>NW_010729085.1:2595175-2724472 GCF_000365185.1 Nelumbo nucifera
TTATCAAGACAGCCCAAGAGGATCAAGATCAAGATCAAGACTCATGTTCTTTCCTAGTTCTTTTACAATTCCCAAATGTATTATAAATACTGTTATTTTCCCAAAGTTATTCATCAATTCATACTTCAAATTTCAGAATTTTTTCAAGTTCTCTTCTTCCTATTTTCGCCACCTTTTCTCTCTCCTAGAGAAATCGGTGTTATTTGCTAGGTGCTAGCAAACGCCCGGTGCTTGCATAGCCAGCTCCAGTTCTCATTGCTTCCACGCTGCGTCATCTTTACATCTCCAAAAGTATTTTGGAGTTTATTTCAAGGAAAGTTCGGCTTCAAGGTAAATTCCACCAAGGCCAACCAAGGCTGATTCATTGTGCCGGTTCGGGTAGGATAAACCCCTAGACCCTAGAACCGACTTAGGTGGGGGTCAGTTCCAAGAATTTGGAACCAGACCCTACTCTATAAAAAATCGAATAAGACATATTCAAGATTAATTCCATTCGATTATGGGTAAAACTTATCCATTTGCTCACTCCTAATGGTGTTGTTGATATATTTCGGTGTTTTTAATACTAAAACCATGTAGGGATTATTAGCATCACATTGAATAAAAAAGGGTAAATATAAAAGCCCCCTATGAGGTTTCTTACAATTATAAAAATCTCTCCTGAGGTTTTTATTCACTATAACCTCCCCTATAGTATTAAAGAAACTTACAGTTACCTCTCGTTTGTTATTGTTTTGGACTGAAAAGGTTGGTCTAATGCATTAATTTTTTTAAAAAGTAATCATTTTCCATTCAGATGGAAATTCACTAAAAGCATTTTTCACTTTTAATTAAAAAGTTCCCCAAATTAGATTGTGGAGAATAAAATAATTTTACTATAAAAACGTTGTATATATAGTGCAAATTTTAGAGCTTCAATAAAGCTTTAATAACTTGGTGAGCCTCCCCTTCGATCAGCACTCTATCCGGTTGAAGTTCCAGTACAAATTTTGTTGCTCTTGCATAGACGAGATCACCAAAAGGTGGTTCCTAATGATGCATCCAATAGCCAAAGCATTAGTACCTGTTGCCCCGTCAAAATTCGCTTTACACCAGCTAGGGGAAAGTCCAATAATGGGGTTGACCTTCTGAAGATGAGTTAGCAATAGACTGATGAGTTAGGCTTTTAGGTGAATTTGATACACTTGTTATTTAATATGGGCACATGACATTGGAAACATGCAAATAAGTATGTAAATGTATTGAGCGTATATAAATTATAAAGTTAGATTAGTTTTGCACTAATAAATTTATCTTCTTACTAAATAGACTTTTAACAAACATAAATTCCAATAAAACATATGCAATTTTTTTATCAAAAACCCACTTGATGGCAAATTTACTTATTTTTTATTGATGTACTTTTACATATTATTATCAATATAAATATGCATTGATCTGTCATTTGTCAATGCATAAATATAATGTTGCCAAATACAGGCAAAAGTGAACCAAAGTGCAAATTTATCCGGAACCAGGATTTACACTCCATTTGCATCGTTTCCAAACGCAACCTTGGGAACGATGCAAATATATAGAGTATAAAATGGTTCATATAAATTGTAAAATTGGGTTAGTTTTGCACTGACAAATTTACCTTTTAACCAAACAGAGTTTTAGCTGTAATAGATGCAAACATGAATTCCTATAAAGCATATTTTTTTTTATCAAAAGCCCACTTGAATGCAAATTTACTTTTTTTTATTGTTGTAATTTTACATCTTATTATCAATATAAATATGCATTGATCTGTCATTTGTCAATGCATAAATATAATATTGCCAAACACAGACAAAAATGAACCAGAGTGCAAATTTACCCTGAACCGGGATTTACACTTCATTTGCATAATTTCCTAATGCAGCTTTAGTGACACTATGAACTTTCATCCAATCAGTCTACCAGCTCAGAGGGATCTACCTCCTCCATTGTCCTCCTGAATCTCGAAGTTTGTCCCAAACCAAATCGTTCGTGTCACTATACAATTGAATCTTTACCGGTCGTTTTCCCAACTCAGCTTTAACTGGTAAAATATTGTGAATGCACCTCCAAAGGAATCAATGAATTCTTAGGGGTGGGTGTTTAGTGTGCCAAAATGCATTCCATGACACATCACCAAAAGCTGGTTTGATTGAAAAGCTTTTAGGCTCTAGGTGTTTCAAGGATTTGTAAGCACCTGCAACAGTCAACACCCCATGCTTTAATCCATCCAAATTAATTCATCTTATTGGCCAATGGAGGTCTTGCATAATGGGATATCTGGAACCACTCTGCATATATGCATGTCAAAATATCTTAGGCCCCGTTTGATTTGTGGGAATAAGGGTCTGGATTTGGAATTGGAATGGTCAATTCCAATTCCTGTTTAAGTGGATGGAATCAGAATCTCATTTTCATTCCTGTTGGAATGGTATTCTCCCATGTGAACCAAACAGATTATAAAAATTAACCATTCCAATTCCAATTCCAACTACAAACCAAACGGATCCTTAATATTTCTTCTTCCTTCTAACACAGATTCTCCACATCAATTAACTCAACTATTGTGTGTTTCTCTGGAGTGCTATCAAAACTTTGAGCGATATTCATGGAGGTGGAGTACTCAGGAATCCAACGATCATTGAGTATATCAATATACCACCCAGACCCAACCAACCATCTATCATACTTCCGCATGTCTTCCTTGTATTAAACAATATTACTCCTAGTTGCTAACAAGCCCCAAGGTGTTTTGAGTGACCACAAAGAAGCCCCGCCTTTGTATTTTGCTTTTTAATGCATGGATCTAGATAGCATTATTTGTTATTAAGAAATACCAAGCCAGTTGTATAATCAATGCTTTGTTCTTTAATTCCAGATCCCTGATCCCCAAACCCCTTTTCTTTCGTTCTCACCATAAGATTCTAGTTTCGAAGATGAAAACTTTTTTTTTCTATCCTTATCTCTGCACCAAAAATCTCTTTCTAGCTTCATAATGTGATTGCAATCCTTCTTTGAGAATATTTGGATTGCCATGAGGTACGACGGGATAGAGCTCACTGTGCTTTTAAGGAGCATCGTTTTACCAACATGGGACAAATAGTGTTGTTCCACCCTTGAAGCCTAGATTTTATCTTCGTAGTGGTTTGTTTCCCCTCCTTCCCTATTTTATTTTGTAGAAGGAAACCTTCAATATGTATCTCTTTATCATCCATTAGCTAAACGCCCAAGGAACCGAGGATCTTTCTTATAGTCTATGAGTATTTTTATTAAGAGCAAATTTCTTAAATTACCTTTATGGATTAGTTAATTGATTTACTTTATCCTCATTGTTTATATATTGTCTTAAAGTACCCTTAAGCAATGTTTTAGAAAACAATCCAGAACTAGAACCGTTATGGCTACCAGTTTCTGGATTGACGATTCGACCGTCTGATTCGAATGGTCGGTCTGTTTTGATAAAAAATAAAAAATAAAAAGCCAAAAACCGTTGAACAGGCCAACGGTTTGATTGCCTGGGTCAATGAGTCATTGACCGATTCAACAGTTTTTTGCTAAGGCTCGGGCTTTGGGTAAAATGTAACCGATTGCTGGAACGGTTCCCGAGCCGAACAGTCCAACCATCTGAATCAATGGCGGTTCAAAAACCATGCCCCTAAGTATTCTGACAATTGTCTAAAACCTCCTTATCATTAACGGAAAAATGAAAAAAAAAGACTATTTTACCCATTATTATCTTTTAAATTTTCAAAATGAAACATTAACTGTCGGAATTGTCTGCAGCTGCAGCTGACAACATGAACCTTTGGGAGATTCATCCTTCCCTGCACAATACCAAAAGGAATAAGGAATTGCTGCTTTCCCAGGTAATAAAATTGAAAATCTAACACAAACAGGGTAAATACATTCTGGTTTGTCACATGAGACACTAGCAAGATTCCCAACCTGATTTGTTCAAACACTAGCTGGGTCTTTCATTGGATAATAAGACAACATTGACATGATCTTGGGATTCTTTACAGTGGTAGATCTAAATCAGAATGGGGTGGGTGTGCAAGTTTTTGCCACTCAAATCTGCCAAGGTTCAACGTAATGAACTAATGCTACGAGTCAAAAAAGAAACTTCTAGCTCTCTTGATTGGATTTGGACTAATGCCTATCCAATACAGGCTAAATGGCTAAGGCATGGGCGGGGGTGAGTACTATTCGGTTAAAATAAAAAAATTCAATTGAAAATTTTGGTTTCAGTTTTTTTGGTTCGATTTTTATGGTTTTTGGTTAAATTGGTTCAGCTAATTTGATTTTTGGTTAATTCTGTTTTTTATTTTAGTTTTTATAATTAAAATTTCAGTTAATTGAACTTTTTATTATTATATGTAATATATAATATGTAACATATAATATATAGTATATTATATATTTATATATTAATATATAATATACTGAAATTTGATTTCATAATATATATATATATATATATTATGTTATAATATATATAATAGAGTATATATTATTAAAATTCGGTTTTAACTGAAATAACCAAAAAATGAATCGAAAATTTCAGTTTTAGTTATTTCGGTTTTTCTAAATTTCGGTTTCAGTTCGGCTTTTATTTTATTTTTAATTCAATTTTTAAAATTTTGATTTATTCAATTCAGTTTTTAACCAAATAAATCGAATGCTCACCCTTAGACATAAGGTCTAAGGGGATGAACCATCTACATAATCAACCTGAATAGTTCCATGAGGCAAAATTTGGTTTGGATAGCCACGTCAGTGATCTCCACAATCAATAATACTTGGATAAAAGTTAAAACAAAATGTTCTTTTCTAGAATATAGAAGAGCACTTAACATAAATGATGATGATTATTGAAGGTTTCTCTGGTAATAATATAGCAAAAAGGATGAGAGTCTAGATTCTTAAGAAAACAATATGGTCTCTGGCCTCTCCACGGACAACAAAGAAAAGAGAAAAGGTGGCAGCGGTGGTGGCGGAGAAGAACCGGACCTATGCTAACCGGCTCTCATGGCCATTGTTGAGATATTTACCGTTGGCTACAAAGAAGAACCGTCGCTTTCAAATGTTGCAGCGACAGCAGCGGCTTCCTTGACAGTCGATTGTGTGCAAAGGAGATGAGGAGAGAGAGGGTGTGAGAGAGAGAACCAATGTGTCCAAAGGGTATTTTTGAAAATTTTGTAAAAAGTATCGGTTTGTTTGCTCTTCCAGTGATGTGGATAACATCCTAGAGGACATCCATCCCGAGTATGAACAAATAAAGGGGAGAGGGGAGAGGGGCAAGAAAGTGAGAAACATTTGCTTGGTGTTTAACTATTGGCATTTGTTTTGATAAAAAACAAGGTACCAAACACCATCCTATCTAACACCCACTAGTTGATCCAGACATAGATTGGAAAAATCCTGGATTTGTCTTTGAGCACTTAATGTCTTAATGCATTTGCCTGATCAGGCTTAAATAAAAGTCCATGATGACCAAGAGAGAGGAAATAAATATATTTGTTTTTTTAATTTGGGTGCTTGAAACATGAAGCCAAGGCAAATATTGGCATTAGTAAGGTCTCTCGCGGAGACTTTGGATCAAATCTCACTGTTACCAAGTCTAGGGATGGGAATGCTTTGGATATCGTTTAGTAAAATTATTAAAATACCCTATATATTAATATTTATATATTTCAACCCTATATATTTGGGTTTTTTCAATAAATGGATTTAAGTCCTTGAAGCCCAAAACTTAGGGATTTATGTTAAGTATTTGTGTTTTTCTTATATATTAGTTAGCTTCATATATAAAAATAAACATGGCAATGGAATGAATTCGGAGAAGGGATTATACTTCCATCTCTGTCCGCAATCCTTTTGGGGAGAAATACGAGCCTTCATCCTTGATTCCCAATGGAGACAAGTTCTTAATCGGAGATCCAAATACCTAAGTTTTTTTTCTTTTTTAATAAAAATTGCTTTAGGCTTGAAGGGCATAGGAGCCCATATATGATTGGAAAAAAATTACTCGAAACAAAAACTAAAAGCATTTAATTAAATTACTTTAACACTTAACTAACATCTATTGAATTAAATATAAATATAATTCACATAATACCATAAATAGCCACCGTAAAACTTGGATAAAACATATTTACATTCTTTCCCTGAAAAAAACCCACATGCGATTATTTTTACATGAATAAAGTTCTAATAACACAATAACTAGCGGAGGGCCTTGTTTCCCAGGGGATAGAATGGAATTGTTGATCTCTCGATCTGTTGATCCAGTTCCTAGCTAAAAACCGTTGAATTGGTAAATGATTCATGGACTCAAGCGGTCGAACCATTGACTCGTTGACCTGTAAAATGATTTTGGCCGTTTTTTATTTTTTTAATTGAGAATCATCCAAGCAGCCGATTCCGTTTTACCCTAATCTCGGTCCTTGGCCAAAACTCATTGAATCAGTCAACGACCCATTGACTCGGGCGGTCGAACCATTGACCCGTTCAATGGTTTTTGGTCATTTTTTTATTTTTTTTAATTTTTGTTGTCAGAATGAGCCATCCGTTCGAACCGAACAATCGAACCATCGACTCGAAAACCGGTGGCCAGAACGATTCCATTTTCAGGTCGTATGAGTCACATGCTCGAATGACGTAACGTGTATGGTACTGCTTAATGGACCTCACACTCAATTTTTTGCCTGTAATTTTTGTTGTCAGAACGGGTCGTCCATTTTTTTTTATTTTTTTAATCAAGAACCATCCAGGCAACTAATTTCGTTTTACCCCAATCCCGGTCCCTGGCAAAAAACCGTTTAATCGGTCAATGACCCATTGACCCGAGTGGCCTAACCGTCAACCCGTTGACCCGTTCAATGGTTTTTGGCTATTTTTTTTTATATTTTTAATTTTTTGTTGTCAGAACGGGCCATCCGTTCGAATTAGACGGTCGAACCGTCGACCCAAAAAACTGTGGCCAGAACGGTTCCATTTTCGGATCGTATGAGTTACACGCTTGAATGACATAACATCATGATTTTTAAAATCGACCCGGAGACCAAACCGGTCAGGGGTTTGGTTACCGGGTTGAACGATCGGCCTGTTCTGACAAAAATTTAAAAAATTTAAAAAATAAAAAATAGTCAAAACCGTTCAAACGGTTTGATATATAGTTATTAACAATATTTATAATAACTAATATATATTTATATAATTAGATAATTATAATAACAATATTTATAATTATATATAATAATTATTATATATTTATATAATTAGATAATTATATATCTAATTATCTAACGATATTTATATAATGAATTGCTCTCACGTGAGAACATAGTCATTTCTCAAAAAATGTTGGTCGATTTTGGTTTGAAATATGCAAAATCCAAACTTTTGATTCGATTTCATTATGTTGTAAACTGAACTGAAACCGATCCAACCAATTACTTTCACCCCTCGAATATTGGTGGGATACGTTCACAATCTCAAATCTCTATTATGACGAGTCCCATTCGATCCCACAGAGCCAACCTCACAATGACAAATATGTTATAAGTTGTCACTGACAAAAACATAAGTGCTCCGTCACTCTTGTGCATCGGCAATTCGGGTGTTCTCCCAATGCTCATTATCACATTGGGTCCCATTGGTTTTAAGAATTGATTGATAATTGACACCCTGTACTTTGATTGATATGGTTTTTTTGCCCCGTTAACTAATGAAACTGATTGAATTGAATAGATTCCAAATTAGTTTAATAATTTTATAAGCTTGTCGTTTGATTTTAGTCGGTCAAATAACTTGGCAATGTCGTTCAGTTGGCTCAAATAAATGAGATTGAATTGAACCAACTCGTATACATTCCTACTAGAAAAGAGAATTAGGGATGACAATGGGTGAGTTTGGGAGGATTTTACCCTTTTTACTTCCTCAAACCTTCTAATCCATACCTTAAAATTTATATCAAGTTGAATTTTCAGAATCTAAACTCTTCCCAATCTTATCCTTTTTATATTTGAGGGTGGAGTAGATTGAATTCAAAATCCATATCTAATTTCTTGTTATATATAAATAATAAAGAAATAAAATAATATGAACAAACATAAAATTTTCAATTATTTGATTGAAGCATGTAACATATAAAGTAGTATCAATTATTCTTTATATAAATTTAAAACATTATTAAATTTGACAATTAAACCTGTTCATGAATTGGGCTCAGGATTGACATTTTCCAAAATTTTGCATATCTCTTCCAAGCGGCATTCATTTCAAGATGTCAGGCAGTCGTGTTTCTCCTCGAGTAGTGCCAGGATTTGATTTATTCCCTCCATTAAAGAATATAATGGATGGCAGCAATAATGGGTTTGATTTAAATAACTCATCCATCTCTATTTCCACCCATCCATCTTCTCCTCGTAGGGTAATGTGCCTCCTGTTGACCCAGCAATATGGATGGCAGCAATATGGGTGGTTGCAAAGGTGGACCTACGGCTATGTACATGGTTGAAAATTACTCCAGTATACAGCTAGTGAGGCAATTAGGGATCCAAATACACACTTTGGATATCTCCGCCCTTAGTTTTGGCAAACTTTACAGAGTTTTGTCCGGAGAAAGTCAAGGCCTTTCCTGCTCTTCACCAATTTGAATTCAAGGTATGCTTCATAAAATGTTCTTGGGGACAGCAATCTTGTCTCTATCTTGCCATGGATTTCGATCTAGCAACCGTCTAAGAGTTCAGCCATCTCTGAGAACCTAAAAATTTGAAATTCAGAGAGAGGAAGGGCTGGGCAGTTGAACATTTATCTTCCACAGTTAGTAGCAACAGTCTCTGGCGGTCAGTGGCACTGGTGGAACTAGATGTGAGAGAGGAAGAAAAAAAAGAGGGAGAAAGTCGAGTTTGAGATAGAGGAAGGGATGAAAGGCTTCGAGAGTTTGGGCAAGTTGTCAAAATTTCAAATGCATTTCATCACTTTTTTGTGTTTAGACTCCATTAATTTCAAATGTAAAAAGATCCATGACGTGTTCAAATTCTATTGGGAGGGACAGAAAATTTTCGGTCCCTATGAGACAGACGATGTGAGCTCGTCCATGGGCTTGTTAACGTCATTGCATTCAATGAAGTGATGATGTGGAGTTCTATAATTGGTGGATGCAGAGGATGATTCTCCATCCCCATCCCTGTCGAGCAGTCTTCATGACCGACCCAATCAAGTTGTTGAGGCCGATCGAACATCCAGCAGGATGACCGGATGAAGAAAATTGCCAACTATTAGCTACGAATCCACAACATTTAAAAATGAAGATTAAGAACCCGTTTGGGAGGGCTTTTGCGTTTGGGATGCATTGCATTAATTGAGCTGTGGTGGTTGAGCACGTTGGATTCTGGTGTTCTCATCTAAGTGGAGGGGAAACCAACACTGAGGGTGCGTTTGGTTCATCAACAGATTTGGAATCAGAATCCTTAGGAATTGGAATCGGAATCACCTATTCCTAACATTTGTTTGGTTCAGGAATTGGAATCGGATTCCAATTATTGTCGTTTAATCAAACTAAAAGTTAGAATCAGAATTAGCCAAAGTTTTCAATTCTGCCCTCTGTTAAAAGAACCTCAAAAACATCCACTAATTATTTATTTTTAATATATGCACACATTGGCAACTTACTACCAAATGCATATATAGAGAAAATATGAAAAAAAAAGAAAAAGAAATTATATAAACAAACAAAAATCAAAACAATCATAAAAAATGAAAAGAGATGTACAACAATTTCTCACAAAACCCATTTATAAAAAGTTGACCCTTCAGAATCTATGGAAAAAAAGCAGCGAATGCAACATTCAAGATGCAGGGGGGATGAGATGATGAACACAATGTCTTATGGTTCTCATTAGTTCTCTTTCCTTTTGCTTCCTAAACTGCGAGTGTGATTTCACACCAAAACTAATACACATGAAGGTAGCACCATATCCTCAAAAGAAATTAGGGTCTAGTAATTGACTGCTATGACATGCAGAGCAACATACACATGAGGTGCCCTCAATTTAGAGGAAACTGTTGAGCAAGTTACACTATAGTAGCAAAAATGAATGTAAAACAAATCCCAGGACAGCAAGAACTTTTTCCTCAAATTTGTGTGTCAAAATGGGTTTGTCAACAACAATAATAACAAGTAAACAATTCAGCCAAGTAACAGAAAAATAGATAACAATCATCACACAATAGCACACCAGAATTTTTACGTGAGAAACCCCAAAATCAAGGAAAAACCATGGGACCTATGGTCTGTAAAAGTCTCTCACTAATTCAGAAATTAATGGGTACAAAAGTCTTCTCTAGTTGTAACTAGAGGCTTACAAACATCAAGGAAATAATCATTGGCTCACAAGAACAACATTAACATCACCAAATGCAAAGTGGATACAACACAAACAGATGTTTATATCTCACCAAATTACTGTAAATCTAAACTGAAAAGTAGAGAAAGGAAGAAAAATCACCAAATCTAAATTGGAGTGGGATTCTTAACTTCAACACTTAATATCATCAAAAACGGGCTTGAAAGACACCTTTTACCTTGATCTTGAATGGAATAAGAGCCAACTTTTTCCTCTTCACAAAACTCAAAGACCCAGAAACAATCATTCGGTTCTGTGTTTTTTTTTTCTTCGTTTTTCTCTATCTGATGGTTACGAAATTGATGCCAAAAAACTGAAAGGTGGAAGCATTTTTCCACTATACGACTCATTTTTTTTGGCAAAAAAAGGTGGGGTGGGCCCTTCCATATGGGATGGACCCACACCCAACAGAAACTTTGAATGATTTGGGAAATTGATCCATTGGTTGAATTACTATAGAAAAAAGCAACAAGTGATTCCATGTCCAAATCAGGTTCATCCTATCAAGAGAACAATTCCAAGTCAGCAAAGAGGTTGAAATTAAGTAAAACCATTAAATAATTGAAATTAAGATAAATAAGGTTCCAAGTCAGCAAAGAAAATAAAATATTAGCCAGAAATGGATTTGTAAGCACTGACCAGCATGCTTCCATGGGTTGAATGGAAATCAACCAGAAAATTCATTTGTACCCATCCGGCTGTAAATACTTGATAGTGCAACTGCTTTCCTTCATCCAAAAGTTCACCAAAACTACATGTGTAAAATAGCAGAAAATAAAACTAGGTGGTTCAATCCCATTGCCTGATTTTGCCCCCAAGTTGTCTTGTCACCTTATTTGTCCGAGCCAACGGACAATCCATGAATAACCAAATTCCTCCTTAATAAGGTTGTAGTTGGCAATTCATCAAACAACCACAATTCAGCCACAGTTGGAGGGGACAAGTAGCGAAATATGTTAATGTAACCAGGGCACTTGGCCATCATAGCTTTAGTCGGTTGGTTAGTGGCACAATAGCATATATTAAAAATATTCCCAGAATAACAAATGTCACTCACCTCAACTTGCTTCCCGGGCGTGAAATTGAATGAATCATGAGTTCCAAAGTGGAAGGCATTATCAACTTTGAAGATTTCTGCAACAAGGGAGCAATATGCTACGGATCCATGGCAAGTGCTAGTCGATTTGAAGAGCAAGGGCCGCATTAAGTCACCATCATATTCCATTGGAAGTTGCACACTAATGAATAGATTGCAATACTTTCTTCCATATACCCAGAGGGTCTTACCAACGAAATTCGAATTGCTTGGTGATCTTCCCCACTTCTCTTCCAATGCCATGTTGTGAATGCCTCCATCTGCGACATGAGTAATATAGGACACCCCTACAATATAGAAAATAGTTGAAGGAAACAATGGAGAAAGAGACTATATGAAAGAGGCAAGATTGTCACTCCGTTGAGTAAGTCCTGTTTCCTTCCTTCCTTAACGAGGTGCCCCACCATGACTACAGGAACCCATTTCTCCTCTTCATCACGACGACCCCTAGATTTTCCCATCACACTAAACCAGTACTCGTAGCCGCTACTAGGTAGCCAGGACACCATCTCCCATGGTAGTCTGTCATTAAGGTTTGGACCTAACAACAGGGGATTAGGATGCCTTATCCCATGAAAGCGAGGCCAGGGGTGCTTCATCAATGAAAGTGGAAGGAATAGTGAATGGAAATTTACAAGGACCAGGTGGGTTTTGAACAAGGAGATAAAAAGGGGATTATAGCTATTACCTCCTTTGTGGCTTTGGTTAGGTGGGTTAGGACGAGAGATGGAGAGAGCCAAGATTGTGAAGAGACAAGAAAAGTAGTGATTAGGGTTTGGGTTGCAGAGGAAGCCATTGACGGGGCGAGGAAGGGATTGGAGAATGGTGAAGGAAAGAGGAGATGAAGAGAGATGGTGGTTCTGGCATGGGAATTTTGTTGTCTTGGCTTTAGTTGTTCATTGGGTGTGACTTTGACCATGGAACACTCTAAGGGAACTTTTGCCTGAGATGCAAAAGTCTTTACTTTTACTCTGCTCATCTGAATATCAGCTCGGCACTGGGTTCACAACATCTACCCCTTTCAACAATCTTCCAGGGGGAGTCTTTGCTACAGTAGCTTCACCCACGAGAGGCAAAATCTGTTTCAACTTGTCTTCTATCTTTGCCATTCGAGCTAGGATCTGTTCATGGTTCTTCTCAGTATGCCTGAGACGAACTTCCAAATTTGCTCTTCTTGAGTCCATGAGATCAGTTGACTTTGATACCAAGTGTTACCTATCCTTTTCACAGATAGGAAGGGATATGTAACTCCCTCGAGCAATAACGTCGGAGCGCCACTGAAAGAGGGCTCAAGATCACAAGATCACTGAAGAAGAAGACGAATTTGGTTAAAATGGGTGGTTGATTTTGAAGGAGGAGGAGAATGGTTCAGTAGTGGTCCTACCTCGCCAGAGGTTGATTCGACTCTCTCTTCAGCAATGGAAATGGCTTCGAATTATACTCGCAATCTCTGTTTGATGACAATTCTCTTCGACTAGTATTCGAAATGAAGAGGGCAATCTTGTCCGAAAAACAAAAAAAGGAAATCATAAACCGGAATAGGAATCGCATGTAAGATTAAATAAAGGGGGAGCAAGTTATCCTTAATCTTGCAGAATCATACCAACACCATTCAATATACGAAGAACAAGAAGCCATGTTGCACCCCAAAGAATATCATGCTGTAGTTGTCAAGGAGGTTTAAACATAAATACCTGTATCCATCACAGTAATTGAAACCCTTGCGGAATGAGTGATGAATCAATGGTTAGTCGACTGGTTGGTTTTCCTCAGTTAAATCTTCCTTCTTCCTTAGGTTTTCTCAGCTCTTTGACTCTAATGGGGTAGAGCAAGAAGGCGGCTAGATGATTTAACATATTGGGAATCATAACTTAGGAGCCTTTATATTTTGACCTAATAGGATCCCATTAAGCTTATATAAGCCAAAATATGGTATCCACTCATTAAGCCCCATATCCTTTTGTTGAAGTCTACGGGTTTTGCATAAATGAATCACTTGATTTAGCCCACTTACAAGATAGCCCATCAATGCAATTGTTTCACTGAATATATAAGCCCACTTAACAGAGATTAAAACCTAACATCGCATTCCCTAGGGAGGGGTCAGGAATGGCCATTCTCTCATACGAGTGATTCCCATTTTGATCAAACAAACACTTGAAATGGGAATGGGCCATTTCGATTCCGATTCCAGGCTCCTATTCCCTCGAACCACATACCCTAAGAATTGAAAACCTTATAACAAGATAGTTTCAAACGGAGTAAAAGACCTTGACAATTTGAGTTTGTCGATTTCTTTGGCGTGGTCGATCAAAGCTTTTTAAGGAAGCCGTCGGCTAACTAATTAGGTGGTTCACCTTAGTGTTGTAATGGATTTCTTTAACGCGAGGATTATTAGATAGAGATCAGTACAAGCAGTTAAGAATTGGAAATCCTTAACTCTCATTGAATCCATAATTTTAAGTCTTCATTTTCCATCATTTGATTTATAAGAAAATTATTGAGAGAATATATGACATAAATCAGAGTTGAAAATAAAACTATTTAGCTCCATAAATCAATTGTCCCTCTAAAAAGTTTCAAACTCTCATTGAATCCATAATTTTTCACACAACAACGGACCATTGCTATTCATGAAATGGCATTTGTGAGAAAACACTTTAATCCACTTTGTCCTATAGTATCATGATTCATAAATTCTTTTTCTTCTTGTAGCGATTTCAAGTGCCCATAGGCTCCAAATTAGATGACAGGGATCACGGCTGGTGAGATGGGCTTAGATGAGATTGTTCCAAGCGAAGGTGTTTGACATGGAATTTGGTCGAATATGGTGGGTGATTGCAGTTTTTCAGGTTTAGAGGGGATTTAAAGGTGGGGCCTTCAGCACTACTGGCTTGCCAAAGTTGGGATTCGTTTATTGGTTTATGGGCTTTGAACATTGTATCTGTTACAATTGAAGGGCATCTGTTTTTTCTATAGTTGCATAAATTCTGAAAGTAATTAATTATCAGAATGAGTTGAGTGCATTTTCCACTGTTAGATGCAAGATGATTCTTTGTCCATTCCGGTCCCCTCCCCCCTCGGGTTTTATAAAGTTGAATTTTGATGGCAGCAGTGTAAGGAATCCAGGGCCCTCTGGGATTGGAGAAGTCTTCAGGAATGAGGAATGGATTGTTACTGCTTTATTCTCTGGTCCTATTGGAGAAGGTGACTCTCTTAGGGCTGAGATCCTTGTAGCGCTTGAAGGAATTCGAAGAGCAAAAGAATTAAATATTAGCCATTTGATTCTGGAAGGTGATTTGAAGGTGGTGGTTAATTGGTTGAAGACAGAGGACAGTGGTTTGTGGAACTTTAACAATGAGAAAAAACAATTCTTATGGCTGGGTAGGGACATTGAGATTCAGTACAGCTGGGTGAAGAGGAGTGCCAACTCATTTGCGGATGGGTTGGCCAAGCAAGGAGTGAATAGGGAGGCTGTTTTTTGGGCTAGTTTTTAATTTTTCTTTGCATTCCCTGTGTTTTCTGTTTTTGGGGAGCTAAGTTATTTTATCTCCCTTTGTATTATTTTCCCTCTCTTCTCTTAATTTAATGAAGATGATGTTATTGATAAAAAAAAAAGTTGAATGCATTTGGAAATAATTTATGAAATTCACAATTTTAATCAAAGGAACGATGGTGGTGTTTGGAAACATTTGGTGAAAATCATTGTATTAGAATAACATTGGTATCCATGTAGTAGACAGGGGAGATAACATAGAGTAAGAGATGGAGAGTTGAAGAGAAGAAAAGAGCTATGTTTTTTTGAGAAAAAATAGGTTATATCTTAATCGAAGTAAAATGGTAGAAGGAAATCAAACGCTGAAGAGAGAGAGAGAGAGCATTGGTTGCCGGAAACCATGGCAGCTAGGCCCACTGTGATTGCACCATATATCTATTTGGGTTTTGGAGCTCAAAAAATAAAGAGGAATTAAAAACAGTTAAAAATGTCACAAGAAGACAACTTTTTATCTGAAAATATCACCGGAAGCTTGGACGTTACTCTTTCCCTTTATTTTCTCACCGGGGTCGCACTGTTTTTGTGCGACCCCGAATTGCAGTTTTTGAGAAAGTGTGTCCTATTTTCCCATCGCATTTCCGTGCGTCTCACAAAACAAACATGGGAAAGTGGCTTTAGGGAAGAAAGTTAGATGCATTTGAAGCGTTGAAGGAGGCAGGTCATCATGATGTTTAAAAAAAAAGAAAAATAAGACAAAAAAAAAATAAAATATTGTGAATTCCACCTTGTACAAATAAAAAACAAATAAAATACTTGGATTATTATTCATAGAAAGATATTCCCTATACAGAGTGGGATGTGGCTGTGAATCATGTTTTGTGACGAGCAGATCCCAATTCCTCTAAAGCGGCTTGAGCCTCCACTTGCTCACTACTAGTCATTCCCAGAGGATGTAGGGCCCGCCCATAAATGAACCTTCCTTCGTCGTCTTGAATCACCACCCCTATTCCTACGTGTTACTCACTTAAGGCCCCATTGAAGTTTACTTTCAACCATTCGACAGGCAACTTCTTCCAAGAGATTCGGCAAGGATTGTGAATTCCACCTTGTAGTCTACTATTTTTTCAGTTCTTCAATCATAAGTCTGTGTTTGGAAACGATGCAAATAAGTGTGAATGCAAATATGTAGAGTGTAAAATAGTTCATATAAATTGTAAAGTTGGATTAATTTTGCACTGATAAATTTATCTTCTTATCAAACAGACTTTTAGTTATAATGAATGTAAATACGAATTCTAATAAAGCATATATGCTTTTTAATCAAAAGCATACTTGAATGCAAATTTACTTCTTTTTAATTGATGTACTTTTACATTTTATTATCGATGTAAATATGCATTAGTCATTCATTGTCAATGCATAAATGAAATATTGTCAAACACAGACAAAAGTGAACTAAAGTGCAAATTTACCCCCAACCAAGATTTAGACTCCATTTGTATTGTTTCCAAACACAGCCTATACATCAGTTGCATGGGCCACTACTATTGGATCACACCAGCTATTTTCAATAATAGATGTATAGAGACTCTTATTCTAGATATGTAAAAGAATAATCCCTGCTTTATCAAAAGTAGAGATCAAAGTAGCGTTCTTAGGATTTTCCACATGGGCTCACTCTACAAACCACTGCCGTAGATATTTGCTTAGATCAGTATCAGTGAGAATGGATAGATTTGATTATAACCAAACAACTCCTTAGGCAGCACAAAACAAAATGATTTAAGGTATTGCTTGACAAGTTTTTTAGAAAGATACTTCAGCAACCCAGACGTATTCAGCTTTTGGAGTATTGTCTTTAAAGATAAAGGCCGTTTGGTAAGCGGTTCAGTGTATCGAACTTTTAAAAATACATCTAGAAGCTATATATCATGCAGCAAGATCAGAAAATTTCATTTGAAGCTTTTTGAAATTCGGTGTTTTCGAGTTTTTTTTATGCATACACTTTCTCATCTTTCTGGTTTTTAGTTATTAAATGGAAATTGAAACCAATTGTCGGTCTTTTGAACTTGCCAAAACTAAGAACGCATGAAAAGACTTGCCAAATGCCGACTTTTCAACTCGCGACCCACAGAGGGGTTCCACCTAAGCTATTCACCCGTAGAGCTTACTAGCACCGGAAAACTATGCATCAAACAATGCTACAAAAATGATTGAATTCTCAATATATTAAAAAAAATCTTACAAAAAGATTTAAATGACATAGCAAATTATTTTCTTCATCCCAAAAAGGAAAAAAATATATAGGAGATCAGTCTAATAGCAAGTAAAGGGATAATAAAGGGTAAAATTGGGTTTAAAAAATTAACCTGCACATGATGTCACATCCAAACAAAGTGCTGACATAAGGGAGGAGAGTTTTTTGTCCAATGACATCACCCCAAAAGGAAAGTCTTAGTCCAATTTGAAAAGAAAAGGGATATTTCAGTGTTTAGGAGAAATACAGGGGAGGTTTAAGTTTTTGCCGATTTAGAGAGAGAGAGAAAAACTTATCCATGATGGGGCAGAGAGACTTTATGTGATCTTCCAAAATTTTCCATTTTTCATAAAAAAAGAAGTCTCCCGCTTTTATCCTACATGAATGCTTGTTCATATACTTTTTATTTTTTTTCTGTATTTATATTTTGGTTTCTATGTTTTGTTGGAAGCCCTTTTTTTATGAGAATTTGCCATGGTTTTTAAAACCGGACCGGACCGGAAAAGTCAGGAATTGATCACCTGATCGGTTCTGTTTTCCCCCAAAACTGTTGATTTTGATCAGCAAACTGTTGAACTGGCCGATTAACCGTTCGAACCATTTAAACGGTTTTGACTATTTTCCAATTTTTTTTTAATTTTTTATCAGAACGGGCCGACTATCAAACAGTCGGACCATTCGAACCGGTAACCAAACCCCTAACCGATTCGGTTTTAAAAACCATGGAGTGTGTCTCTCACTGTTTGCCCTATTCTTCTTCTAATCTTCTTCCCCCTTTATCTTATCCTTCAGTTTTTCCCTAATGGTAGTGTAGTGGTAGAGGCAACAACAACAATAACGGCAACGATGCCATCATAGTCATTTCCTCTTCCTTCCCATTTAGCCATTCGTCCATTCTGCCATTAACCATTTACATCCCTACTGCCATGGTTCAAGGTATCGATATGCCTAGCGGCAGAGGCGTATCGGTACTTAAATACACGGAATCAGTTTTTTTTTTATTTCAAATTTTGGTTTTTGGAGAGTTAAAAAAAGGGTGAGGTCCCAAAAGGTATTTTGGAACTTAAAATATACGATATGATACGCTCGATACTTTGCCTAATGCTGCCAGTAAAGTTGCATTCACAAGTTGATGTGTGAATAGAAAAAGAAATGACAACAAAACAAAGAAGAGTTTGCTACTCTGGTATAATTCAAACCTTGCGTGAATATTTTTCAAATAAATTTTAATCACTCAATATACTTTCATTGCTCAATACAAAAGTTGTTCAAGCTTCTTTAGGGCCTTTTTTTTATTTTGAAGAAAGAGGTCTTTTAGCAAGTTTTGTCAATATTTGAATCGTGTTTAATTTCAGAATATTTTTTTATTTTCTTTCTAGTATAAGAAGATTGCTACTTGATTAACATATATTAGATTCTGTTAAGTGTTAACTAATTGAGATGTCGAGGAGGACAGCTTTCTTCCATTTGGTACTCTTCCTTGCTTAGCCATGGAAGTTTCAGGGGTGTAATCAGGTCTTATCAATTTAGACCCAATTGTTTTAATTAATGATCAGCTTCGTTCTGAGACTGAAATAGGTCCTGTTCAGAACCGGAACGAGAGAGAGATTCAACCCACATTTCAAGTGAGTGGCTTATAAGTGGATTTGTTGGATACTTAGATTAGGTTACGTGAGTTAGAGTCAGAAACTGCAACCGCTCTTTGAGGAGATCGGCTTCAGTCAGTGCAAGTTCTGTTGGAACACCATTAGAACAGCCTTGTATTGGGAACATCTTCATATTTCTATGCTTTATTTCATGGGGAGATATTCCTAATACAAGGCTATAAAGGCTGTTCGAGCGGAGTTTGCACTGACTGAATCCGGTTGTCCTCTTTGAGAGAGAGAGCGAGAGAGAGGGTTACAAGTGAATGGATTGGATAGGTCACGTGGGTTGGGGTCAGAAATTGCAACCCCTCTTCGAAATCACAACATTAAGAGGTGAATTACCCTGCTTTTCTAGCTTGTTATTGGTACTAATTTCTAAACCCATCAGAAGATTAAACAAGTAATAAATAAGATTAGAAAAATTGCAGTACTTTTTCAACAATACTTAGGCCTTGCTCGTTTCATGAGAAGTAGGGGTGAGTAAGTTGGTAGGTCCCCGAAAAAAAGAAAAAACCCTCGTTTATTTTCCGATATTAGTGAATCATACAAAAAAGAATGATTCTCGAACGACTCATTTATTTGGGAAAGTAATAGACTTGGATAAATTACTTAACCATGCATATCAAAGATCGTTACTATGTGATAGGACAATATCGTCCCTTCGATAATGTCACCTTTTTGGATAAATTGGTCATTCTGCACCTTTACCTAAAGAATAAAAACACTGGTAAGTGCTCTTATCCGGATAAGAAACACTTGCCATATAAATGCATTTACTCAGGTAAGTCATTTTACCAAGACACAAACAAGGCCTTGGTAGATAGACCAATTTGAAGTCTAAGACCAACCATAGAAGTTGGATTCCCCAAGATTGTGTTTGGTTTGAAGGAAAAAGTAGGGAATGGAAGGGAAAGTAGGGAAACCTTTTTTTCCCTACTTTCCTTACCTTTCCCTACTTTTTCCTTCAAACCAAATATAGCCTAAATATGCAAATATGCAGAGTGCAAAACCTTATATTTTGTATTATTTTATATGTATTTATACTGTATATATTTGCATTTGTGCTATTTCCAAACTTAGTCCAAAGTATAAATTTTGTATCAGATAAGAGTGCAAATCATAATTACAAAACAAACAAAAAAGTGCAAATTTTGTATGTGGCTAATATTTCTAAACAAAAGAGCCATTTTTTGGTAGCTTATCATGTCTGAGCCAAGTCCAGGGCAATTCAAAAGGCAACACAACTTATACAAAATCACATATGCAATTTAGCTAAAAAGAGGCACAGTTTCTGTGGTTAGTCGTTGAAAAAACTTTCGCCTCCCTTGAAGGAAGGAAAGACACCTTGCACTGATGGATAACAAAAACCATGTTGCGAGAGATTCTTTTAATTTCATATGATACAGAATGGCATGCCCATGTTTGAACCAATCGAGATGCTGTGTAAATGGAATAGCTGTAAAAGAAAATCTGTTTAAAAGAGGTTTGGGTGACTTAGACCTCTGTGATAGATGTGGTAAAGAGCCTGAATCCATTTTACATGCTCTCCTGTTATGTGATAAGTTAAAATGCATCTGGTTGGGATCGGGTTGTGGCATAAACCCAGACTTTGGTTTGATGTTTCAGTTTTTTCAGGGATTGGCTGATGAACATTGTCTTTCAATTAGGAAAGGCTAATTTGAAGCAACTAGCAGATATTGCAATGGTTCTGTGGGGTATTTGGAAAGATAGAAATCTTTTCCTTTTTTGAAAAATAAAATATTAATCCTCAGGTTGTTGTTTCATTTATTCACTGGAGAGATCTTTCTTTGGCAGCAGAGATCAAAGAGCTCTTCCAAAATTAGTCAGAAGAAAGAAGACTTTTTTGGGCTCCACCGGGTCAAGGAAAACTGAAAGTTTACATGGAAGGTGGTTTCTTGGAGTCAATCAGACAGGCTTCTTTTGGTCCTGTTAATGCTTCTCTCCTAATGGCTGAGGCCAAAGCTCTCCTTGAAGTGGGCCTATTTGCAGATCAGACGAACAACTCAGATATCTGTTTTGAAGCTGATCTGATTGTGCTAACTTTGTGAAATCTTTGAATGATCAGATTGTTTGCAAAGATCCAGAAATATTGTTCTGCGGAAGGGATATTCTACTTATTGCAAGAAGAAGAAATTTCAGGTTTCAATACTTGCCCGAGGAAAGCAAATGGTGCAGCTCATGCTGCGGCAAAGTTGGGATTTTGTTCAAGTTTTAAATCTAATTCGTCTAGCCCTTTTTGTCTCAGATGTTTTGAATTTGGATTTAGCTTTCTGTTCTTGTTCTTCATTTGATAGTTAGGTGTTATCTGTAGCCGTTTTGTTTTTTCTGTGCTTTATGCCTGCCTGTCCTGTGGCTGTATCTGTGTTCTTGTGTTAATGAATAAGACAAAACCTGTATAGATAATTGTCAGCCACAACATTTCTTTAGGAGAGATGGTTCCGGATTGTGTATCCTTTTTCCATGTGCTAGTTAAGCCCTCTCTTGAGAATCTGATGAATGAAAATAAACAACTAGTCGAAGCGAAACCAAAGGGCGGGGCACCCACTGAGCACTAGTGAAAAAAAAAGAATGCAAATTCTGGTTATGAGGTAAAATAAAACCTAGAGCGTAGTAAGACCTGAACCAACTGCGCTGCGAACCAGAATTTGCACTCCCATGCATTTGGATAAAACGTTAATACAAAATTTATGAGAGGAACCGGTTATGATATCATATAATAGAATTAAATGGTGACAATTGACAAACTTAATGTGATTTTTTTAACAAAAAAATTGGACATTTTCAATTAAACTACAACCAAACGGAGTAGGCAGAACAGAACTGTTCTCAGGAAACCAGGATGCAGCTAATTGCCACATCCCACTCTTGCCCGTCATTTAGATATTGGGATCAGATACTTGTCAGATAAATTCATTAGGTTAATCTGGAACGTTAACAGCTTAGTCTATTTCCCAGACCCCTAATGCACCCTCTTGGTGCTAACTGCTAAATAGTAACATCATTGTATTAAAATAAGAAACAGTGACGAGCATAACCATGAAACAATAATTATCTATTAGTGTTCACAAATTCAGACAGTTGAATTTTCAAACCAAAGAGGTTCCCACATCTTGCAAATTTGTCGAATATCTTGAAAAACACAAGCCCTTCATTCCTATTTAGCATGTAAAAGAATTAACAAAAAAGAAAAAAAAAAAACAGAAAAACTACTAACCTTACAGGAAGCCACCCTCCGTCCACTGGGCATCTGATTTCCCATTCTGTCCCCCCAGGGTCTTACTGGACGAACCTGAGTAAAAACTCTCATAGCTATCATCTTTAGCATCATCCCACCCAGTCCAGCTGTCACCATTCTGAGATGATGCACCCTTTCTGGGCTCGTCTTTTCTATTGTCTTTGCTATCCCAGTCATCCCAAGAGCCAGAACTGACAGAGTTGAACTGTCTACCCGACGAGGAATACCCTCCAGAAGAATTCCACCCCTTGCTCTCCTGTCTGAACTCCTGATAATAGCCATTTCTCTCGCTATCGTTTTGCTGCCAGTTATCAGCCTTCCAAGTAATGCCTTCTTTTGTGTATTCTTCAACCTTCTGTGAAGCCATTGCCATGACTCCTTTCATAATTCCCCAGGTCTTTTGCCCAATCTCAGTAGTTTTTGCAGTGACCACATTTACTGTCTCATTTACCTTGTAATCATAACCTCCATCTCTTACCTGTAAAACAGTTGTGTATTTTACTTAAATAGAAATTTATTCATATACTTATAAAATCATCAAATATATATACCAGACAAATGGCAGAGTCGCTAAAAGTAAATATTATTTGCAGGCATCTACAGTACAAAAATTTATGATATTGCTCAATAAATAGAATATATGTCTAGAATAACCCAAATTAGAATTAAAAAAACATACTGAAAAAGCAAGTCAGATTGTGCTAGTGATAGAGCTTTCTTAGGCAATCAGGTTCCAAGGTTAAATGGGCAAGGCAAATGCCCCCGAGTGACCCAATGATCAAAATTGAGAGGGAAATCTAAACTACCGATAATTTGTAACTTTAAAGTGTAAACTAAAACACTTATGTTGCTGCATTTGGAAATGATGCGAATGGAGTGTAAATCCCGGTTCAGGGTAAATTTGCACTCTGGTTCACTTTTGCCTGTGTTTGGCAAAACAATACATTTATGCATTGACAAATGACAGAAAACACATTTTCCAATGCATATTTACATTGATAAAAAGATGTAGTACATGCATTCAAGTGGGCTTTTGATAAATAAAAGGCATATGTTCTATTGGAATTTGTGTTTGCATCCATTACAGCTAAAAACCTGTTTGATAAGAAGGTAAATTTGTCAATGCAAAACTAACCCAACTTTGTAATTTATATGGACCGTTTTACACTCTACTGTTTGCATTCACATTTATTTGCATCGTTTCCAAACACAGCCTATGGGGCTTATCAAAAATAAATAAATAAATAACACTTAAATGGTAACATGGAATGAATGACATCAATTGAGTTTTCCATATACTTGAACCCATAAGTTTGCAACTGAGATAGAGTCACTACCTCAGTGTCAAAGAACAAGAAAAAGACTTCACTCCCAAAATCATAAAGAACATCATTTCCATTTCTTTTAGGTTAATGCCATTTTAAATGGAGAACTTGTAAAACAAAATGAAATGAAATGATTTCTTTCCAAGTGGTTCTGAGGCACACATCATTGCTTGGCCGTTTGGTTTTGTATGTTATAATGACTTATATATTATTGCCTCCTCGCAAATTAAGAGTATTATCCCATTAGATATCGGAATTTATAATTTATGAACTATAATCCATTTTTTATTTTCACACTTAATTGTGTACAAATTTTATAGGGATATAGCAATGTAATATGAACACTAGAATGAATGAATGTAACTGGATTCTTCAAGAAAAAATTCATAGGCAGTTCTCTCAGTAAGTGATCAGCCAGGAATTTTGAAAAAGGAACCCCATCCATTCAGAACCCAGGCATCAAGCTAATCCTTGATTGCAGGATGCCATGTAGGGAGGGAAAGCCTTTCTACTTGGTTCTTGAAATAAATCTCGGTTTTGTCTAGGTTTAGAGTTCTAACCTGTACAGAGGAAAGAGAAAGGAGAGCCAATGGAAGATGACAGGAGGAGGAGAGAAGAGTATTCTCTCCCAATTGGCTGATCCATTATATAGTTATCCCTTAATCATACAATGACATACCATACTTCACTAAGTGTGGGGGCAGCAACTTAAACTAGGGAAACTAGTAGTATAATAAGAAACATAAAAACAAATTGAATAGACTAAAATACTTCCGAACATCTACTCCTAACACTCACCCTCAAGCTGGAGAATGATGTAGGAACGTGGATATGGTGGTGATGGTCGAATACCCAAAGGTTTGAGGAAGAAACTGAAAGAGGATTTGGGACTGATGGTGTGAGGGGTCTTTCTCTAATTTATTATTTTACATTTCTTATTTATTAAGTGGAGAAGTTGGTTTCTGGAATCTTCTAATACATGCTTACCTAGGTTGATTATTAGACTGGACCTGATTGGATGATCTTGGCCGGGTCCATGGCGGTTTGCAAGTCTATGTTCTTAGACATGGATATCATACATACACAGCTTGTTACAAAGATAAGTCACTATCACCCCATTCAAGCTCTTATTGAAAAGATCAGCCCATTGACCATCTGACCGGACAGAATTTATAGTAGTATTATTCATCGACTTTTCCTAGTCCCCAAATAAAGTGACAATCAACCTCTATATGTTTTGTTTTTTCATGAAAGATTGGATTGAAACCAAAACATAGTTTTCAAGGCGCCAAGCGACAGGGGGGCACCTTGTCACCTAGGTGGGCGCCTAAGTTGATGGATTTTTTTAAGTAAAAACATGTATCCTAGGGTAATTCCCTAGGTTCCATAATCATATTTCCTTAATAAATATCCATAAAGACGAGAGATTCCATAATCATATTTCATGCCCAGTAACAGTCTCCATAGAGACGAGAGACACCCAATGCACACCAGAAAAGATGTCCTCTAATGATGGAAGTTCAACACTGCCTAGAATTTGGGCACAAACAGGTTCAAACTTTGGTCTCAATCTTGAAAGAAATCGTGCTACCTCAAATTGCTCCCTCTGTTGTTGTAATTTGATATCTGAACTTAGGGGCTGATAAGTCTCAAGTTCATTCCGTATGTTCTCAAGGCTAGCATAGTGATTCTCTACACTCTTAACACCCTGTTGCAGCTGTAAATACTCTTGAAACAATTGATAGATATGTGTAATCTTGTCCTTTAAAATACAGCCTCTTAGCATGCTTCCAAAACATAAAATTGGCACTGATCTGTGGTTCCATCCTATTCCACAACCACATTAATATTTAAGCATCTTCTTACTCCCAATCACATGCTCACCAGTCACCACTATCCGCTGCTGGTTTCTCATTCTTCAAATACGTCATTTTCCCTTTTGCCTTAAGAATGACTTCCACTGACTTGGACCAAGGTATATAATTAGTTCCATTTAGCTTAATGGTCGTCACCTTTAATTGAAAAATTCCAGACTGAACTGAAGTGTTGGACTTATTTTCACCACTACAGCACTACCAGATGCTGCCATGATGATCTTATAACAGTTAGTCAAGGAACAACAGCAAAGAGGGAAAAAGCACAGCTTGCTGCCCACACTATGTCAACAATCAAACACTTTTTTATGCTGTTACCCCACAACGACTATTAATCAAACACCTTTCGGACAAAATTCTATGCTGTTCACACTCAACACCACATCTAAGGTTTCAGCAGCATATGATCATCTAAATATAGCACAAGCACCACTGCAGCACATCTAGACGGCACTCTAGTCACATACCAAAGCACATAACCTTCTTGGTCACCACTACACACACCACCAACCTGTCACCCATGGTGACAGCACTAAAGAAGAGAAGAAGAGGGGAGATATAAACCAAAGAAGCCCTACTAACCTGTCTCCCTTAGTAGAAATAAATCAGAGAATGTAGAACAAACCCAAAGAAGTGGTTGCAGCTTTGGAAAGCCCTTCTTAGTTCTCTGATAACATGAAATAAATCTCGGCTTTGTCTAGGTTTAGAGTTCTGACACACAAACAGAAAAGAGAGAGAGAGAGAGAGAGAGAAGGGAGACAGAATAGAAGCAGGGAGGAGAGAAAAGAATACTCTTTCCCAGTCGGCCGATTCATTATATGGTTATCCCTTAATCATACAATGACAATACTGCCCCTCACTAAGTGTGGGGACAGCAACTTAAACTTGGACAAACTAGTAATAAAATAATAAGCATACAACAATGTGAACAAACTAAAATACCCCTGAACGTCCACTCTTAACAATTCTTATAATATGTGGTAGTTCCATTGCTAAATCACAGATATAAATTAGCATTATTGCAACTCAAACTGGGGCCCCAAGATTGGAAGATAGAAAGGCAAGACAAAATTCAAGAAGGATCAGTGTAGCCATCTTGGTTGCCATGCAAAATGTAAGCATTCAATTTTTGTTTTGCATATACAATGAATAGACCCATTTCAGTATGTTAAGAAAAACTAAAAATGAGCTGAATTTCAAGAAAACATAAAATTACCATGTTCTAATCTATTCTATATACTTAAAACACAGTTGTCCACATCAGCTTATTCTCTCTCTTCCTCATATTACTTCTCAACCCTCTTGAATTTTGTGGTTTTTTTCTGCATTAAAAAAATCAAGCATGGGGCTATTTAAACCCATCGACAACCATTTAAGTTTCCTTTTTATTGGGAAACTGAATTAAATCACTCCCCCATAGAACATAAGGCATCTTTTAACATCAGTCTGTGCATCAATGGGTCTCTTCTAGTAAATATCTTATAAACATAGAATGGAGACTTTGTATTCTAAATTCTAAAATGTAAAGAAATATTACAATGGAATCATTCATTGAAGATAAAGTGGTCTGAAGAGGCTATACCAATGAATTACAATCATCTCCTTTCTACCCTGCTTGTTTCACTGTGAAAGGGGAAAGAAACTTAATCTATAAAAAGTCAGCTACGTTTTTGGCCCTTTTATGGCCAAAAACATTGTTTTCCGCCCTTTTACATAGAAGCAAAGTGGCAAATGAAAGACTCCAGTGAAAATCAGGGATTCTGAGGTCAAACAAACAAGGAAGGGAAAAAAGAATGAAAAAGAAAGGTGGTCCTTGCAGCACAGTCTTTGGGTGAAAAATAACATAGTGGCATAGGGCTAAAAAATTAAGACTCAATTAATCAGAAAGGCCATATACCTTGGAAGTGAACTCTTTTGTGCCTGCTTGGACAACATTAGCAGCAGACTGAGCAGCAGCAGCAGCAACAAGAGATAGCTTACCAAGTCCCTGAAGCAAACAGGTGGTGAAAAGATCAACTTACAATAAAATAGCAGTCAGAGCAATTAACGTCCAATAATCATATCAATGGAAATGGATGGAGACTGGAGAAAATCATCCATGTGGAAAGGAAAGAAGAAGAAAAGCGTCATCTATAATGTTTCTGTCAACATTCCAGACCCAACTCCTAAAAAGAAAATGACACAATATCAAATGATGGAAACAAAGCCTCAACCATAAAATTGCAGGCCCGTTTGGGAGGGTTTTCATGTTGCTTGAGCTTCATTGACTGAGTTGCTTTGGAGAAGCTACCAGAAATAGCTACACTGGAAAGTCAATTTCTCAGCTCACAAGCATATGTTTTTGGCTTTCGAGGTTTTCACCAAATATGGCTTGAGGGCTTTCTGTGTGGGGCCTACCTTTGAACCAGAAGCCGCTGCATGATGAAAGCCCTCCCAGACGGGCATTACTAATATGAAAATTCCTGTATGATTCATGCAAACATGCAAGCCTTAATTTTTTATATAAATAACAAGAAATTGTAACAACTATTAATAGAAGGGGAAAGCCATTAAGAAAACTGAATTCTTTGCCTATTCTAGTAAGGAGTCCAAAAGGACCCAAGGAATATATGGATGTCTAGTATAGAGTCTATAGACTATAGAGTATCTCAATTACAACTTCCACCATCTTCTCGTCTTCATATATTATCAAAAATCCCTCGATCCATTCCAGGTACCAATCAAAATAATTAAAAAAAATCCATTCAAGACTGTCCAAGCAACTACATATAACATTCCCATGGAATCCATCCTCCACAGGTGAGCTTCAGAGCCACCCAAGCAGATACCACATCTCTTAGTTTTCCTGATAGTCTGATACCACACATCACATACCAAAAGGATATATGAATTGATCCACATACTACGAACAAGAAGGCCACTTATGTTGGCACCAGAAATTTCCAAATTAAAGAACAAAGAAAATAAAACTTGCTTTCAGACAACAACACTAAAGGATCATTTATCACCCATAATTCCTTGGCTCATTTGGTTTGGATTTGGATTCCTGGTTTGTAATTTATGGTCTTTACGACCCATTTCTGCAAGGTTTTATAACCAAAGGCAGCAACTTTTGGTATTTGGAGTCTTTGCACTTACACTCTTGACAGAGAGAAGAGGTAAAGGAAAATGCTGTTTGACCTTGTAAAGCACCAGCTATACTGAATCCAACAGAACTGACCTGCAAACGGATTCATTACTGAACTTTTTTGCCAATTGTTAGGTCCTCTAGAAAATTAGACAATGTGTATCACCTTCCAATGTGAGTGGGGAGAAACCTTCCTACATTGCCAATAAGAGCAGTCATGAATCCACTTACCAGTTGTTTTCAAACTGGCAACTCATGTAAGTGGGAACTACAATGCCATAGCCCAGATTGAGATCTTATGGGATTTTCAATAATCAGCAACGTTCTTAATGAACAATTGTTTTTGAAAAGATGTGGAACAAGGACCAAAGCCAAAAAGGGAACCTTACTGTGTGGATCATGGTGTTTATTGACTAATAAGTCTCTATTTGAGGCTATAATGTGTTGATTAAGAAATCTTGGAAACAACATAAACTGAACAGCAGCATACATCCTTCAAAAAGTAAACCTCAAATCCCACCCCAATCTTAAATAAAAGCTATGCATTTGTGGATCCTCCAAGGTTTTACTCTTTCTGCACTTACAAACTTAGACCCAACATACTCATCTCTAAAAGCTTCCAAGGTATATACTTGTTCCCTGAAACTCAGCTCACTCTAGAAGTAATGATCTTTCGCCAATCTCATTTAAGCAAAACAATATTTTGAATTTGTCATGAAAAATGTATACGTGTTTGAGTTTCTGTTTCACAAGTAAAAATATTTGTTGAAGACAGAACATGGGAGTGATAGAGCATACAATACCATATATGCAACTGAGCCATGCTTTATCACTTTTATCCAAATGAATCAACTTCAATCAGCACTTCATGGGAACTATCACAATGTCACCTTAGATAAGGAGCATAGATAAAAACAAAACCTTTAAAAGCACTCCCCAGGATAGAGGTCGTTCCTCCAGGTAGAAAGATAGGATTGACATATAGAGAATGCAAGATATTGGTTGCAGTTGAATCCCAAACAAATATCTTGAGATGCCCCAAATATAATGCAAGGCAAAACATTCTATAACAAAATTTATAGCATTTGATTGGAACTCTGACACAACTCAACTCAACTAAGCCATATTCGGACTATATATGGCATTGGCTACATGAACCCTCTTCTGCCATTCCACTCTGTTCAGTGCCATATACATTGTTATATTGTAGGCCCTCAATCATTTTGCACCAGTCCAATTCATGTCCTCTAGGACCTCCATAGCTCTTCTAGACCCTTCAACTTGCAACAAATCACTTCTTTTCACTGGTGCTGTAGATGGTCCTCTTTGCACATGGCTAAATCACCTTAGTCTACTTTCCCTATCACCTATAGGGACTGTTCCTAAATTCCTAAGGATATGCTCATTTCTGATTCTATTGTTCCTAGTTTTCCCACTCATCCATCTAAACATTTGCATTTCTGCTACATCATCTTTTGGACATAGGGGGGGGGGAGTGGAGATTAAATGTCTGGTTGACAGGATGTTGAGGTGGGTCATCTTCAACTTGCAACAAATCACTTCTTTTCACTGGTGCTGTTTTGCACATGACCAAACCACCTTAGTCTACCTTTCCCCATCACCTATAGGGACTGTTCCTAAATTCCTAAGGATATGCTCATTTCTGATTCTATTGTTCCTAGTTTTCCCACTCTTCCGTCTAAATGTTTGCATTTCTGCTACATCATCTTTTGGACATAAGTGAGAAGGGGGGGGGGGAGTGGAGATAAGTGTCTGGTTGACAGGATGTTAAGGTGGGTGTAAGAGCTTAGGTCTGTTTTTATTTATTTATTATTATTATTTTTTTTTTTTTGGGGGGGGGGGAGGAGAGGACTTCGCTAGAAGGGCTTTCGAAGCATTTGAAAAAGAAGAGGGAGGAGATCTCAAGGAAGACCGCTGTTGGGGAAGGAGGAGAGGCATGGATGAGGAAGGTGGACAATATGATTATATTGATGAAGACTTTTAAAATGCTGTTCAGGACTTTCTGTTGTACCCTCTTGTTCTTGTTTTTACCATATGTTGGGTGAGTGTTATCTTAACACCTGGAAGATGCTTGTATTTGGCCTGTTTTTTAAAGTTTTAATAAAATTTTTATTTTACTTTTCAGAAAAAAAATCTTTTTGGACATATATTGATTCTTAACTGCCCAACACTCTGCTCCATACAATATTACTGGCCTTACAACTGTTTAATTTTCCTTTTAACCTAAGTGGTGGTTCTCTCATATCACATAGTACTCCAGATACACCCCTTCATTTTGCCCACCCAGCTCTGTTTTATGAATGCTATCTGGTCATACTTGGCTATTAAACAACTTTATATACTCCACTGAACCATAAAAAGAAGATAAAAGAATAAGCAACAGTCAAGTTCAAAGTTCAAACAATAAAAGAAAGGTGCTGTGAATTTTGCAACTAGGGCTGCAACCTGGGCAGGCTCAACCTGAGCCCAGCTAAGTCCAACCTGAACTTTTTTCAGGCTTCAGGTTCGGCTAGAGCCTAATAATTTGGGCCTCACAAAATTTTGTGCTATGCTTGGAGAAAAAAAATGGGCTTGGTAAGATGGACAAAAGTTGGGGGACACATAGTGGGATTAGGGATGAATTATTGTCTCTTTCTCAATATAAATAACACAAACAAAATCATCTTACTATCCACATTGGGTGGACATCAAAGACCTTGGTGGAATTTCTTTTGATAATCTACCAGGGATTATGATTTTAAACTTGTCCAAAGAGAGGGAATAAATGATCAGGAACCCATCTTTAAGGAGAGGTTTGAGGGACTCATAAATGGGTTTGGCAGATGAGCTTTTTTCTCTTCTAAGCTCAGTGTATCTGGATTAGTCTTGGCTTGATAGTAGAATTTGGTCGTCTTCCTCAAGTTGATTTTCTTGTTCTTCATTTTTCAATACTTTGTTGAACTCTAATAATGTGGTTAATTATTTTCCTATTAAAAAAGTGTGGTGTGATCTAGTACCTCCAAAGGTAAGGGCTTTTTGTTGGGAAGTGGTTCTCCAAAAAAATTAACACTTTGGATGTGATTCAAAGAAAGAGACCAAACTAGTGTCGATCCCCACATGTTTGTGGCCTTTGCTTGAATAGTGGTGAGATGGTGAATCATCTATTAATATCTTGTCCTTTTGTAACTCATGTTTGGGAATAGTTCTCTTTTCTCTTTGATTATAGGTGGATTCACCCCTCAAGTGTGGCGGACCTTTTCGACTCTAGCTTATTTTGACAACGAAAGAAGAAGGGAAGGGTGTTGTGGAGAACAACAAGAGCAACTATTATTTGGGTAAATTGGGAAGAGAGAAATAACGGGATTTTCCAAGGGCAAGAAAAAACATTGCTTCAACTTGTAGAAGGGATCACCATCAAGGCCATACATTGGTTGAAAACTATGGACCTCTTCAAGGATTTCTCTGTAGATGACTTGCTCAGAGGATGGAACATAGTAGCAGGTTCCTCCACTCATCCTCCAACCATTCATGAGGATGGAACCCCTCCTTTACAACATATTGTGAAATTGAACTTTGATAACTGCTCTATAGGCAACCCTAGTCCTTTAGAATTGGGGGTGTGTTTAGAGATGTGGAAGCAAGAGTCTTTGCCCTTTTCTTTGGCCCAACAGGTGAGGGTGACTCACTAAGAGCATAATTAATGGCACTCCTTCAAGGGCTCAAATTGGCTAAACAATTGGGATTTCAATAGTTAAAAGTGGAGGGGGATTCAAAATTGGTCATTGGTTGGATGCAAACAAATAATTTGGGCACTTGGTCCCTTAGACAACATGTAAGGGAAATTATAAACTTGACAAGGGAGCTCAGAGCACAGTTTAATTGGGTTAGGAGGTCAGCAAATGGTTTGGCTTATGCTTTAGCAAAACAAGGGGTTAATAGGGAGACTTTATTTTGGGCATGTTTGTAATTTGATTATGTTATCAGAGATCTTCTCTTATATTGGGCCTTTGATTGCTAGGGGTACATTGGTGGAGAGTGGGTGAAGAGCAAATAACCAACATTCTGGCTCAACCCTACCAATTGCCTACATGGTCCTAGATTCCTCCATACCATGAGAATTAGGGTTAAAATCCTCTTACATGAGTACTTTGACACCGTGGGTCTATTTGGTTCGTAGGAATAGGCGCTTTGAATCGGACCAACCGTTTGGTTGATCGAAATGGGAATCCCACTCCCATTCTAGGCGGAATGGGATTCCCCCATATGGGGAATGGCCATTTCCGACCCCCATAGGAATACGATTCCCATTCCAACCTCTCTATTTTGTATTTTTTTTTTTTACAAAAAACACATCCATCCATTCCGAAGCACCAATCAGCCCTAGTCCTGAGTGTCTCCTTCAAACCTTCCTCCATCCAAGTAGTCATCACCGACCACAATCTCTCGTGAGGTAAGACCGCTGCCAATTGCCGACCAGATCTCTTCTTCCCAAGGATGAAAGTATCGGTATCGGGTATCATATCGGACAACTCGGATACATATACAGATATGGATACACTTTAGAAACACATGGATAGAGACGGAAAATATTGAAATGCTTGGATACGTTAGGAAACACATACAAATTCCATAAATACATAAACACTAAATTTAAGGTCAAAGTAACCATAAATAATGTATAAGTACATAAGAAATGTATATTTTTAATGGTATATATGAATAAATATATTACAACTAATATGGTACGATGCATAGATATTATACAATCAATGTTTTGAAAATTGTAATCGTATCGTAAATTGTAAAGAAAGCCAAATCGAATCAAAATCGTAAATTGTAAGATTATTTCTATTTTTTACAAACTTAATAACTTATTAAAAAGTTAAATATAGATATATTAAAAGGCTAACTATATATAGGAAAGTGAGTTTATACCATTCTTAATCCATATTTACCATATATGTATCTAAAACAATAGAATTTACAACTTATACAATAGAAGCCTAAGATGACATAATCAAGCTTGATTTGAAAGTCAAATAAATCCACATGCAATGGCTATTTAACTTACACATGATGCAAATAAACTCAATGTCTAAACTTGAATAATGTAAATAAACCATAAAGCAAGTCTCCCTTGACAAAACTGAATATAAACAAACAAATGCCAAAGTAGAAAACTAATTTTTAATCAAGTTTATTTGAATCACAGTAAATCGTAGGGATTGTAAGATTTATGAATCAAATTGTAGGATTCAAACAAAAACCATAAACTTTTTGCAAAGGGTTCAGACATAAGATTCAAATTGAAACCCTTGGGATTCATGATTCAGATCATGAATCATATCATAAATCTAAGATTTTAACAACATTGTATACAATTTTCTTGACAATGCATCAACCAAGAGTCTAATACACATATTATATAGATTTTTACAAATTAATACATACACAAGGCCATTATTATCTTATTTTCTAATTAAATCCAAGACACAAAACATATACAACTATTGTATTTTAATTATTAAACCAATTATATTATATCTTACAATTTTACTTTTTAGTATTAACAAAAATGTCAACTAAATATTAAGTGCAACTTATAATATTAATTAATAATTTATAAAAATATATAATCTTAACTTAAAATATATTGGATCTATTAAAATTTCTAAGATACATATCATATGTAAATTCAAAAATTTTGAAGTACTAAAATAATTATTCCATTATTAATACTTTTATTTCTATAATTTTCTAAAATAAAAAAAAAAATCATTTTTTGATATAAATGTAGATTAGTGGATTTGATAATTTCAATTTAATATTATATTCTCGAATATTTTTATTTTTTTAGATAATAAACATATTTTTATTTAATTTAAATTGAACTTATAATTAATAATTTATAAAAACATATAAAAATTTTAATTACTAAAATAATTTTATTATTAATATTTTTCATATAATTGTTTTATTGAGATTAAAAATCATTTTTTGATATAAATGTGAACTTGATAGATTTCTTTTTGAAAAGGTAAAATTATATTAATCAGAAGGAGAGAAGCAAGCAAAACTGCAATGCATGAATGTGAACTTGAATACTTGATAGATTATTTATTCCTTTACTTTATAAAATACCAATTTAAAATATTATTCTTTTTAATTTTTAGTTGAAGTTGTTGAACTAGACATGTTATTTGTTTAGACTTTGAATTCCATGTGGACGCTAAAGTAATAAAATTTATTTTATTTCATTTGTTAACACAAAATGGAGGATGGCTTGGCGGTTTAAGGTAGGAGTATTTAAGACTTGGCTGCTTTGCGACCTGAGTTTGAATTCCATTAACAAGTTTTTTTTTTTTTTTAATTGAGAGACATGATGCATGAGTGGTATGTATTGATTTGTATTGCGTCATATCGTTGCGTATTGGTCGATAGGACACGAATTTCAATATGCATGACAGAAGGGATACATTTGTGTTTGTAACATATCCTGTATCCGTGCATACGGACACTGATACGATATGTCCAATACGGGGCGTATTGTATTGAACTATCGATATTTTAAACCTTGCATCTTCCTCCCCCTCTTCCTCCTCCCCTCAGTTGCCACTACCACTACTAATACCATCAACGGTCAGTATTAGCCCAATAAAAAATCAATCGCCCCTCTTCTTTCTCCCATCTTCTTCTAACTGGGGTAAAACTAGAAATTTTGGTTGATCCCAATTCCGGCTTCCAATTGAACCAAACAACAACAATTAGAGTCTGATTATGATTTCTGTCTAAGTCAAACAGGCGTCAACAATAGGCGATTCTGATTCCAATTCTTGGGGATTCCCATTTCAGTTCCAATTCCAATCCTGAATCCCATTCCGATTCCATTTCTTCCTCTTCTTATACTTGGCATAGTTTTCAAGGCGTCAAGGCGAGGCTAGGCGACAAGGGGCACCTTGTTGCCTAGTCGCCTAGGCGCAATGGATTTTTTTTAAGTAAAAATCACATATCCTAGGGTAGTTCCCTAGGTTCCATAAACAACTTTCTTTAATAACTATCCATAATTTTCATAAAAATTATAAACTTCATGTTTAAGAAGAAAGGAAAGAAAATTCAAAAAATACAAGGGCTGAACCCCTATTTTTGTTATAGGAAAAGAAGAAAAGAAAAGGTGGAAGAAGGAGAAGAAGAAGAAGAAGAAGAAGAAGAAGATGTGGAAGAAGAAATGTGTTCATTAGACAAAACTTTAAGTTCTTCCCTTACTTATTGGTTCAGATTTTGAAGTCATTGAGGGTTCAATACAGCAGTTAGCAATGTTTGTGCTGATTAAACCCTAACAAATAAGAAAATAATAAAAAGATTAGTTTATATTATGAACACAAAAAAATGAATATTTTTCTTTAATAATGTCTATTTTATAATCATAATCTCAAAAAAAAAAAACAATATAAAAGTAGTTTATTACACAGTATGCAAAACTGCTTGGCAACTGGGCGAGGCGAGCCTCCAAGGGCGCCTTGTCGCCTTGACAACTATGATACTTGGTACATAAGTTTTGTCATAAAAAATAAAAGAGTATACTGAAGCAGATGGGAGAACCAATAGTTTTCAATTATTAACTAATGGTAAACATTTTTGGCAGCTTGATACGTAAACTGTCACCCACTTGATCTCCATATATTGTACTTCTTTTCCTATTCTTACCCTATAAGTGTTTCAATTGAACAAACCCTAATTTTCATTTACAAACAAGCTCCTTCTATCTGTAATCCCCAATCCTTCATTCATAGTTTTAGTCTCATCCCTATTTCTATTCCCTTGAGAAAGATAGGTTGTCCAAAAAACAAGATTCAACAGAAAATTATCTGGCCAAGTACCATTCTACCTGTGGAAGTTTATTTTGTTGGCATTTTACATCAAGATGAATTTAGCTAATCAAGGTGTTCATATATTGAAGAGAACTAGATTACATGTTCCCTCATAAATATTAAATTGTATCCTGTTCAAAAGAAACCAAGTGACCCAAAACCACTTTGTCCCGATGATATGTGCAATTCTCAACATCAAATGAATCTAGTGAAGCATAAAATTCCCAACATTCAACAATAGGCTTCAGCCACAAGTATTAATGAGCAAATTAAGATGAGAAAATAGAAGATGATGTAAGAATAAATTCTACTAATAGCTTTTGGCTATTGTAAAAATAGAAAAGAAGAATTCTTTATCAGTCCTTAGTAGGGAAAAGTAATAATGAATAGAATAAATTGTTCTATACAAGGCCTGTTGGCACTCTTTTGTAGACCTAGCAGCACTTCCAATTCCTATTTGTACTTGTATTCAAACTTCAAACAAGAAAAATAGAAACTTCCCTTTCAAACTAGGACACCAAAACTGTCTGCTTCTACTAAACATAAGAAAAAAGAAATTACTAAAAATAATAAGTCATCTTTTATGATAAATTGTAATGACAAAAATTACTATAAATACTAATACGGCCTACTGGTCAACTTGTTGACTAAGACTTTGACCATGACTTGCAGAACCTAAAAACCGGCCAACTTAAAGTCCTTAGTTGGGGCACTTAGGCCAACAAAGGCCTTTTCGACAACTAGACAAAGGTCATGAGGCCGATTCTAACTTTATCACAATTGAAGACTTACTAGCATTTAACCAACAAGTATAATCAAATATGAAGTAGAAGAAAAATAAAAAAGGACAAATTACAATAGAAAAATAGAAAGGTGCTAAGGGAAAAAAAGCCTCTTGCCTGAGAAACAACAGACACGGTATCCGTAATAACATCCCCTTGCGGATTATTCCGTTGAGCTGGCGGAGGTGTAGATCCAAACCCAACATACTTTCCCCCTTGAGAAGGCGGAACCCCTTCAGGCCGCGATTCGTTCTCTGAAACTTTCCTTGCGAAAAAGCTTTCTTTGTTTGCAGCTGAAGCCTCCAACTGAGACCTCGTGTAAATATCCTCGGTCGACCTTGATCTTGCAGGTATTCCTCTCGCGCCACCACTACCACCTTCGCTCCTGAAATCCCCCGTAGACTGATTCCGCCGTATATCCGAATACCGAAAACTATCATCGTTGTCCCAACTATCCCAACCTCCATTACCCCCCGAATTAGCATCTTTGCCACCGCCACCGCTGGTCTGCGCCAGTGGAGGCCTCTTCTTCCCAATCCCTAACGTGTCCTTAACGACTGGAGGACCACGCCACGGACGCCCTTCAGCTACAGCTTGAATTCTATCGCGGTAAACACTGGCAGCATTGGTGTTGTACTTTGTGGCGATATCCGTCTCTTTAGGGATCCCATATTGAGAGAGGAACGCGTTGAATTGCTCGTTGCCCCCGGCTTCCATCTTCTTGAGCTGGATCTCGGACCAGGAGTCCATGGTCACGGATCGGACGAAGCTGATGTGAACGCCGAGACCACGGTGCTTGCCAGAACATTCAAGGCACATAAAGATGCCGTACGATACAGACGCCCATTGTGGATTTTTCTGAGAGCAATCGACGCAGATCTTGTTGCCTGGTTGCGATTGCAGGTCCCGGAGGCGTCGAGAAGCTGCCATTTAAACCCGATCCAAACGTTCTCGATCGGATTTAGAGAATCCCAAAGGTTAAAAATAGAAATAGGAATTCGGCGGTATGGACCAAAATATCAGAAGATCAGATTAATCCAGATATTTATGAAAATCCAATGAGACAGGAAATCTAGGACAAAGAAAATCAGGGCAGATCGAATGGCGTCTAAGCTATGTGATCGAGCATTCAGAAGGTGCGTGTCGGGGTCAGATCGGTAGATTTACATTAATTTTTTCTCCTTCTCGGTGTTAGGAGGGAGGGAGGGAGGGANGGGAGGGAGAGAGGGAGAGAGTCGTCTCTCAGCACGCCCCTTCTCTTCCTCGCAGAAAGTTCGCGTTGCCGAGGCAATCAAAATATTGGCAAAGTACGCGCTCGCCTGCTCGGTGCGTGACGGGATCTGCTCATGACAAATGGGCGCCTCACATGCGCATCCACCGTGCATTGTGAACATCGATGTTCCGAATGTATGATAGGATGTGTGTGTGAGCCGTCTGTGAGGCGTCAGGTGTCAAGAGCAGATCCGGTCTTGTTCGGTGCACCGTGCCACCGTCTTTGTGAAAAATGGAAAATTACCTAAACCTCTCCTTTAAAATTTTAGTGGACAGTCGAGTTTTTTTTTCATGTGTTATCGATGGAAACGATGGAAAGATTTACATCTATTTTCTATATAAATGTTACCCTATCTAATAACTAACATAGAGTTTACATCGACAATAGAGTTTTACGTTAATTCGCATTTATATGAAAACAAAGGCAGTCTTAAAAATCTTTCGTTTGGCTAAAATTCGATTTAGATTCTACTACAGTGGTCTAATTCGGTTGTGTGTTAAAGTAAGGGAGGGTATAAACACCAACATATATATATATATAAGGAAGTTTAAATTTTTTTTCTTTCTTTTAATTTTTATAAGAGTAAAATACAAAAACTTTCCCTGCGTTAAATTAAGCATTAGATTTTCCTTCTACATACATTTTTATTGAAATACCCCTGTTTGAAACTCAACAGAAAACCTCCTTCTATCTCTTTATCCTCTTTCATCTTTCTTTGTGCTTGGAGGCCCTGGACCATGGCAATATTCCTCCATTGCTACTACTACTTTTTGCTGATTTGACGATTTCTCTAGATCTTCTTCAGATCTCACTAGCACCTACGCCTGACACCGAAAACCTGGCTCCCTCTCCCCCAACCAACAAGGCTCCCTCATTCTGCTGAACACAAACACCCGCATTGAGGACAGTAATTAGTATGGAGTACTAATACTATACATGTGGATAATTTAGGAATTGTCTAGCTCTAGCCTCTAGGACTGAAGAAACAAAGGACCAGTTTGGATAATTTAACATCCTAATTATAGAAATTATTATAAACAAAAGTGTTCAATTAATTGCCACTTCTCTTAAATACTGAGAGCATGTCCACCTTTGCCCGAAGATTCAATGTCTTGCTGAAATAGTCATGCTCACTGAGGCCAGAGCAAACATCATATGTGTTTTCCATGTATTTTTCCACAGGTGGAGACTCGCTGCTCGGGCATTTGATGCTAGGCCAGTAGCTATATATACAAGTTCGAGAGCTGCTAATGTCTACATCATTAGTTCGAGAGCTGCATTGATGTGTTTTCCATGCTAGGCCAGCTGCTCGGGCATTTGAGCAAACATCATAAGTTTGAGAGCTGCATTGGATCAACAAGGGAATATAATCATGGTGAGAACTTTAAAATGTGTACAATCTAGTTAGAAATTCCTTGAAAATGATGCTAATGTCTACAATGAGCTACATCAACTATGCTAATTAGTTCCATTAATGATTCAGTCATAAGATCATATATAAACATAGTTTGAACTTCAAGAGCATGTGATAAGTAAAGTGTAAACCAACCTCATCAAGATAGAATGGGCTCATATTGCACTGTGTAAAAGCCTTCCTGTCATTAGAGTAAGGCAGGAGGCCTTTCACAAGGAAGTCAAGTTCAGGTTGGCCGGTCTTGAGAAGACAACACCCTGCATGCACTGGTTTGCTTGCAATAAGAACCACGCCATTGCAAATTATTACCATGCTACACCCATGTTAGATATATCAAACCAAGGATAAAACCAGTCACAATCATCTCCATGGGAGGTGCGAATACAAGAACAATAGTGCCAAGAAAGCTATAGGACGTAGGGAGCCATGCTGTGTGTCGATGAGAAACCAAATCCCAACCACAGGCTAAAGATTAACTAGGACTAGGAGAGGTGAGAAGATTCATTACCCCACCACCACTTTTTTATAGTCATGCAGATGCAGCTTGTTGTACATAAAAGGAAAACCATTGATTATTGATCGATGGAAAACTAGATAGATAGCGACATGTCATTCATCTTCTTGCTACACCTTGAAAATTAAAACAAGGCCGGAATAGCATTAAAATTGTAATTATCAATTTAACTATATATATTTGCATTAAACTGTAATTATCAATAAATATTAATTATATTGAAATTGAAATATTCAGTGATATATTATTGCACTAAATAATCTACTTCAATTTAAAGTTATAATCCATTTATGTTCCATTTGAAAATAATAAAAATTAATTAACCGTAATAAAAATAATTTAGTAAGTTACTTAAAAAAATAAAAATAATTATTAATTAACGTTATTGATAATATATTTATTAATATAATAAAAAATAATTTAACTAATAAAAGGAATAACATAAATTAAAAACGAATATCAATTTAAATTAATATAAAACTAATACAAAATTATATAACGATTATTAGTTTTATAATTAAATTTTATTAATTTATAACCAGCTTATGTTCCACTAAAAAATCAAAATTTATATAGTAATTAAATTTCATAAGGAATTTAAATTTAATAAAAACTTTATATACTTAAATAAATTCATTTTTTACTAATTTCAAAAATCAATAAAAATATTAGTTTTAGACATAGTTTAATTATTTTAAAATCAATTTAAATTTCATTTAAAAACAAGGAAATTTATAAAAGCCTCCTTGGGTTTTCTAACAATCCTATGAAACTCCCCATTGTTTTGACCTTAACAAAAACCTCCCTTATTATTTTGAAAAAAGGTGCAAATACCTTCCTTTAATAAGCATTCCAAATAAAAAATGTTAATGTAATGCATTAATTTTACTTCACTTCAGCCTTTTTACATTTGTCAAAGGAGAGTAAGAAGAATTATTCTTTGAAAGTTGAAACCTTAAATTATGTATGATAATGCACTAACAATGATAAAAGGGTATTTTGGTAACTTTAATGTATTTTGTTACCGAAGAGTCATGGGAAAGGTGGTAGTTGCACTTTTTTCTCAAAAATATAAGGGAGGCCTTTGTTAGGGGTCAAAACACAAAGGTGGTTTATAGAATTGTTATAAGAGGATTTTTTATATAATTTTACCTCAAAATAATACAAAAATAACAAAAAACCAATAAAACTTAATAAAAAATATTTTTCAAAAAATTAATAAAAAACAACATTCAGATACAAAAAACATAATACAAATTTATCTAGAGGATAGGAAATTATCCACTCTCACTAAAACACAATTTAGATTGTAATCAGATAAACTAGACATAACCCCAAAAAAATAATAGTTGAATTGATTAATTTGAAATGTCATAGAGCTCCATCTTTAATTTTGATGATAAATAAAGCTTGTACATCACATGGGTCCTAACTAGTATATTTACATAGAAATTACATCCTCTCTCTCTCTCTCTCTCTCTTGGTTTCACAAATTACATCCTCTCAACGCTTGAAAATTGTCTATGTTATATCAGCTTGTCCTTTCCATTTTAAAATTAAAATGTTTTTTCTTAAATGGTGTGGCAGATTAATATTGCTTTGATACAAAAATTTTTATACAATTAGTATGTATATATACTTACGAAATAATACAGAAAATGTTTTAATTTCTATAATATAAAATGTTTTATTTTATATTATATGATGATATACTATATATCGTACAACATAAATTGTTATATATTAAATATAGCTATTTAATAACATAGGCTCAAATCCCTGCCAAACCATACCCAAGCTTATATTTTGGACCCGAGGTTTGGGCTGACTTGGCCCAGCCCTGGGCATGGGTTATAACCTTTATCACACATTAAGCTTGGCCCATGATCACCCCTAGTGTTCACTGTTAACATTCATTAGTTTTTGAAATGTGAAGGATAGTTTTCTATTTTTTATTTTTATTTTTTGGGAAATTCATTTATCTCCCTAAATACTATAAAAAACCTTAAAAAGTTTGTGATTTCCCTTTTAATACTTATCACTTGCTTTGGTGTTGTTTAGCAAGTCTTTTTAGGAAGATCTTCCGACAGCTTAGTTGGCCAAAAGATGTCTTATCTTTAAAAATCTAGACCGTTTGATAAGTATTTAAGTTTACCATGATCTACATAGCTGTTAAATGAAAGCCTTTAGGCTCAGATTGGAAGGAGTACAAATGCAAATATGTAGAGTGCAAAACTATGTATTTTGTATTATGTTGTATGTATTTGTACTGTACAAATACATACAAAATAATACAAAATACAAGGCTTTGCACTCTACATATTTGTATTCGTACTCCTTCCAAACTGAGCCTTATGCACAGTTTGGAAGGAGTACAAATACAAATATGTACTGTACAAATACATACAAAATAATATAAAATACAAATATGTACGGTAAAAATTCATACAAAATATAAGATTTTGCGCTCTACATATTTATATTTGTACTCCTTCCAAATGGAGCCTTAGGTACAAAAAAGATAGGAAACTTCATTTTGAAGCGTGTAGAATTTTAACCATTTTGAACTTTTCATAAGCTTTTTAAGGCATAGGTTTTTTCTGATTTATTGTATTGTATTCTTTCATTGCCAAACAGAGAAAGACCAAAATTTGATTTTCCAAGCTTTAAAAAGCCTAAAAAACCATACAAAAAGACTTGCCAAAAGCTTCCTTAATTTGTTTATTACCATATAATCTAAATGAATTGAAGAGGAGAAAAAGGAAGACTTCAGTTAATGTCATAATAGTCTTGACATCAATAATTATTAATGCTTTGTAGTTTGGTTGATGAGCGTTTCAAGATGCACTTCCCATGGTAAAAAGGCATCGGATAGATTTGAATATTATTGCTGAGCACTGTGGTTGGCACGCTTTTCTTCAATACGCTAGAGAATTTGGCTGACAAGTTAAAAAATTTGAGCTACATTATGATAATGCCATGGAGACATTGTACAAACACATTGTATCCCCACTTACCTTGCCTGAAGGTCAAATTTAAAGTGATACCAAGAGCAAAGTCTCTTCTATGCTCCATATATGAAAGGCTCTTGAGAAGCAAACATTAGAAAGTCCTTAAGGGGAGCTTATTTGATGACCCTCAAAGTAAGAGTGTCAATGAATCGGTTTTGGACTGGATCCATTAGTCCAAAATTAATTTGGATGGATTGAACGGATCAACATGACATATTGGATTGAATCAATCCAGAACAAAATATGTATTAGATTGGATCGGATCTGGTTGGTCCATAATGAATTTATATTGGATTGGTTTGGATTAAGCCAATATCTGATCTATTGATATAAGATAAGAATATAGGTGTTAATGGATTGGGTTTGGATTGAAAACAATCTAAGTTAAGACAAATTTGAACAGATTGGACAGTCTAGACATTGAATTGGATCGGTACAAAATGGTCCAAAACATTCATTGGATTGAATTGGACCTGGTCCATTTGTAATAGATTCACATTGAACTGGATCGGATTGGACCAAATCCAGTCCAATTGGACAATCTTATCCTTCCACTGGAAGATGCTTTGAAGCATCTCCCATGGTTAGATTCTCAAGTTATTCACAAAGCAACTATGCTCTAAGCCTTGCAGCCATTATAGCACTGAACTAGATCTCAAAGGTACCTCAACCTAATTTCTTCTTTTCGTTTTCTCTATAGACTGGAGCGTATCTGCTATGCAACCTGCCATTATGCATTATAGAATTGATCTAGACTGCATAGGTATGAGAATGCTCTTAGACATGTTTCAGCTGGAGATGTTTATTATGAAGATTCTACGAACTGTATGAAATAACCCTCAGCCTTTTTTTCCTTTGGACTTCGATTTTTTGTTGATCTTGCAAAAAAGAATGAACTTCTTGATTCATGGAGAGATCAATGAGGGTGTTACAGTCCTCAAAGTTATGTTTGGCTTCACACATTCCATCAGTTCTAGGTAATAATATCAGGGTCCACTTCATATCCATAGTCTAATTCATGAGAAGGACTATTTGAAGTTGAAGTAGGGCTATCTGGAAGAATTACACCTTATAAACCAGACTGGAAGGTCTCACACACAGTCCAAAGTGTCAATATCCAATATCAGCCATTAAAATCATCGATGTCAAGCTTTTATTAAGGCTCAGGTTGGAAAGAGTATAAATACAAAAATATAGAGTGTAAACCTTGTATTTTGTATGCATTTGCACTGTATATATTTAAATTAATTCTTATTCTTTTCAAATTGAGCCTGGAAAGAATATAAATACAAATATATAGTATGAAAAACCTTGTATTTTGTGTGTATTTGCCCTGTACATATTTGTATTTATAATCTTTCCAAGACTTAATTTGAAAATAGTACAAATACAAATATATACAGTACAGATACAGGTTTAAAAATATAAAATAAAAGAATTTATGCTGTACAAATTTGTATTTGTACTTTTACTAAAACTAAGCATAAGGCTACGTTTGGAAAACGATGCAAATAAGTGTGAATGCAAATATGTAGAGTGTAAAACTGTCTATATAAAATGCAAAGTTGGATTAGTTTTACACTGACAAATTTACCTTCTGATCAAATAGGCTTTTAGCTGTAATGGTGCAAACACGAATTCCAATAAAGCATGTGCCTTTTTTTATCAAAAGCCCACTTTAATACAAATTTACTTCTTTTTTATTGATGTATTTTTACATCTTATTATCAACGTAAATATGTTTTGAAAAATGTATTTTTTATCATTTGTCAATGTATAAATGCAATGTTACCAAGCATAACTAAAAATAAACTAGAGTGCAAATTTATCATGAACGAGAATTTACACTCCATTTGCATCATTTCCAAATGCAGCCTAAGTTTCCATCAATACCATTCTACTAATCATTAATACAAAATTTGTATTATTATGTAAAAGTTAAATGATTCAATATTATCATGATTCATGAACTACTTCAATCCGAATTAAAGCCAACTGCTAACTACTGCCACACACGGAATGACTTTTTTTTTGGTGAAAAAGATGTTAAAGTAAGGAACACAGAATTACAACAACCTGAACGAACAGAAAATAGAAAAAACAACTACACTACTCAAACTGAAAAAACAAACAGCTAAGACACGTCTGATGGTAGGGAGTTAGAAAGCCAATCCAGAAAGGCTTCAGTCCAAAAATTACACAGGTCAAGACTTCAACTGTGAACTGGCTACGTACAAGGCCAGAGAATTTTTACCGCCTCGAAATCGAATGAACCCATTTTCTGCTTGTTATTAAAGATTGGGCTGGGCCTGGGGCCAGACATGCTCACATGCCCAATTGCTCAGCCCTAGTTGATGGGTTTGGCTTTGTTTGGGAGGATGACTGACCTGGGTCAGGTCTGAAAGTTAGAACCTAAATCAAATTGAAAAGAGTATAAATACAAATATGTAAAGTATAAAATCTTATATTTTGTATATATTTATACTGTGTTTGTATTCCTTTTAAACCTAATTTTAAGAAGATTATAAATACAAATATATACGGTAAAAAACCAATACAAAATAAACCAGGGCCATGCCTTCCCTAGCTTGATCATTCTCTTTATCACTTTGTGGTTTACATGTGATCGGTTGACGTTATAGCTTGGCCACCTTTCTAACACCTGGTGCCTCACAACTGCATCCAAACAGAGACCAATCCAGTAAGCGTGATTCCCTTAGCAGCTAATTAACCAAGAATCCCACACCAGACCAGCTGAAGTACAAGGGGGTTTATGAGAAACATTCTCCCATGCCTTTCCATACCTTTCCCCAAATAAAACTGTATACATGCTAGGATACGTATTTGGTTCCTGTTGCTGACAACTAGTAAATAAAATTGATGTAGACGTACATGAGAGGCCCAATGGTGCTCGGATACATGGCATCCTTAGATTGCGATTTGGGGCTCAGGGTAGATTGTATGCTAGCCGTCTGTTTGTAACTAATTCTAGACAAGTTCAAGTATAAATAAGTGGCGTCACTCCCTAAGTAAACTATCCTGACATTTACTGCTCTCAGCTCTCTAACTTTCTGGTAACCTCATCTAAGTTATCTTACTTAGGCCTCATCTGTCCTTCTCATCAGGCACTTGTTAACTTGCCTGTTGGAGTCAATGTCCCTGAGATAATACCTAAGGCCTCTGACATTTATATTCCTCCACATATGGGATTTACAGGCCCCTCGGCTCTAGGAGTCATCAAACTCTTCAACCAACCCTTCTCTCAGAAGTAAATTGATATTATTGCCCTCGTCCATTCTAGTGGTAGTAGAATACAGCTACTTATATGACAAGTCACTAGCACAATAAATACAAGAAATCTATAATATTGTACAAAGAATTCTTAAAAAACTGTAGCATTTGACTTGGAAGCATGTTATGTCGAGGTCTACCACAAGTTCAGGAATCAGAGCTACAGCGCAGCTATAGTAGATTAAAGACCATCAATGAATGATAAAAAAGGGCATAAATGAATGGACGGACGTCTGTTTGGCGTTCATGTGATAAATAGAAGAGCCCCGAGTAATCCACGGGTGATGGGCTGGTGTTAAAAATGCCCTGGTGTTAAAAATGCCCCTTTTTAGGGGGAGAGATCATATACCTCCACCAAGGAAACTCTACATTGTTTGGGTGTGAGTTTAAAGAGCTATGTATTCGATATTTAAGAAGGTTGGGAATATAAGTATGATAGATAGGAATGGACATACATATCTTATCCGGTGGGTATTTGTTGTCTTATCTGCTTAAATGAGGTGGGTTTTTTTTTTTTTTTTTTTGAATGATGGGTTTTAGAATTCTACAACTTATATGGTACGGGTAGGGTATGGTATTAGGTTAAACTCAACTTTTTTATGTATTAAGTGTTGAGTTTAATAATATTTTGAATTTATGTGAAGGATAATTGATAGTTAATGTGTTTTTTACATGTATTAATCAAATAATTGAAAATTTTCTTGTTTGATTGTGTTATTTTATTTATTTATTGCTTAAATATAATAAAAAATAATAGGAAGTTAGATGCAGATTCTAAACTCAATTTGCCTCTACCCTTGAATGCGAGGAAGATAGGGTCGAGGTGAGTTTTGTATTTTCATGTGTGGGAAGGGTTTAGATTCCCAAAATTCAACCTGCTATGGGTTTTGGGGTGGGCAAGAATTGAGAGGTTTATGGAGGCGAGTAGGGTCTAGAATTTACAAAACCCTCTCAGAACCTGCACTGCTATTACATCCCTAATGATAGAGAATAAGTTGATACAAGCAATTGCATTTTAAGCATATAGAATAAATAATCATAGTTTTTGAATCATTGTTGACCTAAAAGGTCATACCGTTCAGCCCAAAAATCGTCCAAGCAACTGGTTCCGTTTCACCCCTAAACCACTTCTTTGCCAAAAACCATTGATTTGGTTAATGATCTACTGACCCAGGTGACCGAACTGTCAACATGTTTAACTTGGACAATGGTTCTTGTCCTTTTTTTGTTTTAATTATTATTTTTATTTCTAACCCAAAAACCAGTGGCCAAAGCGGTTTCGGTTGGAGGACAGTTTTTAAAACTTTATAAATGATAATGATAACTAAATAAATGGGGGAATGGGATTATTGCTACCAATTGTACAATTATTGAGTGCCCATTAACATTTATGTACAACCCATAAATTTGGCCACTCTAGCTTCCATGCAAGTAGCACATAAAAATACTTTCACCTATCGATTTCCATATTATTAACTCATGGGCCATCAAACGGGTTTAGATCTGATTTTAGACCAAAACATTTATGCTTCTAATGAAATTCGATTGTATGTTCAATTTGTTGGATAGCATATCTCCTCAAAGCCCAATAGTTATGTACAATGGGCTTGTTATTGAATAAAATTAGTTTATTATGTATTTTGTATGTGTCAATGGGTATGTTTTTGTATAATGACATTTATCTAGTTATAGGATTGCAAACATTTATCTGAGACACTCATAATTGGTAATGTAATCTAAATGTTCCCAACTAGTTCTTAACCCACATAGTTCACCTTGTTAAGGTTGATGTACTCTTGCTATCTTATGTGAAGGGGTAATTTGTCTTAACCATTAGGGTCGTATCCAAAGCATAAGTGTAGGCATTTGTAAAATGTTTCAGTAGACCACTTTTCATAGATTAATCCAGGACATTATGATTGGTGGAATCTCTTGTTGCATGCAATCCTTAGACTTGATAATGGTAATATGTCAAAACCCTCTGATTTATTTGCTTTTGATATGCCAGCAAATGAGATCCTCTTAGGAGTCAATTTTTGGGTATGCGCTGGAGTAGTTATAGACTTTAGTAGATGATCATCATTGTGATAGAATATGCTACTTTGTCAAATAGAACGAATTTTTGGGGTATATTTTTTTTAAATATATATCTAAATTTATTAACAATAGATTTTAAATTAGTTTAAAGTCATTATTTTTTCAAAACCCATTATAGTAGAAGACATGACACTAACTTTAATGGCAAAAGGATTGTGTTGCAAGTGTTTATTTTCCCATTTGGTTTGAAGGAAAAGGTTTGTAAAGGTTTCCCTATCTTTCTCTTCCTTTCCCTACTCTTTCCTTCAAACCAAACACAACCTTAGGGTGGCAAAACCCAGGCATAATTTGTACAACATTTAGGGCCAATAGACATAAACCAATTCTCTTTAATATTTAAGCAAGAATTCAGCCATATGAGTCTCACTTCAGTTAGGAATTACTTATATTAGAGAACATCTCGATAGAGCTCTGGCTAAATCAGATTGGTCTTCTCTATTTCCACAAGCACAAGTACTCAACTAGATGGTTACAAGGAGGAAGTTAAGAATTCTTGGTTAGCCTCTAATGGTACATTTTCCAGAAATGTCAGCAAGTCAAAAGCAATTTAGCACAATGGGCATCTAAATCCTATATATGGTGATTGGAAGAAGAAAATTAAATCTTTAATGGGGAGAATTGCTCAAATATAGGAAGGAGAAATGGATGATTCTTTACAACACGAAGAATGCCAGCTACTACATGAGCTTGAGAACCTCCTTGACATAGAAGAAGCTTACTGGCAATAGTAAAGGTCTAGAGCATAATGGATCCTCGAAGGAACCACATTTAATATAAAGTTTTTTCACGCAGCAGCAACCCACTGATGCCGAATATATATTGGTTGAAGGATGACAATGATCACTAGCTATCCTCCCATGATGGGATAACACCTGAAATCCAGAAGTATTTTACATCTCTCTTTATCTCAGCATGTCATGACTTACAACATTTAGTTACTCCGGTGCTTCCCAATTTCATTTCCAGTGAAATTAATGATTGGCTTGGTGAGGTTCTTATGACTGAAGAGATTCAAGAATCACATTTTCAGCATGCCCGCTCTTAAAGCACCCAGCTGCCCTAACAGGTTAGACGCTCGCTTCTACCAAATGAGCTATGATATTGAGTGTTTGGTTCTGTTTACGTTTATTCATTAAATGTTTATTGATGATGTTAAATAGGCATCATCTCACTATTTTCTCTCTCTTGTTCTTCTGCATATATTGAAAATGTAAAAAGTGAATTTTGGTTTATGTGCATGTCAGTCATTTGTAGAAGTTATTTTTTGAAGCTTCCACAAACGACCAGATGTTTATTCATTGTTACGCTGAAGTGATGCCTACTTATCATAAACGGTTGCAATTATTGCATTTCTCAATTTTACCAACAAATAAAATACAAACATTTATTCAATAAAATATAAATGAAACCAAACACATATATTATTGGACAGGAATTAATTATGGTAATTCAACAAACATTTACTGAGCCCAATGCAATCGCCCAATTAAATGAGACTCGCATAGTGCTGCTACCCAAGAAAAAGAATGTTGAAAAGTGTAAAAGATTTCAGACCCATTGCTCTAACAAATGTTACTTTAAAAGTAATTGTCAAAATCATTGCCAAAACCACATCAAGCCCCTGCTCAATGATATTATTTCCTCGAGTCCGGATATCCTGTACATTTATTTCTAGACACGTTAACGTTATATGGGTTAAAGGATTTGTACATGAGAATAATTTAACCAGAATGAAATTACTTCCATTTCTTTGTTTCCCAAAACTTTTAAAATTTAAAATTCATTGAAACAAAAAAGAGGGAGCCATTGATAAATTTCGGGCGACGCTTTATGGAATGTGAGTGTGTAGAAAGCTATCATCGACAGTAGAATAAAAATGGTAATCTGAAACCTGGGTGATACAGTTTTTGTTGAAAGACCATGAAAGCTTGATGCCATTGAATTCATCCGTAACTTCTTTGTAATCTTTTATTCCGAGGACGATGATTTTTATTACATAAATGGAATAATTGCAGAAGATGCAAGATTGAATGTATAAAATAGAGAAAAACAGGGGCAGAGTGGTGTTGGGAGAAGAAAGAGAGAGAGATGGGTCTCCTTTCTTTCTTCGTTGTTGATGATCAAACCAGAGAGAAAAAGGAAGGGATGAGAAGTTTCCATTCCAATCACTGCCATTATTGTTGCTACTAAACAATCCTCTCTCTCTCTCTCAATGCTCTTTTCTCTTGCCCTGCTTTCCATTTTTTTCTTCTCCCCTTTACTAGCTCAGTTGCTTGATCATGCTTTCAAGATCAAAACTGTAGTTATCTATCATAAGCTCCTAAATTATTGGCAAGATCGCCTTAAGGGAAACATTCTAAGAAAACACAGATTTATCTTCATCGCTATTTCACTCTGATAGGTCGTTCAGGAAGACATGTACAGGATATCCAGACTCTATTTCCTCATACCAATTCGATTTCATCCCAAGAAGGCAGATTATAGACAACAAAGTGGTTGTTAATGAAGTTCTCCACACCAAGAAAAGCAGTAATTTTCAGCAAGTAATTTCTATTAATTAAATATAATTAATTATAAATTTATATAATTAGTGATTATAAAATTAATAATGTTAATAATATATTAATTAATTATCAGTATAACATTAAAACCGGGTCAGTTGGAATCTGAGTCGAATTAAATATGACTATTAAATAATTATTATTAACATTGTTATTAATTATCATTAATAACTTGAAACCGAGTTTGGTTTAATACCTAATCGATTTAATTAATGTTAACCATTAATTACACGGACCATATAATCTTGGAAATTGGGTCGGTTTATGTCTATATAACCGCCTAAACCAAACCTATTAACTAATAAGTAGAATTCGGATTCGAATTTGACATAGACCCGATTCACCCGATTCATTATGCATAACCTTCTTAACTCGATAAAGCGATGGCAACAAACATACAGTGGCCGGTTTATCACCCATTTCAACAAAAAGATGTGTTAAATATTAGAAACAAAAGAAGAGAATAATAAGGGAAGAAAGAAAAATCAAAACAGAAAAAGAAAACGTAGTTGGGTAGTGATTACAGCCGCCGGTGAATGCAGTTCACCGGCCTTTAATGGAAGCCATTGTTATGAATAATTCCTGACCACTGGCGTCCGGGCATACATGATCGTCGGTTGTCGGCTGAATACATAGCCGTTTCTGACTCTGTCGATCCATTGTCTTCTCAGGGGCTGGTTCGTACTACATTCAGAAAATGGCGTGTATCCTATGAAGCTCCTCTCCACTAGCGGCCGGTAGGGGTGGCAATTTTTCAGTAAACCCACTCAGTATCTAAACCACCCAACTCACCTATTTATTTGGCAGGTTAGACATGTGTTGATCACCCATTGGGTCAATTTAAATGGATTGGGTTGGGTTGTGGATAACCATTGGGTTAACCACTATACATATAAGTATTAGTTCTGATGGTGTACGATCTAGATACTCGTAGCTGGAAGATGATCCGAACTCCAGTTGTGCGGCGAGCTGGACCAACCTGCAAAATAGTAGATCAAATAACACAGGGTGGCTAACCCGATGAGGTCGCTCCGATGCTTAAGTCAGTACTACACTATGGATGCGAGCTAAATACTTGAGTGCTTGAATGCTAGTGAGTAAATAATCACACATACCTTTGCCTTGGGGCTTCATGTCCTTATATAATGGAGTAGTCATGGGCCTTACGAAAGAGCTTCGGGATCTTCGGGTTGCGTGGATAAGATCTGTTCCATTTTTGAAGGAGAGCAATGTCTTGATAAGGTTTATCGTTTACCTCCGATTCAGGCGGAGCTAAGATGAGTCTCGTCGTGATCCGAGAAATTCGGGTCTATTGGGGAGGCCTTTGGAGTCGATTATGTGGCGTTTTGGCTCTTCAGCTTTGAACCGGTACTTCGGTTCTTTAGTCCCGAACTGGATTGGGTGTCGAGGTGTCTCTATGCCGAGGTGGTTTTTGGGCCAAGGAGGCTGAATATCCAAGCTCCGAATGTCGCGGGGATGGGTTCACTTGGCTGATTTGTCACCCCTCAAGCAAATTGCATCTACGTGTCCCCTTCTTACTAGGTCGTGCCAAATCACCCTTCATCAATTGCCCCCCACTCCCCGTGCCAGGGGTCCTGACCCGGTGCGGGGAGTTCATGACGAATCCAGGTGGGTTTGGCATGAAGTCTAGGCGACTTGGAAGGCGAACCGTTGCTCGGACCTGTTCAATCATCTGGCTCAACCATGAAATGACCCAGATCGCGTCTCGGTCACGCACGGACGTCATACTATTTATAAACTCCGCGAATGCCAAAGGGCGCGCGCTCAACCGATTTTGTCCTCGGGTAGCATGCAGCCGGTTTTCATGGGAGCCATCAGATCGTACAGATCCCAACCGTTGATTGCCGAATGTGGTGGACTATAAATAGGGGATCGAAGGGCCCATTACCTTCGCCATAAATCGTGTAACTGAGCTCTCCTGAGATCGCGTCGGAGCCCTTCAACTCGCCATTCTTTCCCTTGTGTCTGAGGTCGTTATCGTCCTCTTTGTTGAGTTCGTCTTCTTTCACTAGTTGTTCCCTTTTCTTTTTCCTGTCCAATATGCCAAGTGCTAGCATAGATAGATTACTTAGGGACCCTAGTTAGCCCGGGGGTGCCGAGGTGCGGTCCTCAGCTCCCGTCGGTGAGGCCAGCTCTTCGCTAGAGAGGTCCTCTTTAAACCTTTTAGGAGAAATGCCTTTACCTGATGTCAGGCCATCTCGGCTTGAGGAACCCGAACCTCAGGTAGAGCAGCCGACCTCCAGAGAGGGGGTCTTGTCTTCTACTCGAGGTCGGGATCCAGACAACTTCGGCCCTTCCACGATGACCTTGGACAGGTTGTTGTCCTTGATAGCTTGTTACTGTCTCCCCGACACTCGTTTTCATCATTCCTTTGGGTTCGAGCTGGGCTCAGGATTTGCCAAAATAGCTAGGCCCGAGCCCGGCCGAGCCCGACCTATAATTAAACCTAAAAAACCTAGTCGAATACCCCTCTTTTTTTCACCTCTTTCCCTTATTTTTCCAGCCGAATCTTCTTCTCCACATCCTTTTTCCCTTCTTTATATTCTTTTTTTAATGTAAATAAATTTTGAATTTATATTCTTTTTTTTAATATAAATAAATTCTAATTTATATTGATTATTGAATAGGGAAAGTTTCTAATTTTTTTATTAGGTCGGGCTTCGGGCTCGAGCCTAACATATTTCCATTAATGAAGAGTAAAAGCCTGGCCCGAGCCCAGCCCGTCCCGGCCCATGAACTGACCTCTTACCTTATACATCTTTAGCTCGATTTGTTCCATTAAGAAGAACTCTTCTTGCCTGCACAAGGACACCCGACATAGCTAATATATCTCACCTCGCCTCGAGTTCAAGGTCCTGTTCGGTAACTCGAACAAGGTATCGGCTTGGAAGATGAGGTACTTCTTTGTTCGGAACCCTGAAGGATGGCCATTCCCAACTCACTGGCGAGTGGCCATTAAGGACCCTGGGGTGAGGCGGGATGCAGAGACTAGGGCTGTCATCCACTCTTAGAGGGACCTCGGCCTAGATATGGAAGATTTCCTGGCCGAGGAGAAGCTTGTATGAGCTGGGCTGAGTCCTCCTGGTAGGCCTCCACCTTGGCACACACATTACCTCTCCTTTTTCCTTTCTGCACTTACTTCAGTTCGCAGCTAACTATTTTTCTTCTCTCTTGCAGAAGCTATGACGGGTGTTGACACCGCTAACCTTTTGAGGAGTTCCAGAGGGGGAAGAAGAGAAAGGCTTCGAAGAGGTCCTGTCGAGAGGAGGCCACCTCTTTGGTTCCTACCAATCTCGAGGTCGTAGCACCAAAGCCACCCTCTACCGAACCCCTAGGGGAGGAGGTTCGTCCCCAGCCCCCAGTTGTTGACTTGGACGAAGATCAGGATGAGGGGACCCCACCTCGCGATCCCAAAGGTACTTCGGTGCCTGAGCCTTAGCCCCCTTTAGCAAAGGAGAACATAATGACTCTGAGGCTCGGGCTCCTTAAGTGCAAGGATGCCATGTTTCCTGCGGAGGTCGCGGAGTGGGCTGACATGCCAACAAGTCAGCTCGAAGGGAGGACAACTTCCTACTATATGGTGGTAAGTAACATGCCCCTTCATTTACTTTCTTATTATTCTGTCAATGACACTTACGCTTGCTTTCTATTTTTTAGGTGAACTCCGCTATCCACTCGCTCGTCTACCAATCTAAGATCCGCTTAAAGCGAGCTCGGGAGGTTGAAGAGAACGCTAGGAAGCTTTACCGCGAGTTAGATTTAGCTCGGGGTGAAGTTCTTAGAGCCAAGAATGGAGCCGGAGCCAGAAGGAGCTGATCCTAGTGTTGATGGAGGAGAAGAAGAAGCTCAAGGGGGAGAAGGAAGCTCTCCTCCAAGAAAACAAAAACCTTGAGGCGATGATCAAGGAGTGCACCGAGATATTCGACACCACCATTTAGGAGGCAAGGATTCAAGAAAGAGATCGCGCCATCAAGGAATTCAAGGAGTCCCCTGAGTTTCATGACCTCCAGTCGAGTATGGCTTTGGCTCATACTGGTCGGGTTTCAAGCTCTACAAGTGGTTGATGCGGCAGAAGTTTCCCAAGCTCAACTTCGAATCTATCTCCATGTCCACCGTTACTCCTGAGATGGCGATGGAGGAGGCAGGTCGAGATGATGTGGAGGAGGACCACATGGAGACTGACCTACCTGTTGGATGGGATTCTGGCAGATCTGATGTTTAGACATGCCTCTTTCTTGGACCCCCCCTATATAGTGTATATCCCGGGCCTCCGAGCCTGGTTATAGTAAGCATGTACTCGAAACCTTTATGTTAATGAAATATAATGATTCAAAAAATCTTATGCAAAATCTTTCTAAAAAAATTTTTCTAAGTGTTGGTTAACCCGAATTGCCATATAACGACCTGGAGTCCAGGTGGGATTAACCTTATTGTTGTACGCTAAGGTGGATAGACATTGTAGGGTATGCACCCAACCTGTCTATGCACAAGCTACTTAAAGGCAATTGGTTATCCTGAAGTACCAGTCTAGCAAGCTGGACTCCAAGTAGGAACAATCCTTGTGTTTGTTGTATGCCAAGGTGGATAGGCACTGTAGGGTATATACCTGACCTGTCTATGCACAGGCTACATACTTGCCCAAGCCGATGAGGCGATTGGGGATCACTGCGCCTATGCTGAGGTGGCGACTAGGACTTGTCTGCCTTTGCCAAAGAGGCGACTATGACTTGTCTACCTATGCTGAAGAGGCGACTAGGACTTATTGTAGTGTCGAGGTCTTTAGCCAGCTTGGCGCCATGGCCTTTATGCTTCTAGGAGTGACTCACAGTCCTCTCTCCAGTCAGTTGTCTTTTTTGATCAGTTCGATGGTCACATAGACTTAGAGAAATTTTTCCTTGGAATCACAGGCTCATAAGTAGTACCTTCTTAGGTTATCGATATTACATGCTCGAGGTACCTACTTCCCTTCCAAAGTCTCGAGTTCGTATGTGCCTTCCCCAAATACCCATTTTACATGGTATGAACCTTCCCAATTCGGTCTGAGCTTACCTACGCTGGGCTCTAGGCACCATAACTTTCTGAAGAACTAGGTCATCGATGCAGAACTGTCACTTTCTGACTCGAGTGTTATAGTACCGAGCTACCCTCTACTGGTAGACTGTGGTCTGAATGTAGGTCAGGTCTCGCACCTCCTCTACCAGGTCTAGGTTGGTACGGAGCTCATCATCGTTTGTTCCCTCAGCATAAGCCTCCAATTGTAACGTGGGTACCTCGACCTCTGCTGGGATCACCACCTCTGTGCCATACGTGAGTTTGAAGGGGGTCTCACCCGCCGAGTCCTGATAGTATTTCATTAGGCTCAAAGGACACTAGGCAGTTCGTCTACCCACAATCCCTTGGCTCGAGTTAAGCGAGTTTTCAGTTCGTGAAGTATCGCCCTATTAGTTACTTCGGCTTATCCGTTCGCTTGGGGTGTGCCACCGAGGTAAAGTTTTGTTGAATTCCCATCTCGACACACCAGTTTTGGAACTTAACATCTTCGAAATGCTTCCCATTGTCGAATATCAGCACCCGGGGTAGTCCGAAGCGGCATACTACGCTTTTTCTAGAAAAAATTTTGTATGTTATGGCCTGTGATCGTTACCAAGGGTTCGACTTCACCCACTTCGTAAAATAATCTACTGCTACAACCAAGAACCTCCTCTGTCCTGTTGGTGGCGGGAAAGGACCAAGGATGTCAATTCCCCACTACGTAAAGGGCTACGGGCTGGTGAGGTATTTCAAATCAGCAGCAGGTTGGTGGTGGATGTTGGCATGCCTCTGACAATTGTCACACTTTTTGACAAGCTTGAGTTTCATTGTGGGACAATAATAGCCTTGCCTTAACACTTTCAGTGCGAGGGCTCTGCCCCCCAAGTGTCCACCGCACAAACCTTCATGGGTGTCACGAAGTACATGCTCAGCTTCTGAGGGTCACAAGCAGCGCAGGTAAGGGAGCGTGAAGGATCTTTTGTATACTGTCCATCTATGAGGACGTACTTGGTTGACTGGCGCTCTACCCTCCAAGCTGCATTGCAATCTGTAGATAGGCACTCGTGGAGCAGATAACTCATGAGTGGGTCGATCCAACTCGGTTCGGCTTGTGACACGGGAGCAACCTCTTCTGTCACCCCCTCCTCGAGAATGTTGGGCTAAGGTAAGTCCTCTATGTACACAGTTCGCATAGTGTTGTTGCTCGTGCTATCTAGACGTGACAGGGCATTGGCCTCAGCGTTCTTAGACCTCAGAATTTGTCTAATAAAGCAGGAGACAAAGCTACGTAGGATCTTTCTGACTTTGGCCAAGTAAACTTCCATAGTTGGGTCACGGACTTCGTACTCACCAGTGACTTGGTTGACCACTAGTTGTGAGTCGCTGCATACGATGAGGTGCTTTGCTTTCATTTCCCATGCTAAGGTCAGCCTGGGGATCAACGCTTCATATTTTGCCTCGTTGTTCGATGCCTCGAATCCGAACCAGAGAGCATACTCCAGCTTCACCTCACTTGGGCCGTACAGTATCAGTACTACACCGCTTCCCTGTTGGTTGGACGAGCCGTCGACGTGGAGGATCCAGGGCTCCTCGTCCCAGGTCGGTTCAAGTCTGGTTGGGGCTGGCGCCACACTGGTTGATGCTCCCGTCGTGTAAGTGAGCTCAGCCAACTCGGGGGTCGCTACGCTGAACATGCACTCTGCTACGAAATCTGACAAAACTTGGGCTTTGACTGCTGGTCGAGGCTCATACCGAATATCGTTTTCGCTCAGCTCCATGGACCACTTCGTTAATCTTCCAGACACCTCGGGCTTGAGCAAAATCTGCCTTAGGGGTTTTTTAGTGAGAACAATGATAGTATGGGCCTGGAAGTACGGGTGAAGTTTTCGGGCTGCTATGATCAGTGCTTTTGTTAGTTTCTCGATCTTAGGATACCTAGTTTTTACATCCTGCAAAATTTTGCTAACATAGTAGATGGGTTGTTGAACACGATCTACTTCTTTGATCAGTACCAAACTAACCACTTCATCGCCTGCAAAGAGGTATAGTTTTGACACGTCCCCTTCTTCAGGTCAAGTTAAAATTGGGGTGGTAGCTAAGTACCGTTTCATCTCGTCAAAAGCGAGCTGACACTCTTCAGTCCACTCGAAGTCCTTGCTCTTTTTATAGCTTTAAAAAAGGGTAGGCACCAATATGCTGATTTAGACATGAAGCGGCTCAGGGCGGCTATCCAGTCAATCAGCCTCTGGACCTCATTTATTTTCCTGTGTGGTCTCATATCTAGGATTGCTTTTATTTTGTCTGGGTTGACCTTGATGCCATGCCGGTTGACTATATAGCCTATAAATTTACCCGAAGTGACTCCGAAGATGCATTTATTTGGATTTATTTTCATGTTATATCTTTGAAAAATTTGAAAAACATATTTTAAATCATTCAATAAAGAATTTGAAAACTAGGTCTTCACGACCATGTCATCAACATAACATTCTACTTTATTGTCGATTAATGGCTAAAAAATTTTATTTACAAGGCGCTGGAATGTTGCCCCAACATTTTTAATCCGAAGGGCATGGCCTTGTAACAATATAACCCAAGCTCAGTTATGAAAGCAATCTTGTTTTCGTCAACGGGATCCATCCTAATCTGGTTGTAACCGGAATAGGCATACAGGAAGCTCAGCAACTCATGCCCTGAGGTTGCATCGATTAGGCGGTCGATCTTGGGCAACGGGAAGCAGTCTTTTGGGCAGACTCTGTTCAGGTCGGTGTAGTCGACGCACATGCACCATTTGCCATTGGCTTTCTTCACTAGAACCGGGTTAGCCACCCAGCTCGGGTAATGGACTTCCCTTATGAAGTTTGCTGCGAGAAGCTTCCCGACCACTTCGTCGACTGCCCTCCAATATTCCGGGGCAAGGTTGCGTTTCTTTTGTCTTATTGGCCTGACTAAAGGGTCGGTATTAAGTTTGTGAGTTATAATTTTTGGATCAATCCCGAGCATGTCTGTCGTGGACTAAGCAAAAATATTTTAATTTTCAAGTAAGAAACTTATTAGCTGGGTTCAAAGTGGTTCGTTGATCGAGTTTCCGATCTGAAGAGTTTTGGCTGGTTAGACGGCAAAGACTGGTATGTGGACCGTTTCGTCTTTCAGGGTAGTTCATTCGCCGGTATACTCCAACGAATTCGAGCTGGTCACCTCGCACGACTCCCACTCTGTAATCAGTTGGGAATTTCATCGCTAAGGTGTAAGTGGATACTATCGCACGTAAAACATGTGTGATAAGCCGACCTACTATTGCCTTGTAAGGGGAGGGATTCGTGACTACCTCGCACGACTTCCATGGGTACTATGATTCAACCAAGAGGTCTGACCTCCTCGTCGCTGAACCCTATCAAATGCGTATCTACCGGTTTCAGGTCACTTTGCTGTAACTATAATTTGTCCAAGGTCTCCTTGAAGAATATGTCTGCTGAGCTGCCTGAGTCCACCAAGATGCGTTTTACCTCAAAGTCGTTAATCCATAGCTTCACCACTAAAGCATCATCGTGAGGGTACTGGATCCCGCACGCATCGTTTCGGTGAAGTAGATTGGTTCTTCGAGCCGAGGTCGCTTTGGCGGGTTTTCACATTCGTTCTCCAATTCAAAAACTGAGGTCCTCCCAGCTGCCGATGTACACCTGACAATGGTGGACCCGCCGGTGATAATGTTAATCACCTCGCGGCCTGGTCTTTCCTCTGACAACTGTCGCGGTGGTTGCTCATTCTGCCTATTGACCTCAAGGCCATTCCTCCTCTGGTCCCCCCGTCGATCAGTCTGTCGGTCTGCTTGCCCCCTTTCTTCTCACAATATGTAATTCTTCAGGTACCCGCAGTGGATAAGTTCCTCGATCTCGTCACGGAGATTCCTGCAATTCTTTGTGTTGTGTCCATGATCTCGGTGGAAATGGCAGTAGACATTCGGGTTTCTTGTTGTCGGGTCTCCCCTTAACCTGGGAGGCCATTTGACGAAGGAAAAATCCTTAATAGCCATTAAGATCTCTCCTCGCTTAGCATTCAAATGCGTATAGCTCGTTCTCTCCACGGGTGGGGTCCTAGAGCGCCGACCTGGCTTGTGGGTGCGTGAGGGGGACCGACTTTTGACTTGCTTCTTCCCTTACTCGGGGACTTGCTTTTCTTTCTTTTTGCCCACCATTGCTCGTTCCTTCATTCTCTCTCTTCCTCTTTTCCAGTGATGGATTGTTAATCTTTTGGTTGATTTCCTCCTCGGTACCGATGAACTGATCTGCCAAGTTGTGGAATTTGGTGATATCTTTTGGTTTGTTAGCTACCACGTGCCACTTGAACTCTTTATGGGTGATTCCTTTCTTTGTCGTAGTGAGTTGCATCGCTGGATCGAGGTTTGGTATCTACAAGCAAGTATCATTGAAACGCTTTATATAGCTTCTGATTGATTCTCCATCGCTCTGAACCACGTTTAGAAGGCTTTCTTGCGACTTTGGGAACTTCTTGCTAAAAATGAAGTGCGCAATAAACAGGTCGGCAAATTGGGACCAGCTTTTGATGGAGCCCAGTGCGAGGTTTCGATACCAAGTTCGGACTACCCCCCTAAACGTAGTGGAGAATGCCACACACATGCAGGACTCGTCAGCCCCAGTTCGGTGCATCTGATACTATAAAGAATCCACATGATCGTGGGGTCAAACGACTCGTCATACTTGTCTAACGGGGGCACCTTGAAATCTTTCAGCATCGGAGCTGCCAAGTGCTCGAGAGATAGAGGAGATGACTAGCAAAGTAATGGAGGCGCAGTCTTCATAGCCACCGATTTCACTTCTTCCTTTTTCTTTGGCTTGCTCCTCTTGATGGCTTGGCTTCGCCGACGGACTGTTTCTGGCCGAGGTGCGGCGTGTCTTGCGACATCGCTCCTGCTGCTTCTTCACCGGCTCGACGTTGGTACTACTGATTTCGGTCTGGTCTGGTATTTCGACATCACTACAGACATTATCGCGAGGTAGATCCTGGTTCCTTCTTGCTAGGTTCTCTCGGTTGTGGGGTTCGCACTGGCTATCGCGAGGGACGGAGGGATTCTGCCTCAAGTTCACACCTCGAAATCCAAGCTGGTTATTATCTCATCACAAGCCATTATTTTTCTACTAGGAGTGCCGAGGCAGACTGACCCTGTTGAGCTGACTATCCCCAGGCCTGTTTCTAAAATTTCCTTGTGAGAATGAAGAAGTGTGCTAACCGTCTCTCCTCCCATGGGGCGAAACCTGACCCCTAGGAGGAACCGGCACTTGCGAGGTTCCCTCATCCCGATGGGGGGATCAGTTGACGTTATGGATGGATGCAGGCCGATTCAGGTTCTGGCCCTGACATAACCCTAGGTGCCGGGGTGGAATCGGCTGCTGGTTTGGCTGCAGTGGTGGGAACTGCTGTTGATACTACTGGTACAGATAGTACTGTTGATACTCCTGGAGCTGTTGGACCTATTGCATCTGGATCTGTATTGTCCGAATGCATTGAGCGAGGTCATGGAATTGGGAGTGCCCGATTCCAGGAAGGACCACAGATGGTTCAGAGAAAGTCGTGCTCACTAGGGGAAGCGGGACGCTCACTTGCGTAGTGCCCTGCGGTACGGACAGTGATGGGACTCCTGAAACTGTAAGAGGAATAGTAAACTGGCCATTGCATACTGTAGGACCTTGGGGGAAGGTTGATTACTGATCTTGCCCCATGTTGACGTTCATCTTGATACTTTTTCCGATGTTGCTGGAAGAATCTATTGGGATAAATTGAAAAATAAAATTGCAACTAAAGTTGGGATGACCTTTCGATCGTTTCCTACAGACGGCACCAATTGATGGTGCGCGATCTAGATACTCCTAGCTGGAAGACAATCCAAACTCCAATTGCGCGGAGAGTTGGACCAAGCTGCAAGATAGTAGATCAGAGAACCCAGGATGGCTAACCCAGCGAGGTCGTTCCGATGCTTAAGTCAGTACTATACTGTGGATGCGAGTTGAATACTTGAATGCTTGAATGCTTGAATGCTTGAATGCTTGAATGCTAGTGAGTAAATAATCACGCGTACCTTTGCCTTGGGGTTTCATGTCCTTATATAATGTAGTAGTCGTGGGCCTTACGAAAGAGCTCCGGGATCTCCGGGCTGCGCGGATAAGATCTGTTCCATTTTTTAGGGAGAGCGATGTGATGAAGGTTTATTGTTTACCTCCAATTCAGGCGGAGCTAGGATGAGTCTCGTCGTGATCCGAAAAATTTGAGGGCCGTTGGGGAGGCCTTTGGAGTCGATTACGTGGCGTTTCAGCTCTTTAGCTCCAAACTAGTACTTCGATTCTTTAGTCCCGAACTGGATTGGGTGTCGAGGTGTCTCTACGCCAAGGTGGTTTTTGGGCCGAGGAGGCTGAATATCCGAGCTCCGAATGTTGCAGGCTGTGTTCGTTTGGCTGAGTTGTCACCCCTCGAGCAGATCACGTCTACATGTCCCCTTCTTACTAGGTCGTGCCAAATCACCCTTCATCAAATTCCTTAGACATTTTTTTTATAATTTTCTTCATTTGAATGAAATAATTTACATTTTTGCATTAATTTTCTATTAATTATTGATTAAAATTAGTTTTGCCTCAAATCAATAAATTTCGCCCATCGACATAAACCCAAATCAACTTGACCCAAGTCCGGACCAGCTCAACTTGGTCTAAATATGAACAGACTCAAACACATTGGTTCGGTTCGAACCAAATCCAAAATGGGCCCAGGTGGGACGGTTTGGCCCATGGTAGGACGATCCGGGTCGACTCGAATCCAAAATGGCTCCAAGCAGATGGTTCGGCCCGAAGGTAGTCTGACCCGAAATCTGCTTCACCTGCTTTGCCTGGTTTGGATTGTCAACCCAAATCCAAACCGATTTGCTTTACTTCTCTTGCCCCCCTTCAGGCAAGTTGGTTCGGTCCCAAACCCTTGCACGAACCTGATATGGGCCAGTCCAAGTCAATCTGCCATTGACTAAACTAGTCTGGTCTGGTCTGATCAGACTGATCCAGATTTAAATGGTTCAGCCACTCTTGATGTGATTAGCTCAAAGACAATCCAATTAGATAGTTCAAGTTGGTCTGATCGGTTTGAACCTAAGTGGTTTGGTCAAACCTAAAACCCGAACATAGTCAAATGGCTTCACTGCTTGTACAAAAATAACATGCATGTAATGTGATTTGAACCTTCACTTGTATAAATAGCAATTAATATTACCACCAAGCTATGACCAACTTATTTGTCAAGAGAGAGTTAGTTTTTTTATTTTAAGTACATAAATATAAGATTAATGGGTTCGGGCAGGTTGGATTGGGTTAAAGCGGGTTTGGGTTGAACCCAACCCATTTAATTTTATATAACTGGGTCATTAATGGGTTGGCGAGTTACATGGGTTGGGTTGAAGCTCAACCCAAACCGAACCCAACCCAACCTGCCCAATTGCCACCGCTAGTGGCCGGGCATGGTTAATGATCATTTCTAAACAGTATAAAACTTATAATAATAATTCAAAACAGTAACTAAGGAGCAGCAATGAACTAAGAAGTGAACATAGATTGAAAGGCTAAAACTGCTAAACCTTAATGGTGCAAGCAATTAACTTCGTATTGAATAGAATATGAAACATGAAACAACTAAAAAATAGAGCATGTAAATACAACATTTTTGAACCGCTGTTTACCCAGACGATCGGACCGTTTGGCCCGAGAACCATCCAGGCAACCGGTTCTGTTTTACTCTAAACCTATAATCTGATAAAAAACTATTGAAAAAGTCAACAACCATTGACTCGAGCCTTCTATTCGAACTGGATGGTCGGATCGTCGACCCGAAAACCAATGGCCAGAATGATTCCGTTTCTGGTCGTTTTTTAAAACGTTGTATAAATATACTAATTGAATTGAATTACCACTTATCTGAAGTTGCATTCTACCGAATTGAATCACCGCTTCTTTGAAGTTGCAGCTTGAGGAAGCTCATTGAATGTCTACTTTCTCTAAAATTGCAGTTTCAGACAGATTAAACTGAATATGAAAGTGCACAATTGCAATTCGAATGATAGGATTGAAACCTGGCCTAATAACCCATTAATCTCTTCTCTTCCAACAATTTAGATAGATAGCCTTCCAATCAACTATATACTACAATGGAATGAGAGATTTTGTTTTACTTAAACATAGGTATTTGTATCTACTAACTCTGTAAGTCTCTCTACATGAAATTAATATTGCATGACCACGTGTTTGAATAGGGAATTGAATAAATTCTTTTCATAGGCACGTGTCTAAAGAGGGTGAGGGGCTGTCTCAAAGACCTTCTTTAATGTATTAGATATATTAAATTTGGATCCCAAAGCTAAATAAACTACCTTTCTTTCGAAGTCAACGAATATTATTGGGTTTGCACCTATAATTTTAAAACCTTCATTCAATAATCCTATTTATAAACGTTTCATTCAATAATCCAATCGGAACTCAGTTTTAACTAACTACCTTAACTATTGCCTACTCCACATTATTATACAACCTACTAATTTGACTTCTAAAATCACCAATCAATTCATAGTTATGTTTATTTTTTTGTGGGGCATTGCCATGCGGATACAGGTAATGAATGTATCTACCGCCATATCACCACCACCTCATATGGTAAGGAGTGTAGGAACGGAACATTTCCTTCTCCAGTATGAATAATAAATGAGATATTGGGGGTGTTTTACAATATGGACAAAAAATTAATGAATATGGACCCATATCACGGTAGTGTTTACGTTGATTTTAGATGTCGACAAAAGTGTATGGATTGAAAATGTATTATATATCTAAAGAGGTATTATGTACTATACCCCACTTATTGATTTTATATATTTTACATACAATTTATGAAATAATGTATATAGTTTATCATAAATAATTTTTTTATATTTTATACCTAAAATATATTGAAAAAATAATACAAAATAATAAATAAAATAAAATACCAATATTAATTGTTGAACAACCATATTGTCCTGGAATGGGTAGGATACTCGAGCTCTTTCAATGCATTTAGCAAGAAAAATTAATAATTATATAGCTGGGCCACTATCAGGATGATGTGACATCTTTTATATATATATATATATATATGAAATTATCGCACGTATAGATTTGCTTTAAATAATTTTAATAAAAAAATAGATATATTACATGAAAAACAAGTATTATATTCTATATCTCTCCACTAGCTCATGATAAACAAGTGTCAATATTCTCTCTCCTCTCTCTAACCACTTGTGGCACACTTTTATCACACATGTATGAAATTCGTGGCACTCTCTTGCTTCGAGACACTTCTTCTCTTCTTCTTTCTCTCCCAGCTTTCGTCAATCTTCCCACTCTCTCTCTCACCACTTCCTTTGAAAACCGGGACTTCCATGGCTTCTGTCTCATCCACACCAGTTGCAGATCAGGTATTCAAGTTCAAGCTGAAGACATGATTTAGGGATAAACGAACGACTCGCAGAAAGTGTTGGACCCTGATAACCTGGGTTACATTGAGGTCGGTTAATGGTTTCTTCGAGCAAGCAAGTAGATCTGAAATCTACAGAAATCTGTACAGTCTGTTCGTAGCTTCCGGGTTGTGTTAACGATGTTTGTATGGGACTGTCTAACAGGTCTACAATTTGGAGATGTTGCTGCTGCAAGCGCCTAGCCAGTCGATAAATCTGGGGATGACTCAGAATCGTAACTGATGAGGGCAGATTTGGCCCTCCACTAACATCATGACACATGGCATCTCGGAACAACTGGGTGACACCCAGAACCACCTAAGCGATAACTTGCCTTAGCCAAAATGATGGATTCCCAGCTAGAGACCTGGCACTAGTGTTGAACCTGCCCCAAGTGCCAACCTGGCGACCTGCCCCTAGCGCCGACTCGGCGACCTGCCTCCACCGTCGACTTGGCGACCTACTTCTAGCACCAACCTGGCGATCTATGAGACGTGCTCGCCGTTGATTTTTGAATGCATCCCATCACTCCCGGGTCTCTTGAAAGTCAGCTCTCACACCGAATGTTTTGGGAGAAACCGAGTAAGGCGCAAAGATTGGCCTACATGCACAACTACCTCCGAGGACTTCAAAGTAGTTAGGCACGTCCTCCTGGAGATCCCGGATATGTTGCGGGATGCTCACGCCAAACAATGCCTATATAAAGGCCTTACCTCTAACTAAAGGGGGATGCACAATTTAGTTCTCGCAGCTCTCCAGCTCTCCCACATTTGGTTATCTTAAAATCTCTAATTCGTTAACTTAAGCATCGGAGTGTCCATCCCGGATAAAACAATCCAGGCACTCTAACATTATTTCCTTTCAGGTCGCATCAGAAACACCTCTCCAACTCGTCACCATTCAGGTAGTCAACAGAACCACCTCTCCAACTGTATGCATATCTCTTCACGATTCCTGTACAAGAATCCAGATGTAGGGGTGGTCTAATAAATGACATTTTAATATATAACACTTTTTGTAAAACATAACTTATCTTAATGTATATATGTGGGATGGCTAATTTGTTGGTTGTAAGCTCAATTATCCAAGTTTCAAATCTCGCCATTGATAGGTAACTTAGCTAATTGATTGATAGGCCATTTAGTCGACAGATTGCTAAAACTTGTTAAATCATCAAAACTCATTTGATTACGGTTCTACTGGGTTTTGTCCTATTCTACCAATTTTTCTAAAATTTCAAATCCATGGTTCTAATAAACAGGAATGGTCTTCGATTCCCAAGTCTAATGGTTCGATCATCAAATCCGGTCCAGGTCTTAAAACATTGGTTTTGAGCGGTAAAAGTTCTTCGGATACCATGTCCTTCTACCACCATAGATTCCTTTGGATGAAGGGGATGGGGGATGGGCTACCCCTGTTGTGTAGCCCAAAAAAAGACACGATTTTAATATCTATAGTGAAAAGAAGATTTCCTTTTTTTAAGAGGGAGAAAGACCACATGAATTTATTTTAATCATTCTGACTTAGCCTAACTCCCTTTAGATGTTTTAATACCATAAACCTGAAACTGTTGCTATAGCATATAAAAACAACTTTTGGGGTTTAATATCAATAATGTATTTACAAAATTTTCATAAATAAGTTAACTTTTTAAAAATAATATCAATAAAGGGTAAAAACACTGTTCATTTCTTCTTCTTGTCATTTGTTCACTAGAGCCGTCGTCCGCTGCCACCCACCATCGCCGTCTGCTGCCGCCTCCCCTCCGGCAATGTTGCCAGAGGTAGCCGGCAGCACTAGTGGTTTATCTGTCCAATGCTGCCACCTCCGACAACGTTGCCAGAGGCAGAAGCGGAAGTGGGCATAGGCGGGGCGGCAGCACACGGCAGTGACAGACGGCGGATCTGGTAAATAAATGGCAAAGAAGAAGATGAACAATGTTTTTGCCCTTTATTGATATTATTTTTAAAAAGTTAACCTATTTTTGAAATTTTTTTAAAAGTTGCCCTTTATGCTACAAAAGCAAGTGTTCCAAGGTATGCCCCCATGTTGAATTCTTCGATGCTTAAATCAATAAGAAAGGAATCACCATGACAAGTCAAAAAAAAATGGTTGGCGAGGAAAATGCAGGAAGCTAAAGAGTATTGTGTGTTGCATACCTTTTATCTGAGGAGGCCATACAAGAGAGATGTCAGAATGCCAAGAAATTATAGTCCTACAGGGAGATGAGTGCCAAATTGGATAGACGGTCGGGTTAGTTTGGGTCATCAAGAGCTATCTGGCTCATTTCGGGAAATGTGGCAGTACAGGCTTGGGCCGCACATATGAGGCTCATTAAAAATGATACAAAGAAAATTAACATGATCCTCAATTCTATGCTTGGTTTGAAGGAGAAAAAAAAGAAAATTTAGGAAACCTATACAAGATTTATAAAGGTTTTCCTACATTTTCCTTCTTTTCCCTACTTTTTCCTTCAAACTAAACACAGCCTAAAATGACAAGCACCAATACATGTTGGTTTGATAGAAAAGAAAAAAAAAGAAATAAAAAATTAAGGGAAATTATCAAACCGAACACAGCTTTAAACTATATTAATATTAATTCTTCCCCATGGGCGTCATATCATCAATTACCCAAGGGTGTACTAGAATCATGGGCCCAATTAATAGAAGCCCTCAAACGACTTCTCCACCCTGAAAAAAAAGAAAAATAATATTATATTAGTTTAAGAAAATAAGTATTTGATGAACTTCAAATGCCATTTATTTAAGTACCTCATCAATTGATGTAACCGTTTCTAGTCACGTACCAATTTTTGTGATGTATCAATTTTTTTGGCTAAGTATCTCGTCATTTGACCTACTCCTAGGTGGCCTGTGACTCAGAGGATGATGGAGCTCCCTGGTGGCGAACTCCCTGGTGGTGAGCTACTTGGTGACAAGCTCCCTGATGGAGAGCTACTTGGTGACGAGCTCCCTGGTGGAGAACTGTCTGGTGACGAGCTCCCTGGTGGAGAGCTACTTGGTGACGAGCTCCCTGGTGGAGAGCTACTTGGTGATGAGCTCCCTGGTGGTGAGCTACTTGGTGACGAGCTCCCTGGTGGAGAGCTACTTGGTGACGAGCTCCCTGGTGGAGAACTGCCTGGTGACGAGCTCCCTGGTGGAGAACTGCCTGGTGACGAGCTCCCTGGTGGAGAGCTACTTGGTGACGAGCTCCCTGGTGGAGAACTGCCTGGTGACGAGCTCCCGCAAAATTTTACTAACATAATAGATGGGTCGTTGGACCTTATCTACTTCTTTTATTAGTACCAAACTAACCACCTCGTCGCTTGCCGAGAGGTACAGTTCTAAGACATCGCCCTCCTCGGGCCTGGTTAAGATCGACACACTAGCGAGGTATTTCTTTAGCTCGTCGAACGCGAGCTAGCAGTCTCGGGTCCATTCGAACCCTTTGCCTTTAATTGCCTTAAAGAAAAGCAGGCAGCGGTCTGCCGACTTGGACATAAAGCGGCCTAGGGCGGCTATGCGGCCATTTAACCTTTGGACCTCCTTCAATTTTCGAGGAGGTCTCATGTCTATGATTGCCTTAATCTTGTCCGGGTTGGCCTCAATGTCGCGCCGGTTAACGATGTGCCCTACGAACTTGTCCAAGGTGATACGGAAGATACATTTGTTCGGATTTAGTCTCATGTCGAATTGTCTCAAGATTTGAAATACAGAACACAAATCATGTATTAATTCGTGCGAGAACTGTGTCTTGACGACCATGTCGTCTACATAGCATTGTATCTTTGTGCCAATTAAGGGTTGAAACAGCTTATTCACAAGCCTTTGAAAGGTTGCCCCAGCATTTTTTAATCTGAAGGGCATAACCTTGTAACAGTATAGGCCGAACTCTATGATGAACGAGGTCTTTTCCTTGTCGGCCGAATCCATTCTGATTTGGTTGTAGCCCGAATAGGCATCTAAGAAGCTCAGCAACTCGTGCCCCGAGGTCGCGTCTACCAAGTGGTCGATTCTGGGCAGTGGGAAGCAGTCTTTTTGGACAGACCCGGTTCAGGTCGGTGTAGTTGACGCGCATGCGCCACTTGACGTTGGCCTTCTTTACCAGAATGGGGTTGGCTACCCAGCTCGGGTAATGGACTTCTCTCACGAAGTCGGCTACGAGAAGCTTCGCGACCTCCTCGTCGACTGCTTTCCATCGCTCTGGGGCCAGGTTGCGTTTCTTCTGTCTAACGGGCCTAACTTCAGGATCAGTATTAAGTTTGTGAGTTATAAGGTTGGGGTCAATACCGGGCATATCGGCCGCGGACCATGCAAAAATATCTAAATTTTGAAGTAAGAAACTTACCAGTTCGGATTGTAGAGGTTCCCGGACGAAAGCACCGATCTGTAGCGTCTGAGCTGGGTCTGCAGCTGAAGTTGGGATTGCAACCGTTTCTTCTGTGGGCGCATCTTCGCCTTGCTCCGTAGGCCTTTCCAGTTCGAGGTCGTCGGCCACCTTGGTTTTTCCCTTCAAGGCGGCAACATAGCACTTGCGGGACTCGAGCTGGTCGCCCCGCGCTACTCCCACACCGGAGTCAATAGGAAACTTCATTGCCAAGTAGTAGGTGGAGACCATTGCCCGTAGGACATGAGTGATTGGCCGCCCTATTATGGCATTGTATGGGGAGGGGGTTGCGACCACCAGGAAATCATGGTTGAGTCTGACCGCACAGGGCCATGTGCCGACTTCCATAGGTACTGTCACTTTCCCGAGGGGCCTGACTTCCTCTCCGCTGAAGCCCACCAGAGGAGTGATTGGGGGCTTCAACTCGCTTCCCCGTAACTGAAGCTGGTCAAACGCCGACTTGAAGAGAATGTTCGCCGAGCTGCCTGAATCAACAAGCACGCGCCTGACTTCGAAGTCGTTGATCCTTAGTTTTATGACAAGCACATCACCGTGGGGGTAGTGGACCCCTCACGCATCGTCTTCCGTGAAGAAAATCGGTTCCTCCGTCTTCGGCCTCTTTGGAGGGTTCTGCTCTTCTCGGGCAGCTTCGCGAACTGACGCCCGGGCCGCTACCGAAGTACAACCCGCTACTATCGAACCTCCCACTATCACGTGGATGGTTCCCCGAACTAGCTTCTCTTCTGGAGGCTGTCTTTGCGACTATTCGGCCGGCCTGCTGTTGGACTCGGGAGCATCCTTGCCGTGCTCCCCTTGCCGACCTGTCTTATTATTATTATTATTATTATTATTATTATTATTATTATTATTATGCTGTACAAAATTTCTTAAGTACCCGCAACGGATGAGTTTCTCTATCTCGTCGCGGAGATTATTACAATGTTCGGTACTATGACCGTGGTCTTTATGGAAATTGTAGTACAAGTTTTTGTTCCTCTTGTTTGGGCTCCCCTTTAGGCGAGGTGGCCACTTTACGTATGGGGCGTCTTTGATCGTCATCAAGATCTTAGCCCGCTTCGTATTCAAGGGCGTGTAGTCTATCCGACCTGCCACGGGAGCTCGAAATGGCTGGCTTGGTTTCGACGCTCGAGCTGGATCCTTTCAGCTGTCTCCTTGATTGGGGAGTTCTTCTCTCTTTCTTTTTTAAAACCCGCCCCTAGTCCTTTGGTTGATCTCCTCCTCCGTTCACATGAACTTGTCCGCGAGCTTAAAGAACTCAGCAATGGTCGCAGGCTGGTTGGCCACTATGTGCCACTTGAACTCCTTGTGTGTCACCCCCATCTTGGCCGCCGCGAGCTGAACTGCGAGGTCCAGGCATGGGATCTGTAGGCATGCATCATTAAACCGCTTGATGTAGCTGCGGGTGGGCTCCCCTTCCTTCCGGACCATGCTGAGGAGGCTCTCCTCGGTTCGAGGGCACCGTTTGCTGGTGACGAAGTGCACGGTGAAGACCTGCACGAACTGGGCCCAGCTCCTTATTGACCCGGGGGCCAGGTTCCTGTACCAGGTGCGAGTCACTCCTCTAAAGGTGGTAGTGAAGGCTACGCACATACAGGACTCGCTGGCCCTAGCCAGGTGCATCTGGGACTGGAAGGCATCGACATGGTCGCTGGGGTCAAAGGACCCATCATACTTGTCGAGTGGGGGGAGTTTGAAGTCTCCGGGCATAGGAACTGCAAGGAGTTCTGATGACCGGGGGGAAGGGACTGAGAGGATAGGGGCAGCGTTTACCTCGTCCGAGCTCGCTTCTTTACCTTGGAGCTCGGGTAGAACGCGGGTTGCAGTTCGGCGGCTTCGCCGATGGCGCCTCTACTGCTTGGAAGGCCCGGCGTTGGCACTGCTTGCCTCAGTGTTCCCGAGCTCGATGGGCCTGGACTGCTGGAGGTAGTCCGCGGCTAAGGCGCTGAATCGGTTTTCGGTGTGCAGGGGCCGTCCTGAGAGTGCCAAGGTGATGCTGACTTGATGGATCGGGTTCTTGGTCCGCCGGCGCGTGGCGAGGTGGGGGTAGTCGCTCTCTCTCTCCTGCTAGGGGATGAGGCTTGGCTTCTAGAGGGGCTCCGATCCTGGGAGGCCCGAGCTTGGGAAGCCCGGTGGGGGCACCCGCCTTGAGGGGAGGGCTTGGCTCGCCTATCGGCGGGGTTCCGAGGTGGGAGTTGCGGCTGACTTTGAGGTAGTTGGGGGAACTGCTGCTGGTAGTGGTATTGGGATACATGGTGCAGCATCTGCTGCTGGTAGATTTGATGTTGTTGAAGCTGCTGCATTTGGGCTTGGATGGCCTGCATGCCATGCACCAGGTCATCAAGCTGGTTCTAGATAGTTGTCGGGGGAACAATGGTTGGTTCAGCAAAGGTGGTTCCAACAGAGGGAGGAAGGGGGACGTTCATGGCGGGAAGATTCACGGGCGCCACTGTTCGTGGCGCATTCAGGCTGGGGATCCCATCCACTGGAAGGGGGATGGTGAACTGTCCAATGCACACCACGGGGACTTGAAGTTGTTCCCCGGTGCCGTTCATCTCCGTGCTACGTCCGGCATTGCTGGAAGAAGCCATGGGTGTTGGGGTTTCTCGGAAAAAATGTGCTATGAAAACTTTAGAGGGAGGCTTTTAGAAGCGTTCCCACAGACGGCGCCAATTGATGGAGCGCAATCCGGTTGGTCCTAGCTGTCAACGATCTTGCCTCTAACTGGAGAAAGAGGTGCCTGAAACGGGGAAGAAAGCGAGTAGTCTCTGGGGGGAACTCGGTGAGAGTGCTCCGAAACCCAAGTTAGTATTTTCTCAAAGGCAAGATAAAAAACCAGATGGTGCAAAGTTATCACGTACCTCCATTCTTGGGGGGAAGAGGGCCTTTTATAACCACTTCGTGCACTCACTCCCAAGCTCCTGTCAAGTCGGGTATCATTACCTCTACACTTCTGCCAGTTCGGGCGTCATCACCTCTGCTGGGGCAGACAACCGCCACTGCTCTCTTTGTCGGAGCCGTCTCTGTAACTGGAGGTGGAGGTGGCAGGTGATCGTTGAAGTGCGGCTATCAAGCATCAGATCCTAAGTCAGTCAGGCGCGCCGCCTCAAGATACAGACTCCTTTGGTGTCAGGTACGGTTGTTCAGTTCAGCGGCCTGGAGACGAAGTGCCGGAGTGGTGTGCGAGGTGAGGTCTTGAGTTCGGATAGAAGTGTGGCTCGAACTGCCCTGGGGTGGGCCAGTTCGAGTTGTTGCCCTTTGCGTTCCTCGTAAGGCTCAGGGTCAAAGGGAGAGTTCGGGCTCTTTTTGGGGAGCTTGGATCGCGGGTTCCTCTTCTCGGAGCTCGTGCCTTGAGCGCACTGCCATGCCGATCTGTCGCTCCTGCCAGGTCACCCTCGATTTGCTTCCATGTGTTGGGTGGCCAAAGGTCGGGCCAAATCTCCCTCAATCAGTTTGAAACCATAATATTGAAAGGTTAAAAGACTTTTGTTTTTTTGTTTTTTTGTTTTTTTTTGATAATAAGACAGACTCGCATGGTTGCATCCAATCCAATCATTCTCAACCTTAGCGATATTGTTCTTCCATCTTCAGTTTATCTAGATGTTTAGGTTATGTTTGGTTTGAAGGAAAAGGTAGGAAAATCCTGAATTAAAGGTTTACCTTCCTTTAACTTATATTTTTTATGGGACCCACAATTTTCACCTTCTTATTTCCCCAAAATAGCAAATGATGTATGTGTTTGGTGTTGCTTTTATTTATTAAATAAATTGACAATTAGGTGCCACATCAGCAATTGAGTGATTGGGGGAAGCGTTCAATTAAAGGGAGAATGACGGTTCAGCCCAGGAATTGATGCCAATTCATGATCCGGCATTGATGCATAGGGTGGGGGTAATTGACCTTTTGAAATGTTATAGATCTGCAATGAAAATCATAATTCTGTAATGGGCCTTGATGCAACGCGATCTGATTACTCCTTGCTGGAGGATGATCTGGCTTCTAGTCGGGTGGCGAGCTAGGTGAATCTATAAGAAAGGATCAGAGAATTCGGGATGGCTAACTCGGCAAGGTCGCTCCGATGCTTAAGTTAGTAAACTGATGCGAGCTGAAAAGCTTAGAGAGCTAGAGAGATAGAGAGTAGAAAAATCACGCGTACCTTGCACCATTGGGGTTGGTGCCTTTATATACTGAAGTAGTCGTGGAGCTCACGAAAGAGCTCTGGGATATCCGGGGTGTGGAGATAGAGTTCGTTCCACTTCCGAAGGAGTAGTATACAGGTAAGGCTTATCGTTCCACTTCCAACTCCGGCGGAGTCGGGATGAGTCATCATCGTAATCTCGGAAAAGTCGAGATCTGTTAGCTCATCGTGATCTCGAGAGATCCGGGATCCGTTGGAGAGACCTCTGGAGTTGGTTACACGGGAGTCAGTTACGTGGCGATTCGAGTTGTTTGTCCCGAGCTGGTGCTTCAACCTTTTAGTTCCGAACTGGATTGAATATCGAGGTGCCTTGATGCCGATGTGAGTCTTATGCTGAGGTGGCCCTGCAACGAGGTGAATGAATACCCAAGCTGTGTTGTCATCTCTTGGTTAGGTTGTGTCCACGTGTCCCCTTTTCGCTAGGTCAGGCCAAATCACCCTTCATCAGCTTGTCCATATTTTTTCATAAATTAAAATATGATGAAAAAAAATATTGATTTGATGATAAACATAAAAAAACATCCAAGAAACAAATCACATATTATTATTATTATAAGGTTTTCAAATTATAGCAAGTAAAAGTCAGAAACTTTTTGAAAAAAAAAATGAAGTCATTAAAAATACAAAGAATGAATGATGCATTAAGGTATTAGTAAGTTTCAAAGTATCGAGACGTATTATTCTGAGACCCCTCCAATAGGCCCCTATAATGGGTGTATGTATCGAGGGTCTGACCGATTCAGAGGGTGGAGGAAACCTAAACCGGCCACCTAACCGATTTCAGAAAAATAAATAAATAAACAGTATTGATTCGTTGGATACGCCCGTATATTCAGTGTTACGAGACAAGTAGCCAACGAACAGGCCATTAGACCATGACCAACCCACTGCACCAACCAAACTCTTTGCAAAAAACGAAGAAAAAAAATGTACAGCATTCAAATGATCAAGAACCGTGCTCCTTTTTCTTTCCAACCAAAGTGGGCACTTTCCATTTAATATGGACTAACTGGCTACCAATAGAACTTCTTTCTCATCCATCGTCAATGGTGAATCCGTACTGCTGCGCTTCATTTTCCGCGCCTGTCTACGCTGACGAAACAGCTGAAAATTGAACAGGTTCAAGTCAGAGTCGTTAAACATGTGAGGCAGCACCACCGGCGTGCATTTAATTCTCGCCCAAACCAAACTATTAACTACGCTTCTCCAACATTAATCTCATTTATTGCTTTTTAATCTCTCCTATATCATGCATTTGTTTTACTTCATCCGTCAGTCTCCTGTTATCATCATATTTTTCTCCTCCTTTCTCTTCCCTTCTCCATTGAAAGAGGAGGACCGGAGGAGGAAAAGAAAAGTACAAGTATTCCCTCTTTTTTCAGGAGATAATTTTTCTGAGCTTTTATTTTTTTTCTTTTTATATATTTCCAATAGCTTTGTGTTTTCGAGGGGTTTGGAGAGATGGGTTTCTTTTCAGTGGTGACAGGGATACCTGGTCCAAGTGGGTACGGATCGGCTTCAACTGCTGAGCAGGTTACAGCGGGGATTGATGCAAGAAATCTCAGTGCTATAGTCACTGGTTAGAGTTTCTTTTCATCCCCACCCCCTGTTTTCCTCTGTTTAGTTTTTTTTTTTTTTTATTTGATTTGTTAGGGTAGAGGGGTATCGGTTTTCAGTAATTAATTAGTTTGTTACTGCTGGTTTTGTGTTCCTGTTTCAGTTCTAAAATGATTGCTTAGCCTCTGACACGAGTTTTTAGGTTTGCGCGCACGATTCGTTTCTTGTTCAGTTTCTACTGTGATTCTTTCCTTTTATGCGTTTCTGTGGTTTTTGGTTGCTGATTATGCACATAGATGTGTACGACTTCTTTCACATCCATCGCGTTTTTTTTTTTACTGTTTTCAGTTTTCCTGCTTATCGAGGACTTCACAGTAGAGAAACCTCATTTGGACTTCTGTTAACCCTTGAGAATCCATGTTTTGATTCCTAATTTATAATGGATAAGCGATCACCATCTCATTATTGGAGTCTAAGCACGGGATTTGCTACTTTAACTTTAATGTGTCATTATTCAGGGCTCTGGTAACAACTTTGTTGGGTATCCCATTTTGATTCCCCTGAAATTTGTTATCATTACGTTGGTTCGGTATCTCTTGAGGATTATAATTGTAGTTTGAGCATAAATTAAAGCCATCGTGCCTTTATTTTCGTTTTCTAATTTAAGGGTTGCTTCTTATTTGTCTTTGTCTTTCCTCGTTTCAATTCGTCACAAATACAAAAAGGTGGAGCGAGTGGAATCGGTCTGGAGACAGCAAGAGTGTTGGCACTTCGTGGGGCTCATGTTATCATTGGTGCAAGAAATGTGGAAGCTGCAAAAGAAGCTAAAGAGCTAATTCTCAAAGATAATGCATCTGCTCGTGTGGAGGTCTTGCAACTCGATCTTTGCTCGATGAAGTCAGTTAGAGCATTTGTAGATAGCTTCAATGCTCTCAATCTTCCCCTCAATATGTTGATGTAATATCTCCCCAAATCATCTTCTTCCTCTGTATTAGAACTAGATGAGCTTTTCTAATTTTTAATACATACTTTCCTTGATCATTTCAGAAACAACGCTGGCGTTATGTTCTCTCCTTACCAACTTTCGGAGGATGGGATAGAGATGCAGTTTGCAACAAATCATCTTGGTAAGTAAAGTGCGTATAGAATTAATTAGGATTGGATACTTGGCATATATATAGCTCTCTCACTTCTCTCTCTGTTGCTCATTTGTACAGCCATCCCTCTTATCCGTGTTCTGCTTTGAGATTCATTTCTGGTGAGATTGATTGGTTTTCACTCTTCTTGTCAGGTCATTTCCTCTTAACCAATCTTCTCCTTGATAAAATGAAGACAACTGCAAGAGTTTCTGGGGTCGAAGGAAGGATTGTGAATTTGTCATCAATAGCACACGTCTACACTTACGAGGGGGGAATACGATTTGAGGGCATCAACGATGAATCTGGGTATGCTACTTCAGATGATTAGATGCATTCCTCTTTCTTATTCTTTTTGGTTTTCCCAAATCCTTTGACCTTTTGCTCAAATCAGATATTCTGATAAAAAGGCATATGGACAATCTAAACTGGCGAACATCTTACATGCCAAAGAACTCTCTCGTCGCTTACAGGTAAATTACCAGCACTTACTCTTTCTTGAATGTGGCGTTGCAAAATTTACAAAAAGATTATAATATTTTAAATAAGTATCATGGTTTTTTTAACCTATATGAACTAAAGACGAGATCAAATCAGCCTCCCCCAACGTTCCACAGCATATCCCCACATTCCCCATTATATTGGAAATATCTGTTGATGATGATGATATCATCATTTCTGATATTATCATCGGGGGGAGATGTTTCTAAGCGAAAATGTGATGTAGGACATTATGAGGGATTGATTTAAACTCACTAAAGACATGCAAACCATAGGAAGGGAATACCAAATAAAGAAAATAAATATTCCAACTTAATGTTGCGAGGGGATACAATCTTAGAAAGTAAATCTATAAATCAAATTACTATTTCTCTTGTTGACAGCCAAAACCCATCACATATCATGTGTTATTTTGGGGAAATAGGAGGGTGGAAGTTGTGGGTCCCACAAATTATATTTTCTTTATGTATTACTTATCATTTTAACTTTTTCATTTGGAATATTTAAAAAATGACTATTTTAATAATAACTTTTAATAAAAAGGTCATTAAATTACAAAGAAGACATGCAAGTGACAGAAAATAAGCGATATGTACTCACTTACCTAGGTAAAAAAAAACCTAATGGGGCTTTAATTAAGCTGTGTTTGGATTGATAAAAAATAAGTGAAAGCCTTCCCTTAACCCACTTTGTTACTCTTACTTTTTTTTATCAAACCAGACATATCCTTAGTTTCAAAAAGTTTCACAAATTGCTTTGGAAGAATTTGAGGCACATTATTAATGTATGCTATAACTACACATGGCATGTCCCAGCCCTACAAGATGGGATCTTAAATTGAATGTCTTTGTCTGGGAATGGGCTAACAGGGACTATCTGGAAATTTGTGCATATGTGCACTTAAAAGTGCTTCCGGTTGCTGTGAGACCAAAAAGAATTAAAGCACTGTAAAGAAATGCTAATTGAGAAATGAAATAGCAATACTGCATGACAAAGGTTCTCTTAACATCATGGTTTTCGAACCGTTGTTGATCCAGACGGTCAGACTGTTTGGCCTGTAAATCGTTTAGGAAATCGGTTTCATTTTACTCTAAATCTAGTTTTTGACCAAAAATTGTTGAATCGATTAACAAATTATTGACTTGGGTGATTGAACCATTGACCCATTGACCCGTTCAACGATTTTTTATCATTTTAATTATTTTTTATTTTTTTAAATTATTTTGTCAGAACGAACTATCTATTCAGACCAAATGATTGAACTATTGACGCAAAAACTAGTGGCCAGAACGATTCCGATTCCGAATAATTTTTTAAAACATTGCTTAACATCAATATGAAATCTAATTGCAAGCGTTTCATCATACTAAGAGTCGAGGAAACCACATAATGGATACTTGGGATATGCTTGTTGCTTCGCCTAAATGTAATGTTATGAAAACCTTTGGAAACTTTGATTAAATCAAATGGAAGTAAGAAAAAAATGGACAAGTAGACTGCACTCTGCCTCAGAATTTTGAATTCCACTGTAGATCTATGAAAATTCAAAATTTCAAACACCTTCACCTAAACATCAATATCTGCCCGTGTATGACATCAATTTCGAGCTAGCACCTACCCCAACTGTATAGTAGATTTAGGATTTGTGGGGATGGATTGAACAGTAAAAACCAAAAAAAAAAAAAACTAAGGGTCTGTTTGATTCACAATTAGAATTGGAATTGGAATCGGAATTGGAATGGTCCATTCCCATAGTCTGTTTGGTTCAGACAGAAATGGGAATGGAAATAAGAATGAACAGGAATGAAATTTCATTCCCAAGGGAGAGGCAGAGAATGGCCATTCCCTCAAATGAGAGAATGTCATTCCAACAAGAATGAGAATGAAATTCCCATTCCATCCAATCAAACAGTTATAACTAAAAGGCATTTCCTCCAACCACGACAATTTTAGAGACCTGTCATATTAACTGATTTTTTATTTCAACCACCGGTATTTGGTATCTAGTTGAGGTTATATATGGCAGTTGGTTTTAGGAAATATTGAGTCAAACTATACCACAAATTAATCTATCAAAAAAAAAGTATATACCATAGATTACAATCAATTCAACATTAAATGTCCCCAATGCAACTTGCCTCGGAAGATGCATGCCCTCTAGACAGAGTTCAGATCTGCCAAACAAAACAACTTTGGGCACATCAACATTTTATGCCATAGGTTTAGAAATATTTTATTGAAGGTTTTACACTTTTACACTGCACATATTTCATATTTGTATTTACACTCTTATCGCAAAATGAGCATTAAGTATTGAAAGCAAGGTTTTTAAAACCGGATTAGACAGGAAATCTTCTTAGGGTCTGGTTTTAGGGTTAAACGGTCTGATCATTCAGTCTGAATTGATAACTTGTTCTGGTAAAAATTTTAAAAAATACAAAAAACAGTCAAAAACTATTTTGGGTTAAATGATTCAATGGTTTGACTGTTCGAGTAACTGTTTGTTGAGGCAAAAAGCAATTTTAGGTAAAACCGAACCGATCAAATGACCAGTTCCCGGGTTTTTTTATCTGACCGTCCGGTCCAATCTGTTTTTGAAAACATTATTGAAAGCAAGTGGTACAAAACTGCAATGTGTTAGCACTGTTTTTATTTGTTACTAGGATAACAAGTAACAAAAATAGTAGTTTTCTTAACGACTAAATATACGGTTGTCGTTCAGTCGGCCAATGTAGGAAAACAGATGAATAAGGCTTTGGAAGTAGAAACTTTTTTTTATTGATTTTTTTTTTTTTTTTTTTTATGGAGCTACACATCCGGGGTAGCCCATCAGCCTCCCTTAACCCCCCAAACTGGTAACGGGATTTGATATCAGGTCTCTATTTGGACAAGTGATAGATCCTACCATGATCACTGTCAATTAAGTAGACCTCTTGGCTTGCTTGGTCTGACCCGTTCTTTGTCAGGTCTGAGTGTATTTTGAGACATGTGGGTTTGGGCTCGGGGTCCATTTGACCAAACAGAGCCATAACACAACGAACCAGCTCGCCATTGGTGTTTTGAATTTGAAATAAGTTGGTTGCAGTTGATGCGAATTCTATCTTCAATTTCTACATCATCTATTTACACAGATCAATGTCATATATAAATCTGTCTTATTGATTTGCCTGGTGTAGTTCAAATTTGAATGGGCTACTCAACAACATAACATAGATGATTTCTGAGTCAATTAGTAAGACAACCCAATGAGCCTTACCCTATACTTTGCGTCAGCATTTCTTATACCATAGCCTTTTACTTTCATACTATTACACATTTAACATTTTTTTTATTATACAGCTTCTATCCTATGTTTATACCTCATTTGTATATTCGTTTATTGAACATGTTTTATCATCTGGAAAACAGGAAGAGGGTATAAACATTACAGTGAATTCTCTTCACCCTGGGATAATAATGACAAGCTTAATGAGGCACTCTGCTCTTCTGATGAGTATGTTTTCTTTAACTTCTGAAATAGGAATACCAATCAATTAAACTACGGAGAAATGAAATAATATCATCAATTCTAATTTTCTATTCTTGCAGAGGTTTTAAGATTATTTACATTTTACTTCTGGAAGAACATACAGCAGGTAAGCAACCATTTCTTTTTTCTTTGTCAAGAGTTTGTATGTATGCCTAGATTTCAACAAGTTTAGGGAATTGACGAAATAGCTTATCACTATACCAATTCCTTAAGATGTCATTTTTATGTCAAATAATATCCTACTTCCTAGTTCCTACATACACTAGAGTCTACAGAAATTGGCTCTAAGTTTGTCCATTTATAGTTTTATTCTTCTCCGAATTCCAATAACAGAAGTTTTGGTAGCCAACAGGATACAGAGAACAACATGAATTAATGGGGATGTCTCTAAATTTACAAGGGGTGGGATTTGTATATCAACATTATTCTATCTATAACATGAATGGATATATTAAGTGGGGAACATGAAAAACACCTTTCAACAATGATGGATGGGTACTAATTCTTACTGATCGCGCAGGGAGCAGCCACTACCTGCTATGTTGCGCTCCACCCAAGTGTAAAAGGAGTAACAGGAAAGTACTTTCTGGACTGCAACGAGGTCAAACCAAGCACGTTGGCTACAGACTGTGGGCTGGCAAAGAAACTGTGGGATTTCAGTGAAAAGTTGATTAGCTCTTCTCAAAAGAGTGGAAATTAGTGCTACTGTCGAGACATACCGATGAGACTAATATATATCGTTTTTATCCAGAAATATAATATGGAAGTAGTATATAGAGTAGGGTTTGGTATTTAATTTGTTGCTGGTCCCTCGATCCTGGTCTATAACAGTATTCTGCCTCTGCGTGGTTCTTCGTTCACTCTTATTGTAATCCATGGATTTCAAAAAGAGTTGGCTGGGTGTGAGATTTAATTAGTTTGATTAATAATTAATCTATCGGAGATATGAAATCATTTGAAAGAGAGCCTTCTTATTCGCCTTATTGCATGGCTCCTCAGTTACATATGTTCCTCTAATCTGTAACCAGGCTGCGCATGCTTTTAGCCCAGACATGCTCTTTCCTGTAATTCTTCTCAAACCTGGTCTCGTGCTCCAGAGTTTCTCTCCTCACTCTGAGCAAAAGATGTAACTGAGATTTCTTAGTTGAATGAATTTGCCTGCGGGCTTTCAAAAGAAAACCAGGTACAGCTTACAACCTCTGATGATGAAGAAGGGGGACAAATAGGGGTGTCAATGGACGGGCTTGGGATGGACTCTGTCTGAATTTAAAACAATTTGAATTGGTTGGATGGTCCAATAATATATATTGAATTGGAGCAGTCCAGACTTAATACTCTAAAGTATTTCTGGGATTGGATTGAATCTGGTCCATCTTTAATAGATTTATATTAGATTGGATCGGTCGAATTGAACCAACATCTGGTCCATTGACATTATGAATAGTGGTGTCAATGGACTAAATTTGAATTAGACGCAATCTGATTTAAAACTAGTATGAACAGGTTGGACGAATTAGACCAGTCAAGGCAAAATATTCAACGGATTGGCTTGAACCTGGTCCATTACACGTAATGGACTCATATTGAACTGGATTAGGTTGGACGGATATCTGTCCATTGACAGCCCTAGCATTCTAGCAACAACAAACAAGAGTACTCGACTAGGTTGTTGAGAAGGATTTCGACATGCATGGCTATTATGTCAAGGAACACTTGAAATTCGTTCATTAGGCTCAGTTTGGACGAATGTATATAAGGGTGGCGAGTGGAGTGTTTCATGAGTTATATATATATATATATATATATATATGTATATATATAGAGAGAGAGAGAGAGAGAGGTGGTGAATGGAGATTATGATGAGTTATTTAAGTTTGATTTGGTTTGGTATATAAATCGAGTGAGTTTCGAGTCAAAATCGAATTCGATATAAATTATTCAGCCTCTAACCAGCAAACCTAGACTAATATGAATATTAAAAAATAACAAAAACAGTGCACTTGGCAATATTTATTGGAAATACAAAATCAGGTTTTGTGGACGATACTATTAGCGGTGTTTTGTTTCCTATTCTCAGTTTTCTAAATGGTGTCATACTCATTGATATAGATAGAAATGATGGTTTGGTTGGTGCACCTCAGTCCCCACGAGGACGCATTTGATCTGTTGAGTTAAGCTCATAAGCCTGGACTCCACCGGAACCAGTGTCGTCTTCCCACAAGCCCATGGCTCGAACCACACACGCCGAACTAGCAACAACAACGGCGGCGAAGATAGGTGGAACGAAGAAATCTATCTTAGACCTTTTGAAGAAGTGAGCCGGCAAGCACAACACCTCTCCCGGTACATCTAGCGGAACCCTAACGGTGCCCTGTTCCGACTTGCACGCACGAGAAAACCGAGACGATGGAGATATGGCCGACACGAAGGCGATCTCCGGAGAGAAAGAAGCCAGCACGACGGTTACCGCCAATGTAACTGTCCAAGCGGTGGTATAGAGTAGCAGCGGCCGCCGCGTCGTCATCTGCCGGAGGATAGATTGAACGACGAAAGGAAGAGACATGTATGTACTGTACTATTCCAAGGGGTGTCTCTTTTATTTAGGATCTTCTCTATCGCTTGTTATCTATATATAATATAGATGATCGAAAAGAGAAAAAAAGGGGAGGAGCAGATGAGAATCTAATCTCAATTTCTTCTTGATAGAACGATAGTTGCAGTTGAATGATGATGGAAGAAGAGGAGAGAGAGAGAGAGGGAGAAGAAAACACGACGTTTGATCTGGTATGATATGTATGATTTACTCGAACGTTTATTTTGTGTGATGAGTTCAGGGGTGATGATGGCTTTTATGTGTTATATCATCAAATCAGAAGAAAACATTTATCTTGTTTCTGTTTTTGCTTTGTCTTTCTTCTCGCGTTCGCCATTGTGGTTCGGATCAGGTAGGCACGACGCTGTAAGCACGTTAAATGAGCACGTAGAACCGGCTGCCCGTTTTACGGTTTTTCCGGTCCACTTCTGAAAGACTTGAACATCGATCTTCTTCAATTATAAATTTACAACACGCCCAGGTGGAGGTGGATGCGACACGCGTCCTGGCGATTTCGGTTTGAATGATAGTTAACACGGATATGCTACAGTGCTACCCAGGTAAGCAAAATTCATCGTTACATATAATCATGAGTAGTGGAAGAAAAAGAAGATAAAAGATATATGCATCTAGTGATTGAAATTTAAGGTTTTATCAGAATTTATAAAATTAATATGTAAAAGTTAAAGAGGGGTAGCTGCTTCTGCTTGTAAAAAACCGATGCACATGTTCGTTTGAGAATTGAGATAAGCAGTTGGACGCTGATGATCAAATTAATGTGATTAGGTATGAATAAGTGACATGAATCGTTGACGAAGTAGATAAATATCAATTTCCCTGGGCTCAAAGTATGCGATATTATCGGCATTAATAGATGGGATTTGGGATTCTTCCAAATACCCATTTTATCTCGTGTATTGGTGAGGCTAAGAGCAGCAGTGAAAGTTGGGGTTTGGGATTCTTCGACTACTCTGCAAGGAATGGAAACTCTGTTTGGGAGAGGAACCTGAGTAATAAGTGATCTTGTTGTCACTCATATCAAGGAAGACGTTATGAATGACGAGCTTCACATGTTTATGAGAAGTATATACGGATCTGGTCTCATTGTTCGATTAATGTCACACTTATCTTCCACCTTAGCTTCCTATTTGGCATTTCTTCGATTTTTTTCTTCTATAATTCGGGAAGAAAATGAATCGTTCTTGAAGTTCATCTGTCATTGCAGAGACAAACGCATAATCATAGTACTTGAGGTTCCCGGAGTGTTGGACGTTGAGGTAAGTGTAAATCTGCTAGGACCAGGTGGGCTCAATGTCTCTGAAGTTGGAGGTGAACCAGGCGAAGACTGTCATGTCATCGGAGGCAAATCACAATGGAACTTCTGTAGTAAAATGGAGAAAGAAAAAGTAGAAGCAAGAGGGAGGAGTGCTATGAATCAAGAATTAATTAATACCCATTTCTTTTGATACATGCCAATGGCGAGACTTGAAGGAATGGGAAGGCGGTATAGCATGGAATAACCATAGAGCTTTGGTATTTGTAGAAATTCATTGACAAATATTTGCAGAGAAGTAGATACTTGCTAAAGATCAATCGCTTCGGTTATCGGAAGAGGAGGAGAAACCTGTGCTTGGGCTTGGAAAAAAATATTGGAGGCAATTATTAATAGCAACGCTATAGTGATTGTGAGAGATAATAATAAAAATTTGTGGTTTTAATATAACCTAATTTGTGAAATCGGATAGGAAGGAGAAGAAGGTGGGAGAGCATGGAGGTGGTAAGTATTAGTTTTAGACCATACACGTGGATGAGTGCCGTCAGTCTGTAACTCCGAAGGACCCAATGCAGAAAAACGCTCTGACATTAATAGAGGTAATTTTGTAATTTTCATAATTTTCTGTCGGAATCACTAACGAAAGGAGGTTTCTGTTGATTTTTTTAAAAGTTGAAGGGAGGTTTTTGTTAAAATAAAACTAAAGGGAAATTTTTATTATTGTCAGAAACTTCAGGTGAGGTTACCCTACAAAAAAAGTGTGTTTGGGCAACAATTGTTCTAGAATTTGTGACTCCATTCGACGTCATCTTGTTGCACTGCACCCCCTACTTTTTATGTCTTGTTTCTTCTAAAATCTCGGTATTGCACAAATGGGATGTCTCCGAAGATATCAATAATTAAGTTGCACTAATCAGGAGTTATTTCATTTTTTTTCCAAGGAAAATTTCCCATTAGTATCCTGTACTTTACTTTAGGTTTAGTGTCACTTTGGTCCTTAAATTTTAAAATGCGATGATTCAGCACCCAAATTTTTAAAACATGTTAATCTAGTACTTGTCATTAACCATCCCATTAAACAACCATTAAGTGACATTTGAAAAGATACAAATGTCCTTTGAGTGTCATCTAATTTTCTTTATCAACCATTCAAACGTTGATAAAAAATGAAGAGCTCCAAATCCTTGTCTCTTCCATTCAAGTAAGTTGGAATCACGTCTCAGTGGCCTATCTGATGACCTCAACTATTTTGAATAGAAAAGGCAAGGATTTGAGATTGTTCAATTTTTACCAAAGGTTTTTATCATGTCTAATAATTTTAACAGTAATTGATCTTAAACAATCATCTACCAACAACCAATCCTCTAAAGTCTAAAACCATAATTAAGTTGATGAAAAAATAGAAGGAAAAAAAGTAATATCCAGAACAATTGGTTACTCATGCTTGTCTGAACAGATATACCAACTGGTGGTAATTCAGTTAGTAGGATCTCTAACTCGTAGCAGATACCTGGAATCAAATCCCGCCACCACTATGGTTGTGGGGTTAAAGGGATGGAGGGTGGGCTAGAAATCAAATTTGCTCCTCACAGAAAACACTTCACACCAATCTCACAGCACTTGCAACTACACATCTAGATGTCGTTATTCATGGAGAGATATTCCCAATGCATAGTTGCAACATGTTGTAAGATTGGTGTCAGGTGTGCTCTATGAGGAGCAAATCCGGGATTGTCCTCTGACTAAATGCAATCTCAGTTTCAACCATCTGTCTCAAGCCTAAAGTACCACTCAGTGTACTCAGAAGAAATATCAGCTCCTAGTAATCCTCCACAATAACCAAATATCAAGGCAATATCCCCGTCCCCACCTGCTCCATTGGCCATTGCCAGTCCTATTTGGCGTCCCTCCCATAATAGAGGTGCTGAAATTGGTATTTATCAAAATTCATGGGTGAATTCTGATTGGTCAAAGTTTCAGTACCATGTCTTTCCATTATCATAAAATTTTCCTTTAATAAAATTCAACTAGAAATGTTGCCCATTGTTAATATGGGTCACATCATTTGAAGAGATTAAATCAAGTTTTATTTATTCATTTTTATTTTAATAAGTTTTTGGCAGATATATTTTAATAAAACTCAACTAGAAATGTTGCTCATTGTTAATATGGGTCACATCATTTGAAGTGAGTAATTTTTTATAATGAAGGTAATTGTTCCCTTTTTTAAGAATAAAAATAACCACTTCCTAAAATCATTTTAAGTTAGATTTTATATTTAATTTAAGAGATTAAATCAGGTTGTATTTATAAAATATTATTTCAATTTTTCAATAATTTTTTTGGTAGATATATTTTAATAAAATTCAACTAGAAATGTTGCTCGTTGTTAATATGGGTCACACCATTTGAAGTGAGTAGTTTTTGAGAGTGAAAGTAGTGGCGGAGCCAGGAATTTCCTTTTGGGGGACCAAGTTAAAAAAGAAATGGGGCAAGAAGGTTTGGGTCTATTATAGATAAGATAAACAATTTCCTTTTTTTTTTAATTTTAGGAGTTGGAGAACATTAGAGAGTGATCCTTAACATTCCAGTTCAAGTTTTGGGGGGGCCAATGACCCACTTTACTAGTTTTTGACCCTGCCTCCACTTACTTAAACAAGGACCCCCACTAGAGGTGTAAATCGGGTCGGCACGGCACGGCCCGTAGGTGGCCCGTGGGCCATCCCGAGCCGTGCCACCCTCCCCTTGGATAACTTGGGGGGTCGGCCTGGCACGGCCCAAACCCGTGCGGGCCTGTGTCATTCTACGGGCCGGGCTGGTCCATGGGCCAAGCCTTGGGCCAGGACGGACCATGGACTGGGAGAAAGCTATTTATTTAAAAATTTTGAAAAAAACTTAAAATTTTAATTTTATATTAATTTTGATGTATACAATTGCTTATATATACAATAATTAAATAAATTAATATAATAAAATTGAAAACAATTATTTATTTTATTAACATATTATATATATACATAAATATAAAATATATAAATATTATATATAATATATATGGATCGTGCCAACACGCGGACTGCGGGCAGCACGACCAAGCAGGTCGTGCCCGTGGACCTAAAACCCCAGGCCCAGCACGGCCCATACAATCATGTCAGGCCTGGCACGGTCTGTGTGCCATTGTGCCAAGCCATGCTAAGCCGGTCCAAAGTTGGGTCTGGTCATGTCGGGCTACGGGCAACATGGCCCGATTTACACCTCTAACCCCACCAATATACTTGGCTCCACCCTGATTGAAAGTAAATGGTCCTTTTTTTAATAGAAGTAGCTATTTACTAGAATTATTTTTCTTGAGAAATGAACAAGTATATGTCCAAACTAAAAGGCTTATATTTGAGAGTGAAAGAAACCACTCTAAATCACTCTCTAGATGTATGGATAGCATAGGCTGACCGCTGATGCCAAAAGGGAAGTGAAACTAAACTAGGTGTGGAGTTTAGATAGCCCATGGTTGATTTTTTTTTTTGAAAAATTCAAAAAAAAACCACAAAATTTAAGGGATAAGGAAAGCAATATGAGAGAGAATAAACTGAAGTATACGACTGCATTTTAAGCATATACTATAAACGATAAAGACTCCTTAGGTGTGCAAATGGATCGGATCATGATCCAATCCTATTTGGTTGAATTCGAATCACCCTTGTTTGGATTTTTTAGATCGGATTCGGATCATCCTCATCTGATCTGATACATATTATATTTATAAATATAAATATATACATGTTATTTATTTATTTATAAATTTATTTAACTATTTATTTTTTTATAAAAAAACATGTATATATATAATGAAAATAATTAAAAAATACTCATATTTTTTGTTTTTACTTTATTTAAATTAGTATATTTTATTTTTTTAATAATTTATTAATTTTTAAAGAAAACAAGTTAAATCAAATCAGATCCAAAGATCTGACTTACCGATAGGATTCGAATTCAAATCGAACCCTGTCAAATCCGATTGAATCTTGGATCGAATTGAATCCGACATAAACAATATCGGATCGGATTCGAATATATCCGTTTGCATCCCTACTCCTCCTCTATGGGCACATTTTAGCCTATGTATGGACAGAAGGATATGACCTTTTTTGTAGGCCCCATGAGTATATGGTCTTGCTTGGGAGGTCTAAGCTGAAGATTCGGCTAAGCTGGTTCAGCTGCTTTGAATTGTTTTGGATAAAGCTATTCAAAGAGGCTAAAACAAACAGCCCTTCAAATGACTGATGATGGACAGTCGATTTAGACTTCAGATTTTTCACCAAGCATGGCTTATAGGCTGTCCGTGAATAACCCAACTTGAAAAGCCAGAAGCCGCTGCGCTTTAGCCTTCGTAATGGGATTGCAATAGCAGTTAAGACACCTTCCACAATTGCAATTTCCTTCAAAATACTCTCTTGGCTGTGTTTGTATGCACGGAAACAAAGGAACTATTTCTCTAAAAAATAATATCAAATAGGAAAAACGACTATTTGCCTATTATGATTAATCTTGGGTTGGAAAGCATTGGGTAATGACCCCTTTTTTATGATTCTGATTATACAGTGGGTTGGATAACAACATGGTGCATCAATGCAAGCGGGATAAAAATATTCAGTAACAATTGTCATGTGAAGTCACTGTATTACCCAGAGCCAGAAGAAAATGTCCTTTCCACCCAGAGTGTCAGAAATAAAAACCCGCACACTGAAACACAGAGGGCGATAAGCATCAGCACCAACATTGCCTTTAATGTGATGTGCGGGCTCAGAAAGAATACAACTGCTATTGATGCACTTTGCCACACCTTAAGCTGTGCGAATGCCCCTTCCTGTCCCCAAAAGAAACCAGACATTTATTTTACAATCACAAAGATCAAGAGGTGCAGCATAGAAAGAATAACCAGGATGAACATAGATGCAATCATTAAATCAATACAATAAAAATGTGATCATATTATAAATAGTAGGGAAGGTTGAACTGAATAAAATAGTAAATTGTATCACAAATCATAACATTGCTATTTGCTTCTGCTTTTTAGAAATCTATCAAAACATGCACAATAAAATCTTAAATATATAAAGAAAAGTGATTTTGCTCAATTTTTAATCCATATTACCATGTATTTAATAATAGAGTTTACCGCTTCTACATGAAAAGTATAAGATAATATAATTAAGCTCGACTTTAAAGTCAACTAAACACACATGGATAACTTTTTTAATGTACATGTCATGGAAAATAAGCTGTCAGATTTCTTAATAGGTCTTTAATAACCTAAACAAATCTTATTCTAATAAGGGTTTTGATACAAATGTCCCTTCAAAAAAATTAAAAGAAACAAAGGAATGGCAAAGTAGAGAACCATGTCTAGCCTTATCCCAACTATATGGGGCCGACAATCATAAGAATCTTCTAAGGGAAAAAAAAAACATGACCCTTGAGATCATATTAAGCCTGCAACCCGTTTCCAAGATCATGACACATGTAAGAGTCTTCAATGGATCTTTGTGACCTTGTATTTTCTGATGCCAAGGTATAAACTCTTGTATGCAGTAAGTTGGACTAAATTGAAAATCTTCAACTAAACTACTTTTAAATCAAAAGTTGTAAGCAGAAACTCCTGTGAAAGCAAGAAGATGTTCCAAGAGGACAAAGACAATTATGAAGATCACATTGGATTGGACCAACTATTCTGGACTTCGTTCTAAAATTCCTTGTAGACCAAGACTTGACGCATTGGATAGAGATCATTGGGGATAAAAACCCCCTTGCAAGAGAGTTTCACTAAGGCCTTTATGCAAAGGATTTAAGGTATTTCAAGTTTCATCATTCTGTATAGTTAAAAAGACGTGTAAACACGGAATTTACTACACTATGACAGGGGCAAAAGATATCTCAAAGCTTTTTATGTTTATGTATAAAATACAAATAAAATCCTAGCCACAAGGTTAATAATGGTATCAGGATATATCTGTTTCACATCTCCAGAGGACAATTGTTTAAAAGAGATGTTAAATCAGTTTTTTACTCCTGATCATGAAAGAATATCTCATTTTGTAAAATAGGAGTCCGGATCTGCTGACCACAACACATTGCTGGCCACATTCATCCAGCCGTACAATAGGGACATCAGCTATATATAGTACAAGAGATGTTCCCAATGCCAGCTGGATGAACGTGGCCAGCAATGTGTTGTTGTCAGCAGATCTGAAGTTCCAAAATGGAGAAAATGGAAGAACTATGCAATGATGCATTCTCTTTGGTTCATCATCAATGGATCATTGCCAGACTCTTCAAAAGCTCCAGAATGGTTCAACAAGGAGAGTCATCCACCCTTTTGTTTGTATATCGCGGAAACTCTTGGCATGGTCAGTCTATAGGCAGTGAAAGAAGGGGCATTTTTACCAATTTGGTGAATAAGCTACTTTCTATGCCAAAGTTAGCCAATATTTTTTTGAGAAAGGTAACCCATTTGCAGTTTTATAGCATGTATTGTGTTCTTGTGATTACACGTGGTATAGGCACTAAATATCATCCTTTTGATAAGTGAGACCTGCAGCAAAGAGGCCTAATGTTTCAAAGCTTTCAAGGCTCTATGTGGGTCACTTTCTAAATATTTGGTCTACTTTGAGAATTTGAGGGTCATATAGATCAAGTGTCTTTTGGAACCATGGATGGAATGATCTGAAAAAAAATCAAGGCTGACAAGTGTGAGATTATGGGCTATCCATCAGGGGAAAAAGCTGTGCAAATATGGGCTCAAGTCTGAGAACGGCCACTTCATGCTAAAAATGCAGGATGTTAAGGCAGTGGCCTTTTTTCTTTTATTGATAGATATCTGAAAAGACATTAGCATCTCGGAACAGTGTGTACTTCAAAATGGGTAAAGCTGGTCTCCTGAACTGCATCAAGATAGACCTAAACTGGGCAAGATTTTTTTTGGAAAGGTACAGAAGACAAGAAACATCGCATGATGCATGCAAGCCCAGGAAGGGTCCTCTAAAATTGATGAGTTGGGTGCATCATGGCAAATGCTAAAGATTCAGCCAAGAGCCTAATAATCTATAAATGAGAGTTACATTTGCGAATATAGATGGAGAAACCAGTAGCCATATTCTCCCTGCAGATTCATCATAAAGAGTGTTGTTTTGCAGCTTTTGCCCTCTTGTAGGTTCAGTAAATCACCCAAAGACCATGTTGTGGGTTGGCATGTTTGGACACGACAAAAGAACCAAAACAATTACTTTCTAGAATTTCAGTAGAAATAAGTGTGAGAAAACTAAATATTACCATGTCATGCCTGAAAAGAATTCCAAGCAAAGCATTGAGCTGTGTATTGAATATCCCATTTCCAATACCCAACATAGCAGCCATGAGAAGTGGGTATAAAGATCCAATCAATCCGCTAGTTAATCTGCTAAAATAGAATAAACCACAAAAGTTTCCAAATATTATAGCAGCTTCAGCTTGGACATTATGTCAAAAAATGAGTTAAAATGGAGTAATGCATAATCACTAGATTTGATCTACCAGAAGTGCACCTGTATTTCAGAAAAAGCCATAGCAGCACAATAACCTGAATAAGAGCTCCACCAGGAACTATGATAGTAATTGATGAGAGACCTGAGGTAAACTTCCCAGCAGCCAATGAACACTGAAACAAGCAATCCATTAACAACTTTAGACTAGCAAAGCAAAACGATATGTCAAAGTTACACTTGCTTCTTCAAGTTTTTTGTTCCTTAGTAATCCTGATGGATTAAAGCATTCACTTCCTATGGATCATCAAGGCCAAATATTCAGGAATTATTTCCAGGATTATAACACCAAAGCATATCAAAAAGACTTATCCCAACCATGTGGTCAGCTACAATGACAACAACAGTCCAGCAATACAACATTGTTATAAAAGTTTGGTTCTTTAATGTGAAACAATGGGATTTACAGTGTTCTTTTGATGGAGACCAACATGATATATTTAATTTGTTTGTGGCATCTTTCAACTCTGTCCAGCCGGAAAGAGAGAGAAGATATTATGAAAATGATTGGGGGCATCTGTCCTTTGGCCTGTTTGGAAAGAAAGAAATACAAGAATCTTCAATCACAAATCACAGAAATTTAACATCCTCATGATTTTATCAGTTAAAATGGCATATGGGCTCTAACAAGAGAGGACCCAAAGAGATGTCAGCAACTTCATCATAAGAAAATGGCAGTGAATACAAACATCTCCCACCCCCCTCCAAAAAAAGGAAAAAAAAAAAGAACAGAGACGTCCTTGATTCAAGAACAAAATCAACCAATTAATGAGAAGATTAAACTAATTTTTGGTGGATGCTCAGTTGGCAATGAATCATACAAGGAGCAATCAGATAAGGATACATTGAAAGCAGAATATTTTTCCTTATTGCAAGAACTGAAGCTTGGTTTCTCTCTTGGCTTTGATAGGATTATGGTGGTAACTGAAAAGCCACTCAAAGAAGCTAGATATCAGTATTACATCATTTAATCAGAGAAGCTAGATATCGGCAACCAGGTTGAATAACGTGTTAAGGTTATTCCTAGATCTACAGATTTTATGACAGATGCCCAAACAAGAGAAGCTGTTGGGAGGGCAGAACCTTGTGGGTGAGGTGGGGTGTGGGGGTGCTCAGCCATGGATAGCTCCCTTATCCTAGCTGGTTTTGTAAGGTTTTATCAGTAACATTCACCGTTTTCCCCTCATATGATGTGATCAGATGTAGGGACTTCACATAAGGGTGATCATTCCTGGCCTGCTGGAAACCTGGCTTGGCCCAGCCAACAAATTTCTGGGCCTGGGCCCTGGCCCAAGTTTTCTTTGTGCAGACCCAGCCCGGCCAATCAAGATTCAAAATTTCGACACGTATTGTATTGGCAAGTCTCCAAAACCCCAAATAAAGGGCGTTTTGGATTTTGAGTTGTTTTAGGGTGTAGACATGCCTAAAACCAACCCCCTGGAACAACTTTAAAAAAAAAAACTAAAAAAAAAGAGTTATTAAGCATCAAAACACCCAATAAACATGTTCATGCATATTGGGTGTATTAATATCTTGAGCATTGTATATAATATACATAATATTTTTATATTATAATACATTATATTGTGTAATAATAAATTATATGTGCTTAATATAATATAATATACGTCATTTGATATATTAGGCTTGTGTAATATTTCTTTTTCATGCAATATACGTCATTTGATTTAAAATTTTCTAAAATTTAATTTTTTATTATTAAATGCTATAGGACCAAAATTCAACCAATCTGAGCCCAGGCCTAGGCTTATATTTTAGGCCCAGGGTAAGGCCAGGCCCATGATCACCCCTGAGTGCACCTCTTACCTTTCTAGTTATTAATTAATAACATCTCTTTTATTGTGTCACTAAGCTGAAAAAAAAATGTATTCAGTATCTTTCATTTATTAGATAAATAGTGTAATTAAGCTGCTCCTTGAGTAGACAACCATGACAGTCAACCAACAGCAAATAGACAACATGTACAACTAGCATTGGCCGACCATTGTCCCAATATATCTCATGGGTGCCTTAGATTTCTTCAAAGGTTCCTGTCTACATGTGCATTCCAATATTCACTCAGATTCATAATTGGCAAAAGAATCTCAAGGAACTCTAAGCACGGGGTTTAAGGAAAAAACAATTATTAATTATATCAAACCTGGAAAGTTGGTATTATCACCACCTGAAAGCAAATCATATTATTTAGCCATCAGAATAATGGCTGTCACAAATATGGAAAGAGAGAGGCAAGAGGCTGAACAACCAAAAATCTTCCACATGGCAAGTTGGTTTGGGGCCCAAAATGGCCCACATGTTCCTTTTGTCAACGTCTATAATCAGTCAAATTTGAACCTAAAACCCCCTCAACATGTTCAAAATAACCTCTTCTTTTTAGGTGAGTTTACATTGAAGTATTGAAACTTATACTGTTCAATATCACCAGGGGGAAAACACTAACATAAAGAGGGGTATAAGGTCCACTTGGATTACAAGATTGAATAGATGGAAAATCCAGAGGATCCCCTACCTAATGGATGGTTCAGATGGGCCACTAAACCCATCTGTGCAGCAGAAACAGAGCAGAATGTGTAGGGAAGCTCCCAACTTGACCTGGATAAGGAATTTTTTTCAAGAAGGTGATGATTACTTCACTGAAACAGCCAGTATATGAGAGGATGTACAAAATAAGCGAAAAAGATATCAAGTAGGCATAAGAGTTACTACCATACAACACCCTCCAACCCCCATTTTTGCTAGACCATCAATGATAGAGTTCAGCTCCATAGGGATCCATCTAAGATAAACTGGAAATGAGGATAGAATGTTTCTAATATCATTTAGGGGGGACCATGCCCACCTTCTTTGGTTCCATTCCACCAAGGCCTCATCCATCGCTAACATCCAAGAGTTAAGGAGAAATTAGATTCTTCACTTGAAAGCTTCAAGCAAGGATTTCTTTAATTGAAGACCCAATTGTTCCTGTCTTCCCAAATACCCCATAAAACTGCATGTGTGCCTGCCTTCCAGTATAATCAACCCTTTGCCCCTAAAACCCTGAGTTTTCTAACAGAAAAGCATGTCTATAATGTTTCTGGAAGTCACCAACTCAAGCCCCATAATAAAACCCAGGAAAAAATGTCACAATTTCCTCGTGTCTAAGCAGTGGACAAGAACTTGGTTTGCAGATTCAGTACCTCAGAAGCACGTGACATTGGCATAGGATAAAAAAATACGGCACCTTTAACCACTTCTCCTACAAGATGTTATGTGTTGATCTTGGCAAGCATTGTTTCCCAACTAAAAACGCACACATTACAAGGAAAACGAGACAACCAGTCTTTTTTCCAGGAATGCTTGGTTAGTGGTGTTAGTAACAAATGACCCCAAAAAGGACTTACTAATTTGGTGAAGGAACCAGATGGATTTAGAGCTCAAATATGGATATCCAAGATGGAGGAAGAGATGTAAACCTCTTAGAGAAAACCAAAGAGTGGTACTATTTCCTCAAACACAGTATTCCTATTGAGGTTTACATAAGCATAAATTCCATGGAAAATCATTCACACCAGGTGGAAGGATGTTTGACACCAAAGCACTTACAATTCTAAGCACATTTTGCACTAGGAAAAAATAGGAACTAAGCAGATAGATGAAAAAGACCTGGTATTTGGTTTCTTTTAAAGCAAGTAAAGGTTGGTAAGGCAATAAAGCCAGAGGTTCATTTTCCCCCTCAGGACTAAAAAATAGAAAAAAGAACATCTGAACCTCCCAAACCAATTCTTGTGATATGAATATAATTCACCAAGAATATTGGTTATGAGAGATGCCAATGTTAAATGACTTACCAACGATGAGTATATGTATATGCTCATACTTACTAGTGCATCAAAAGCCCCATAAACCGCCATTGCACCACCCACCCCCGACACACCAAGCGCCGGTGTAACAATATACTTAGTAAATTCAGCCCTGGTACATAAGAGGCATTTTTAAGCATAAATAAGAAATGGAAAATCAGAACTTGCCAGTTATCAACTTGGTGTACTTGGTGTACAATACTATATAGATAGGGTACTTACCACACGAATGCTTGCTGCAAGCCAGAATATGCAATGAGAGGAATGATCAATAGCATTCGTATATCAAATAAGGGAGCAATGACCAACTTCAAGAGAGATACCACAAAAGAGTATAAATTGGTATAAGATTTTGGCGGTCCCTCCTCTGCTTTATTATCTGTTTTACGCAAGAAGCACATAAGCATGGTACCCAAGGTCATGCTTCCAAGAAAGACAATAAATAATAAGGTTGTGCCACTGGTAGCCCCTTCCTGCAGTGGTAATGTCAAATCACTTAGTAAACAAAAAAAAAAAAAACAATTATTGCATAGGAAGTGCATCCAGTTTCACTTTTGATATCATTGCCATTAATACCTGAATATATGTGCATATTAAAAATGTCAAGGAAAAGAATGGACAAGCCACACAGCTACATGTTCTCATTGTCTCCCATGTTGAAAATGGCATGAAACAGCTGTTGTGTAATCACCACAAAATCTTGCTCACTGGGTGTTATAATCTGAATAAAACTCACTTTATGAACTCATGTAGCACCAAATGTATGGAGGTTTGCAGAGCTGAAAGGCAACTGTTCAATCGCCAAAATATCCCTCTCACTAGGTGTATTAATCTGGACAAAACCCAATTTCTGAACTTATGTAGCACCAGATGTATGGTGGTTTGTAGAGATGAAAAGGCAACTACTCCACTCCTCTTCAACCACCCAAACAGATGAATAACATATTTCATGTCACAAAAAATATTAGATTGTATCCTTTTCCATAAATTATGTAAGGAGACAATGCCCACGTGACTCAGATTGAAGCCTATTATCCTACCTACCCTACCTAAGAGATTTCCTAGTCAAAAATCAACTTAACTCTAACATTTTTTATCAGTAAATACAACTCTAAAATTAAATAATAATTCAAAGAAGGACCGAATGGACCAGTCCATTCCATGGACAATCATGAAAAGTATATAACATTGCAAGAAGAAACACCACAAGCTATGTTGCACAGGTTCTTTAGACAATGGATGCTAAAGCTAACCTGATGCAAATCCTCACACACTTATCTCCTGCCCATCTAACCACGTTATTAGTTTACCTTAAAATAATGCTGCCTCAGGAAATTTTAATTGGTCAAACAGCCAGAGGCACATTTTGGACATACCAAGGTACAAACTAAAGCTATAAATTTTGTGCTTATCTTCTCTGTTTACATGCATGGTGTATATGATTCCATGATAAAAAAGGGCAGCCCAGTGCACGAGGATCCCGCCAATGCAGGGTCTTGGGAGGGACATGATGTGTATGTTAATATCAATTATATTACTTTTATCAAGTATTACTTCTGGAAATGTAACACCAACTCTAGTGAATAAAGTCAAAGAAATGATGAAATTGTAATGAATTAAAATATTATATTTTGACATGAAACTACAGAATATTTAGAAAGACAATCTATTTTACCTTCTGAAAAGTACTTTGTTTCTATCAACTTTTGATTTTTATGTTCTATTTATTTCCTTGATTATTAGTACCACCACAGTGCTTTATATGCATTTACTCTGTATAAGGTAAAAGAAAGCTCATGATTGCTGTTGAGATAGTAATGGCTTAAGTTTAGCCTTGGTAGAAATTAATCTGTACATCAAATTAGGCAAATAAAATTACATAAATTAGTGGTTTAAGGGATGAAATTTGGAGAGAAAAATAATTTCTGAAGTGAAAACTCGAAAGTGGTGATATCAGAGGTTAAACAATGTTGCCAATGGGTATAAAGTGATGGTGATGGGAGTTACAATTAGGAAAGAACAAGAAAACCAAAAATGAGTTGGCTGGTCTGAGGAACATGACTGCAGAATAGTATTCATAAAGAATAGGGAGAGAATAAAAAGAACAGGGTTAGTAAAGCATAAGCTTATTGGAGTCAGCACCAGAAAGGGTCTCTGGATTCGTTGGAATCTCTCCAAATAGCAGTTAAGAAAAACATTTCCACCATATCATGCTTGGGTTCTCAGGCCAGGCCCCTCTAAAATTTGACAAAGTTTCAACCCAGGCCTGTCCATGTTGCACACCTAAAATGAATATAAAATAATAACCCTAAACACCTCCACGGTAAGAGAATTTAAATGATTATTCTTGTGACCGGTCCTGGCCTAAGCGTGCAAGTCAGATACCCAATTTGAAGAATTTACACTGCATAAGACCTGTTCAGGCCAAGCCCACTGAAATTTTAACAATTTCCCAACCCAAACCCACCGAAGTTCCATCCCTATTCCAGACATGTTGTATCTATGTCACATTTGTTTGTACCAACCCATTTAGGGTTGTGATATCATCCTACAACCACATTAGGAAACTCCATTATGATTCTAGGCAATCAAGCCCAAGCACAGACCATGACAAGGACCTGTTCTATTTAATTTATGATATCCCAAATGCCCCACATTATGGTCTGACCACAGGGTACCCTTTTTAAAATTAATCATACATGTTTAAGTTGTTGCTTGCCATTTCTCTGAAACATGGTGAGATTTCCCCCATTTCCCCAAGTTTAGATAAACCACCTTGAATATAAAAGTTCTGAATTATATCTTAAATGTGCTGTTTATGTATTCAGTCCCCTTATTCAGTTATTCCACAGTATTAGGAATGAAGAGATTCCTACTGTCATTTTAATAAGATGGATGATCATTATGCATTTGTTCCAGAACAGCCTTGGCATTTGCCCAATATAACAACATATATATCAACAAAGTTCTCAATTGGCTGTGTAAACAATTCAAGGGTCATTGCTTGGTGCAATGATTATGCCAGGCTGATGAGTTTGAGAACATGGTTTCAAGTCTGAGAGAGGCCACTTTGTGCAAAATATGGCAAAGGTTAGGTCTGTATCCAGTCCACCCTTCTCGGAAATATCTGTCATTTCACCAAAATAAGCAAAACCACATTCTTACAAAAAGTTAAGAAATATAGAAGTTTAATTGCTGGTTCTAGACCTTGGACTGACCACACAATATTGATATTTTAGAAATAGAATCACAATTATGACTTTAGTTAAATAACTAGTTGGTACCCATGCGATGCACAGGCTTTGTTAAGCAAAACTGAAGTAGAAAGAGCTTTATGATATTTCCAAATGTGACATTATTATTTTTAATTAATTTTTATAATTTTTATTATTTTTATTATTTGTATTACTTTTATTACTTTTAATAATTTACTTTTTATTAATTAATTTTAATTTCCTTATTAACATTAGTTATTTTTAAATGGAACTCAAATGTATTTTAATTTTAAATTTATAGTAATTCATTAATTTCTTAAGTGTTTTATTAATTATTGGATAAAAAATTGTTAATTTTGGTATTTTTTATTAACTTGAGTAGTTTTTATTAATTTTAGTTCATTGTTGGATAAAATGGATTTAAAATTATAAATTTATGACAACTAACAAATTGTTTTTTATTAATTTAAATAAAATAAATGGATTTTATTATACTTATCTAATTTTTATTATTTTTAAATGGAATTTGAATGGTTGTAACAAAGACTTGCAATCCAATCCCACCTTCATCAAGGGCTTGGGGAGGGCTACCCCATTGTGTTATCCCAAGGAAAAAAAACCATTGGGTGTGTCTTTCTATGGCACTAGCGTATTAGGGTAAAAAAATCTAAGAACTGCATAAACTNCTTTATCTCTCTCATTAACAATAGAAAAAAAGCACCAGGCATTGGAAAATGAAACATGGGGATGCAGATAATTTAATGAGTTAATTCATTAAAAAAAACGCAAAATAGGAAACTATCAGCATGGACAATGTTGTTTTGTATAAGCTGTCAAAATAACATCAACTAAGCCAGTTCTTTTGTTGAAAATAATACTTAATTCTCGAAGATTGAAATTGAACATTTTTTATATTGAGAAACAGAAAAAAAATGGCATGAATACCCAAAATTTAATTCCATTGAGAATCCTATAGAAATGGGAAGCATCATCTTTTTAGCAAAATATAGATAACGAGCAGGGAGTAAAGTAGCAAGAATTGAACCTTAACAGCCACAAGCCAGGAAAAAAAAAAGTAGTCAAAACACACCTTTCCATCTCCCAAGAGAGCAAGTGTAATCAAATTGCCAATGAACTGCAAAATTGAAAAAAAAAATGTAAAATTACAGGTTAAGGATCATCATCTCATTAGTGAATTGAAATCAAATAATAAATATTCTTTTATTATCAGTCAATAAGAAATATTCTATCAAGGGCAAATAATAGACAAATAGGTGAACCTGGTGACTTGCAAAAATTCCCCAAAATTCTCCATTGAAGCTACCTATAACTGTTCCTTCATGCAAATAACAATCTTTTGCATGGTTGCGTGCAGTGGAAGTGAGATATGTTCCCTAACGGATAAGAGTAAAGGCAGAGCTGGATTTATTTATTGTATCAGCTTCTTGGAAAATAAAGAGATGCAAGATAATTTAAGCATGCATGTTTACCTGCCCAACCCAGATGATTGAAGCAGCAAAGCCAAGGTATATAGAAGCAGGAACCATTGTATACCTAGAGAAAGTAGTTAAAATCACAATATATTGCTTCACAGGTATACATGATATAGAAGTTCTACATCATTTATGCAAAATCCTAATTTATGTTAATAGTAAGCCACTGTCTTGAAAAATATTAGCAATTAAAGGAGAAACTTCTTAAGATCAAACCATCAACTGGCATGAAGTTATCCAAACTTGGTTAGGGTTTGAGTAGATTGGTTTGAAGGAATAACTCTATGTTGGGAAAATAGCTGTGTGGAGATTCCCTTTGGAACCTGATAAGCCATCTCATTCTCATGCAGTAATCAAAATCATTCATGGATTAGAGGCCAGTTGTTGGGATGCTGGTTTGGCTGCAAGAGCCTCATTGGCCTCTCAATCAACCTAATGCTTGCTCAGGAAACAGAACTAGATTCTGGGAAGATCTGTGGTATAGACTGCAACATTAGGGAAGTGACTCACCAACGACAACCTAATTGAAAGAGTGCCATTAGACCATGAAAACAGAAAAGCTCATATGCCACAGTTTTACTGGTTTACTTTCTGATTAGATTATTCATCCCATAAGAACCAATGACAACCTAATTGAAAGATTGCTATTAAACCATGAAAAATGGAAAATCTCATATTGTCACAGTTTTACTGATTTAATTGCTGATTAGATTATTCATCACATAAGAACCATCAAGTAACCAAGACTCAGAAAATTAACTGGATCACCAGTTCAACAGTTCAACCACCTAGTCCAATCTGACTACATTGATTAAAAATTTAGCTCTAAAGGTGGCAAGGTGATACTAAGCCTAAGAGATTAGGCAAATGGCTAGAAACCACAAAAGCACCGGTCTTTGACTAATAAGACCTATAATTTATCAGATATGATCCGTTTTGACAGAGCCATATTTTCAATTTCTTATTATTTTGAGCTGAAAATACAAAAACAAAGCCAATAATAAGGAATTTTTCATGTCAAGACATATTATATCATTAATTTCACAAGGAAAGAATTTTGGTATCATATACAACAATTTCATCAATTCCATTCAGCAAAGCAACAAGGCATATTCAAAATCATGAATTTTCATGTGGAAATAATCCAAAGAAATAAGCAAAGCAAGAAGTCAATAGAAGGATTATGGGTTTAAGAAAAGTCAAATTGCATTGTTTGCTTACATGTTGGTCCAAGTAAACATGTATTACAACACTATATATATCCAAATAAATAAGAAATTGAATCCAAGAAAGGCAATATTGCACCAAGAATCCAAGCAAAAGAAGTAATGAATGGCCTGGACATCACCTAAGCTTCTCTTTGATAACTATGATTAGAAGGATTATGGGTTTAGGAAAGTCAAATTGCTTTGTATGCTTACATGTCTCTGAAACCACCAATCATCAGCTCTTGCATTATTGAAAGCATTTAGCCCTTTGAGTTTGATGGTGTTTTCATGATTCCAATCATCAATGCATGCACTGGATGGAAAGTGAAGGGTCCTAGTAAGCATTGCAAAGCATTGTACAGTACTTTTCATATTTGCAATATTTTGGTCAACATGGAGAGAAAGGAATGCTTCCCTTAATTGAAAACTGACAYGTGTGACTAGGTATCATGTTTGACAGGGATTATCAGTCTGATTTTCTCATTGTTAACAGTGCAAAATGACTTCAGGGATGTGACTTGTTCTTCTTCGTTTGATTTTGATTCATTGTATATAAATAGATGATCAATAGATTCTTCTTGGAAAGTGAAGGGTCCTAGTAAGCATTGCAAAGCATTGTACAGTACTTTTCATATTTGCAATATTTTGGTCAACATGGAGAGAAAGGAATGCTTCCCTTAATTGAAAACTGACACGTGTGACTAGGTATCATGTTTGACAGGGATTATCAGTCTGATTTTCTCATTGTTAACAGTGCAAAATGACTTCAGGGATGTGACTTGTTCTTCTTCGTTTGATTTTGATTCATTGTATATAAATAGATGATCAATAGATTCTTCTTGGAAAGTGAAGGGTCCTAGTAAGCATTGCAAAGCATTGTACAGTACTTCTCATATTTGCAATATTTTGGTCAACATGGAGAGAAAGGAATGCTTCCCTTAATTGAAAACTGACATGTGTGACTAGGTATCATGTTTGACAGGGATTATCAGTCTGATTTTCTCATTGTTAACAGTGCAAAATGACTTCAGGGATGTGACTTGTTCTTCTTCGTTTGATTTTGATTCATTGTATATAAATAGATGATCAATAGATTCTTCTTGGAAAGCTTTCCAGGTAATCCTTTTATTGGAGTATTCTAGCATTGGAAGGACATTTTGTACAACCAGTTTAAATGGTAGAGAGGCCCTTGTAGAGATATCGGCATTCAACTTGATTTCAATGTATGCATAGCATTTGGTATTCACTTAATTCACAGTATAATTCAGAAAGCATGCTCCTTATTTGTGAATGTGCTAGACCATCAGATCAGGATCCAAGCCAATCCATGTAAATAAGGTATGGGTGTTGCTGTTGCATCGTTCAAAATTGAAGAATGACAAACCAAAACGTTCATATGGTGGAATGTTTCTCTGAAACAGTTTCCTAGTAAAAGTCAATATGCTGGAAGGATAGATATAGCATGAGACAAGTTTATTGGTATAATTTTCTGTGTATTGCTTACCCGAAGTAAGGCCCCATAAACTGACAGAGTAGATAAACTAAAAGGGGCAAAACTTGTAAACCAAAAACACCTCTCAATTATGTATGACGATTCAACTACAGCTTTGAAAGAGAAACTAGCATACCAAGATGGCTTCAAATTTGCAGCCACGAACAACCAATAGCCAGTGGTGCCAAGCACCAGAGCGTTCTTTGAGCCCAATATCCGAACCACGGGAGACGAGACTAGGGAGAATATGGTGAAGGAAAGGTACAATATCCCGAGAGAAGTAGTACCTATATTCTCCTCCTAAACAGGTATTGCAACTCACAGAATCAACCAAACCATTGCAGAACGGCATAAAGGGAAAACCTAGGCAAATTGTGTAAACAGGGACTCACCGTATTCACCGTGCTCTCCAAATTCTGAGCAGCTCCATAAGCCAGAAATACCAGAAGAAACGCAGAGCTCAAGATATGAACATCTCTGGCATGGCTTTTGGGGGCTTCGTATGACGAATCCCCTTCAACCAGAGGCGCATCTTCCGGTTGAGAAACTACAGAATCCATGGTCGAACTCTCCCCCCTAATCAATCCCAATTAGGAAACCAAGAACCCCAAAACTCTAGATAACTAACACATCCCATCTGTTAGAAAACAAAACTAAAAGAAGAGACCGCCGGCCAGATTGCCTCGAAAAACATAAGCAAAAAAGCTACAGATACAATCAACGTAATTTCTTGCCTCCCGTCGTTTGTTTGATGTGTTCGCTCGACAGAATCCGACCCTCGTCGAAGAGGTCTATTAATCAGATAACAGGATAATATCAAATGAACGGCAGGCGTTTGACTCCATTAACGAAGAGCGCTACGAGCTATTTTTTGAAGGTTAAAATATTTATACCTCCTCTTTTACCGCAATGCTAGCATGTTAACAAAAAAAAAAACGGAATTAAGACGTAAATCTTTTTTTTTTCTTTTTTCTTTTTTTTAAATTAAGATAGAAGTACACATCAAAGACTTTGAAGCCAATTAAGACAGGAGTAGATATTTTAATGCAGGATTATTAATTCCATGCCTCTATTACAAGTTTACAACTAACTAACATTTTCGTCCATGTCCATTTGTTAGGTGAAGTGGTGCAAGCAACGATTTAAAGAATTTACACATGGTTTTCAAAACCACCGGCCGGACGGTCAGACCGGAAAAAGGGAACCGGTCAGGTGATCGGTTCTGATTTTCCCCAAAATTATATTTTTGCCAAAAAAAACATTAATTTGGTCAGTAAAATCGCTGATTCAGGTGGTTGAATCGTTCAATATTTTTGGTTTTTTTTTTATTTTTTTGTCAAAACGGGCCCTTCTTTGATTTGAACAGTCAGACCATTCAACCCAAGAACCAGACTCCTGACTAGTTCGTTGTCCAATCGGTTTTTAAAATCCTTGAATTTACATAGCATTAGGCCTAAGAGCCCAAGTCCATTCAATTTTTAATTAGGTGTGCTGGGGAAAATGGGAGCTTCTAATGGTCCTCTTGCTCGGGGTGATATAATGATTGAATTCAAGTTGAGTCGAACCGAGTTAGTCATATTGAATATCTTTTTATTTGAGTTCTGCTCGCTAAAATAGTATTAGGTTCAAGATCAGATTTGAATTAGAGATTTAAGCTTGAATTCGGTTTGGCTCAAAAGTTAGTAAGTTCAAGTTTAGTTCAGCTCGAATTCAACTATAAGTCGAGTTTTCAATAAAAAATAAAAAATAATATATTACACAAGGTTTTTAAAATCGACCTGGACAATGAACCAGTCAGGGGCCTGCTTCATGGGTCGAATGGTTCGATCGTTCGAACTGAATGGAGGGCTTGTTCTAACAAAAAAAATTAAAAAATAATAATAAAAATGGTCAAAACCATTGAATGGTTCAACTGCCCGGGTCAACGGTTTGTTGACTAAATCAACATTTTTTGTTTTTTTTGCAAAAATCCGGATTTGGGGAAAACTGGAGCAAGTCACCTAGTTCCTGGTTTTTCTAGTCCAACCGTCTAGTCCAGTCTAATTTTGAAAACCACGATTTTACATATAAAAATTATTTATTATTATATATAAAAAATATTATTATACATATAATAAAAAATATGTATGTATATATGTATGCATTAAGCTCGGCTATACCTGTATATCAGACTTGAACCGGACTCAAAGATCGATTTAAATTAAACCGAAACGAGAAGGACGGGATCAACTGCCTAAAAAGAGTGTTGCCCACAGGCGCATGGGCTGTGGGGCGCACTTTGTGGGTAGCGGTCCACCATGGTACGGGATGACAAGGATGATTTTATATAGTTGGTAGAAAAAAACACACACACACTCATCTTATCGGGAATGGAAACAGAAGACACTACTTTCTTCAAAGGAGTCAAGCTAGCACAGTCTCCCAACATGAGGAGACTCGAGAATAGTTTTACTCAAGCCTTATTGAATGTTGGAGTCTAACCCAGTTTTCTCATGGATACAAGTAACCACCAAGGACACAAGGACTCAAAAACAACCAAAAGCCTCAACACAGAAACAATAAATTATGATCAGTAGACGGGTTGGGTTCAGCATGGGTTTGCCTCAACCCCAATCTAAGACTCCTATGTCTCAACTTGACCAGTAGCATTTCAGTTATATTTTATTTAACATATTTTTAAAATCTAAAATATATTAACTTAAGTTATAAATTTGTTTTATAGATTATAAGGTGTAATTCCATTAAAAAAAAAAGGAAACCAAAATATAACATATAAAAATTACTAAACTTTAAGATCATGGAATTAGAAGTCCAAAGGTTACAAGAATAGTATGTATATATAGAGGGGTATCATAACCCCGTGGGTGGGTCATGGTATGTATATATTAGAGGGATATCATAACCCCGTGGGTGGGTCAGCCAAAAACCAAAAAACAGAACCCAGCCAAAGTAGAAGAATCAAAACCTTAACCTGACTCTAAAGTTGAATTTGCATGACCCTAACCCTACCCATTAACATCCATTAAACCAACAAACGACCAGTACTAGAAGATAGCTAGGTATTCTTCAAATCAAGCTTCGCCTAAATTTTTTGGCAATGGGATTCGCTTTAAGTAAAAACATCCAATTACATATTTAGAACATCTTCCCATAAATTTAACATACATAGGAATAGCAATGGAGCGGATTCAGGGTGGGAATCATATTCCCTGTTCCCAACTCCAATTTTGAAATTAACCCCCATCTCGATCTTCGATCCCTGCCGGAGATAATATTTGTCCTCCATTCTCAATCCCCAATGGGGATGGGTTCCCTGCAGGACCCGAATCCCTATAATATTTTTAGATAATAGTATTTTTGTTTAAATAAACTTGCTTAAAATAAAAAATAAAATAAATTATAAATAATATTTTAAATATGTTTTAATATATAGAAATAGTGTAATAATATATATTTAATATAAATAACATTTAATATATATATATATATATATAATCGAGGTCGAGGCGGAGTGGGGACCTCAATCCCCATCCCCGATCCCAACCCCAATTGGAGATTCCTATTAATCCTCATCCCCATTCCCGTCTTATCAAAACAATCCATATCCCCGACCTGATGGGGTCGGGAAGTCAAGCCCCTATTGGGGATGGGGATATGTATATATATATATATCCAAAGAGATATTCTCAAATTGTGGTTGGGTGCTATGTGTGCAAAGTTTTTGTTTATAGTAAATATGGGCTCGGTGCTTTGAGACATATCCCTGACATATACAATCATAAAATGAACAGTACGTCTGTACAACGGGCTAACCCTTTTCCAAACCAAATAACCCCTAAAGAGGGCTGCAAATTAGATCGAATATGGATCCACACTATCTGATATGATGATATCCATTTAGATTCACTTTAAATATATATGTTCATAAGTATTTAAATTTTATGTTGTGTTCAATGTTTCAAAAATGATTCGGAAATGGAATCGTTTTGGCCACCAATTTTTGGGTTGATGGTTCGACAATCTGGTTTAAATGAATGGTCCATTTTGACAATAAAAATTAAAAATAAACACGGCTAAAACTGTTGAACGGGTCAACATATTGATGGTTCGATTGCTCAAGTCAATAAGTCATTGACTAATTCAACAATTTTTTGTTAGAGATTGGGTTTTGAGTAAAACGAAACCGATTGCCTAGACAGTTTCCGGGCTGAACGATCCAATTATCTAAATCAATGGCGGTTCGAAAACCATGATTGTGTGTACCAATAAAGTTGGTTTAAATATTGCATTTTGTTAAAGTATCACATGTTTAAGTTTCATACAAGTTATTTTCAATTAATTTTGTTAAAGTAAAACATTTTTTAAAGTGAATTTTAATTATTCAAAAAAAAAAGTTCATTATACTAAGGACTTTTACGAAAAAAGGGTTTAATTAATTGACAAAAAATGGGTGATGTTTTCAATAAAATGTTCAAATCGGTTAGCACAAAAAGTAAAAGATTTTTTTTTTTCCGGACAAAATGGTCCCTTTCTTTTTGTGCACTGAAAAGTTGGCGCCAGCCACGCGCCATCGATCCATCATGGGAGATTTCCGGATCATACTCATCACCAACACCGGGAACTAGAGCTTAAAAAACACCCTCCGATGATTTCATCTTTTTTAATTTTTATTTTCTTTCTTATGCATGGACGCCTCATGGTTTCTACCACAAAAATTCAATGCTTGCATCCTTGTGCCTTTCTAGGATTTTAATCTTCTCCATTACCTTATTTCTCTAGATTTATTCATTATTTCTCATATTTCCCTTCGCAAGCTTGGATTAGAGCCCAGAGGGTCTTTTAAAGGAACTTGAGAGAAAACCAGATTAAAGAAGGCCTTATTTCTTTGCCGTCAAATCACAAAACCAGATTCACGCTCATCACTGGGCACTGGATCCCAAGATTCGGTTGAGCACCAGAAACAATAGATCTCTTGATGGGTTTTCTCTTTCTTTGGTGCATTCCAAAATTTTCACGGCTTTTTTCTGTCAAAAACTCGTGAATTCTCTGAAAAGAAGGGAAGAAATTTACAGATTTATTACAAGGTAGATGCTGCAACTGCTGAACATTGCAACCATTGATCGGTGAGATGGGCGAAGCCTAAAGTTATCGGGTATTGACGTCTTCGATTTTGAACCTTAGGCTGTGTTTGGCTGTAATACAAATAAATTTGGATTGATGCAAAACTATAATAGTACAAATGATTTGAGTGTAAATTTTGATTTATTTTTATTTCAAAATTTAGTTTATTTTATTTAATTGCAGTATAAATGAAATAAATTAAGACACAAACAAAATAAAGTAAAACCCAAAACAAAATTAAATAAGAATTTATATATTTTTTCATTTGCACTCCCATGTATTTATACTAATGCAAATAAAAATGCACTTCAACCAAATAAAAATGCATTTTACAAAGAATTAATTAGCATGATCTCAACTCACCTCAATGCTCTTCGAAGGTCGACTCCTGCTGTTTTAGCGGGTTCACTCGCTCGCTCCTAAGTCCTGCTCTTTATGTTTGTTTCTCTCGCTCTCACTCACTGTTGTTCTCGCCGTCGCAGTTCTACTGTTCTAGTTATCAGCAACGCCATGTACATATCATATCAGCCCGAGTAAAGAGGCAGGGAGGGTAATCCTAGCTGACCTCACTGGGTGGGTTCATCACAATTCAGTTCAGATCTTGTGCTCTCGGAGACCAGATATGCTCTCGGAGACCAGATCTACTCCTCACATCTGGCGCCTCATAGGCGCTTTACACGCACATCCTATCATGTATTGGGAATAACTCTCGTATTCATTAATTATTATTTACGGAAGATGTTAGGCGCCCATTTGTGAGAGCAGATCCCGTCTCGGTCCCAGCTCCCATACGAAATCGGATTTGCTCCTCGAGCGCGCCTGATACCAACCTCCACCACATCTTGCCGTGTATTGAGGACATCTTGCCATTAATGACAAAATAGAGTACGGGAGGTGTTCTCAATGCACGGCTGAAAGGGCTTGAGATAGGGATTCCACCTCCACTTCCAGGTTGATCAACTTCGGTGTGGGGAACGAGAACCATTTGCATGGAACAAAACAATATCATTTGAATGCCAATGAAGCTTCTTCGTTCTTCTCGTCATACACAAAACCATATCGTTCGGTGGAAAATCAGAAGCATCTGCAACATACCCGACTGGAAATCTGCCGGAGACGACGAGAGGGAAGAAGAAAGGTTTGTAAGCCTGCTCAAAGATATCGTCATGCGAGGAAAAGAGAGCTGGAAAGCCTCCCTGAACAACGCTTTCATCTCACAGAGGTTAAAGCCTCGACATGTAGAGAAGGTACTGATGCAGACACTTGATGATACGAGGTTAGCCTTGAGATTTTTCAATTTTCTCGGCTTACATACAAATTTCGTTCATTCAACGTTCTCTTTCTGCATTCTGATTCATGCTCTAGTTCAATCTAATCTCTGCTGGCCCGCTTCTTCTGTCCTGCAAACCCTCCTTCTCCGCGGCTTGAATCCCTGGGAAGTTTTTGATTACTTGATGAATGCTTATGAACAATGTCGATTTTCGTCGACTATGGGTTTTGATCTTTTGATCCAAACGTATGTCCAAAATAAGAGGATATTAGATGCTGTTGAAATAATTAAGCTCATGAAGCAGCGGAGCTTGCTACCTGAGGTTAGAACTTTCAGTGCTATATTGAATGGGTTGAATAGAATCAGGCATTTTGAGTTGGTTTTGAATATTTTTGATCAGATGATAATCTCTGGCCTTCGTCCCGATGAGTATATTTGCAGCGCTGTGGTTCGTAGCTTATGTGAGTTGAAGGACCTTGTTAGGGCTAAGGAAATGATTCGTCAGATGGAGACGAATGGTATTTCTTTGAGCATAGTAACCTACAATGTATTGATCCATGGTCTCTGCAAGAACCAGAGAGTCTGGGAGGCAATAGAGTTTAAGAATTTTCTAGGGCTTAAGGGATTGAAAGCTGATGCGATTACATACTGTATATTGGTACATGGCCTCTGCAAGGTGGGAAGATTAAATATTGCCGTGGATTTGATGAATGAAATGCTTGAATTAGGGTTTGTTCCAAGCGAGGATGCTTGCTCTTACCTGGTTGATGCATTGAGGAGAAAGGGGGAGATTGCAGAGGCCTTCGGTTTAGTTGATAAGTTGGGAAAGCTAGGAATAGTACCCAATTTATTTGCTTACAATGCCCTTATGAATTCTCTATGCAAAGAAGGAAAGTTGAAGGAAGCACAATTACTTTTTACTCATATGAGTAAGAAGGGTCTGTCTCCTAATGACATTACTTATTCCATATTAATTGATTCCTTATGCAAGAGAGGAAAACTGGATGAGGCACTTCTTCTTCTTGACAAAATGGTAAAGGCAGGGATATGGGCAACTGTGTATCCTTACAATTCCTTGATAGGTGGGCATGCTAAACTGGGGAAATTAAATAAGGCCGAGGCACTTTTTAATGAGATGATTAAGAAGGGATTAGCACCAACTGTGAGAACCTATCAATCGCTCATAAGTGGATATTGCAAGGTGGGAAATTTGCATAAGGCATTTAGTCTCTATCATGAGATGTCTGAGAGAGGTATCTCACCAAACACTTATACCTTTACTGCGCTCATTGATGGCCTCTGCCATGCAAAGATGATGGTTGAAGCAAGCATACTGTTCAATGAGATGTTGGAGCATGGTGTGATCCCAAATGAAGTAACATATAATGTAATGATTGATGGATATTGTAGGGTAGGCGACACAGTAAAAGGCTTTGAACTACTTGATGAAATGGTAGAAAAGGGTTTGAAACCAGACACATACACTTACAGGCCACTAATCAGTGGCCTTTGTTTGACAGGTAGAGTGTCTGAAGCCAAAGAGTTTTTGGATGACCTTCAGAGAGAGCATAAAAAGTTGAATGAGATGTGCTTCAGTGCACTTCTACATGGATATTGCAAGGAAGGAAGATTACATGATGCTTTTGCTTCTTGTAGGGAGATGGTGGAAAGTGGAATTGACATGGATATTGTTTGCTATGCGGTGCTTATCTATGGTGTTCTGAAACAGCATGATACGGCAAGATTGTCTGAGATCTTGAACAAAATGTATGACCAAGGACTGTGGCCTGACATGATAATATATACGAGCATTATTGATGCATATTGCAAACTAGGAAACCTAAAGGGGGCCTTTGCATTTTGGAATAAGATGATTGCTGAAGGGTGCATCCCCAATGTTGTAACATACACCACCTTGATAAATGGGTTATGCAAAGCGGGATACATGAACAAAGCCGAGCTGCTGTGTAAGGAAATGCTAGTTACAAACTTCCTTCCAAATCAGACTACTTATGGTTGTTTTCTTGACCACCTTACAAAGGAAGGAAATATGGAGAAATCTATGCAGCTTCATGAAACATTGCTTAAATCATTATTAGCTAATACTGTCACTTATAATATACTTATTCGAGGTTTATGCAAATTGGGTAGAACTGATGAGGCTAGGAAGCTCCTTGACAAGATGATAAAGAGTGGTATTTCCTCAGATTGTATCAGTTATTCAACAATTATTTATGAATGTTGCAGAAGGGGTGATTTGTATGAAGCTTTTGAACTGTGGAACTCTATGCTAAATAGGGGGGTGAAGCCCGATACATTAGCCTATAATTTTTTGATATATGGATGCAGTGTTAACGGGGAATTAACCAGGGCTTTTGAATTGCATAATGACATGATGAGAAGGGGTGTGAAGCCAAATTGGAGTACATACAATTCTCTTATCCATGGAACCTGCCTAACAAGATCCGTCCCCTTTTCTGGAAGTTAAGCACAGTTGAAACTGTGGTGCAAAACCAATTTGGATGACACACATTGATCTTATCCATGAAACCTGCTTTGACAAAATCTTTCTCATTTTCTGGAGGTTAGACATGTTAAAAATATCATATACTTTTGCAACGCAAATAGGAGAACAATGGGAGTCAGATTTTTTGTAAACCTTCAGTTGGGAGAAGGGTAACCTTCATGTTTATTTTATTGGCAGGCAAAAATGACTTCAAAATAGATGTACCATAGTTTCAAAGCAGATATACCATCACCTGAAGTTCTCAGGTTTTGACATCTTATGGTCATTCCAGAAGGAGCCAACTAGATGAAGTTTTCTACATTGTTGCAATTTTGTTTAATACAAGGTCAACAAGGAAAATCACCCTGTGACTGAAAGATGGTCAACATCAAGCTGATAAGGAACCACTAATTGATTGTGGTCTTAAAAGTTTGGAATAATCTCTTGGCATGGAAGGTTTGCAGCGGGATACAACTGGTTATAACATTGTTTTTAGTCGGTTATTGGTTGTAAATGTCTTTATTTTTCATAGCGCTGTACCATGTGATGGACTTCACTTTCTCTTGTAAGTTAAACCAGCTCCTTCACTGGATTTGTCCATAGTCTGTGATTTTTTTAGGTTGTCCAATAAAACACACAGAAACACACAAGGAATTCAATATTGGTGGCCTATTGGCTTTATGGGTTGAAAGTCATTCTAGTATTACATTTCAGAATCCAGGAGGCTCTGCAGCGGTAGGATGCTTAATTTTCTATTACTTATTGCTACTTGCTTTGTTAATTGGGAAAAGTGCTTTCAGAGTTCAAATCTGTTTTGATTTGACGCATGGTGTGGGTATACAATGCCATGCTCAAGTGCTATTTTACAGTCAACTCATTTTAAACAGCTTTTGTAGGCAGTAGTGTACAAATGAGTTTCTCCCATGAAAATGGATATAGGGAGCCAATGTTTAAGCATAAAATTTCCTTTTCTTTTGATTTTAATGTGGAAATCTGTGCTCAATAAGATTTTACTGACCAATCATCTCATTTTCCAGGGTTGGGACTTGGAGACAAGTGCCTTTATGTGGACTGTGTAGTGGTGGTGAGTGACCCTGTTTCTGCTGCATTGTTGATTCTCATATGAGATGTGGACCCCCTTTTTATTACTCTTAAGCATTTGCTATGTTAGTACAAAGGGAAGTGCCTACCACTGTTGATCCCATCCTGGCCAGTAAAGTGTTATGGTCCTGGAGGATATAATCAATTCTCTTCATGTGTAGTTGCTACAAAAAAGGTTCTTTTCTTTAACCAATACCAGAAGTCTCTCTCTCTCTCTCTGAAAAGGTAAAAGTAATGTATTGGATTTTAAAATATACACCTTGCCTTTGCCATTCCATTCTGCTATGTGCAATATCCATCATCAAATTATTGGCACTTCATTTTTTAGTACATCCACCCAACCCTCTTTGGCCTGTCCCTAGCTCTTCTAGCCCCTTCAAATTGTAACAGATCACTTCTTCTAACTGGTGCTGTAGATGGTCTTCTATGCATGTGACCAAACCATCTCAATCTACTTTCTCTCATTTTATCACCTATTGGAGATACTCCTAGGTTCCTTTGTATGACTACATTTCTGACCCTAGCCTTTCTAGTTTTACCACCTATCCACCCATGCATATGCATTTATGCCACATTCATTTTTTTGGACATAGGGATACTATTAGATGCAATACCAAAAATTATTAAGGATCAGTAGAAAGAAAGGCTCCTGTATGCAAAGCCCAAACGAAGAATGCAAAAGAGCTTGATAGAAACTAGTTAAAGCAAACCTGAAATCCCAATTTCTTCCAAATCCTCCACTAGCAAGATTATCAAGTAATAAATTTGCTGACCTTTGAATACACTTGAACAAGACACTCATCTTGAAAGCCAAGGCTCTAACTTCCTTGTTATATTGTCTCAAGGACCAACTTTCCTGAGAATCATCCAGTAGCTAGCCAATCACAATCTAGGAATTACCTCCTAGTGCATCAGGTCAAAACCCAAATGAGATGTCAACATAAGCCTGTAGAGTAAAGCCATGATCTCTGCTCTCAATAAGACACCAACACCAATAGGGCCAGAGAGAGCCAAGAAACTCCCTGTCATCTGTAAAAGAAAAAGAAATCAGGAAGGACCAAAGTTCCCAAAAGAGATTTGTCAACAGAGTTTGTTGGCTCATTGAACCAGTGGAAACCGATATCTAGTTGTATGTTGCTTCTGATCAGGGAACTGACAACAATCTGTAACAAGAAAAACCTTTCTAGCTATATTCCCATCTTCTGACATTAATTTGATAACAAAGCTTTACATTTTACGTTCCTGTATGATCAATCTAAATTAAGTTTGAAGGGCTAAAACTCAAATTAGCTACATCAGAACATTATAATCACTAAAATTCTGATAAACTATGCCATAGTTTTAAAGGTTGCATGGGTAGGTATCATGTAGGCAACTAAGCACTTATTGCATGTCACCCCAGCCAAACACTCAGCAGTTTTTTTTTAATTATTTTAACATGTATGTTTATAGTATTAATATAGGCACTGTTACACCAAATCAATTATGTTATTTCATATACTAATTGCTTGCTTTTACCATTTTCTTTTTCTTTTGTTAGGGTTCAATCAACACACAACTACACAAGTCACTGCAGGCAAGCACCCAACTTGAACTCTTGAAAGCTTGAACTTACACCTTCACACAAGTGAGAATCTATCATCAAGGAAAGCAAAAGGACTGAGACAAAGAAGAAGCAGTTGTTACTTTTCTTATTCTTATTCTGGGGATAAGTGAGGCTCTGCCCCTTCTTATGCACAGATTTTTTTATGCATTAATTGTAAGCATTGCTTTATTTAAGTCTTTTCTTAGTGATTTTATAAGCAAATCTTTTCTGGAAATCTCTTCATGCAGTTGCTCATTTGAACTGAACTGGTGAGTTTTTGAGGTCCCTGGCAAATTGGGCTACTGATTGGCTGTGCTTGCTAGAACTTTTGTCTGCCTCCACTGAGATTGATTACTTTCAGGTATTATATCCACAATTATTTGATCTTGTAGACTTCGCCATCTGCTTTTTTTTTTATAGGTAAAAGTTCATTAATGATTCATTAGCAGCAAAAAATAAATGTCTGTTACAAGCATCCCAAGGGGAGGCGTGAGATGCAGCCTCACTCTTTAGAACAAAAGCAGCACAAAAATTACAAGTGGGCCCAATACAACTGATCCCTAGTTACTCCTTGCTTAGCTAGATGGTTAGCAAGTGCATTAGCCTCCCTTCCCACCCATTGTATGGTCAAATTCATATGTTGCGTTACCCATTTGAATTTCTTCAATTCATTTCTATAACACCATATCACTGAGTCTGGATCTGTAAGCCAACCCACCACCACCTTGGAGTTCCCTTCTATCACCAAATTCTCCAAGTCTATCTCTCTTGCAATCGATACATTTATGCACCTTGCTTCAACTTTCCTGTGTTTGGTAAGAAGACAAAAATGACCTGACAATCGATGGGAATCTGCATTCTTGTCAGAGTTTCCCTCGATTATGCAAACAAAATTTGTTTTGAAAAAACAAAAGCAAAATTTTCTTTCTCATTCTATCGAGAGAAACAGGCATACCATTTGCTCTATCTTTACCAAATTTCTCTATAGAACTATGAGATAGAGGCACAATTGTTGACTGCGGCTACCTGTGACATGCAAGATCTCAACCCAGCGGCCACTTAAATTGAGTTTTCCGACTAATAAAGTGAGAGATCTCACAACTTACAAGTTATGGAAGGTGATTGTTGATTAGAGCTCTTTCTCTATGGAACTCTCTATATTGCGTAGAGGATTCAACTCAACTTGTATAATCTCTTTTGAGATAAAACTTGAAATCAAAGTGAAAAAGAACCCAAAAAATCCAAGTTTTTGGGGGCCGGTGTTGGAAAAATGCGAAAAGAAATTAGCCACTTGAAAACAATGTTATCTGTCAAAAGGGGGAAGGCTAACACTCATAAAGACTTCACTTGCAAATCTGCCCATCTATTTCTTATCAGTGTTCCAAATTCCTAGAAAAATCAGAACACAGATTGAGAAACTTCAAAGAGACTTCCTGTGGGATGGTGGAGGGGAGAAAAGAAGTCATCTAGTGAGTTGGGCTCAGACTTGTAAATTAAAAGAGGCAGGAGGGCTGGAAATTGGTCACCTGAAAGAGAACACTTCTCTACTTGGAAAATGGCTGCGGAGATTCCCTAAAGAAACAAACTCTCTTTGGGCAGCTGTCATCACCAGTAAGTATGGGTTGGACACCAATGGTTGGGACTGCAACCTTCATTCAAACCGTGTAACTTCATCAAGCCCTTGGAAATGTATCATCTCAACCTCTAACAAATTCTTTCCTTTCATAAGGTTTAAAGTGGGCAATGGTACTAGAATAAAATTATGGACTGATCTGTGGTGGGGCGATACTACTTTAGCAATTTCCTACCCTAAACAAAGAAGCAACCATCTCCCAATGCCTCCCCCCTTCCCCCACTGAGAGCAACATAAACTTGAGCCTTAGAAGACCCTTAAGGTTAAGAGAGTCAGAGATCAATGAGCTAACTGAACTTCTCTCCCTCAGAGAAGTCTACATTTCCCCTAATTCCCTAGATTCCTGTGTCTGGAAACCTCACCCTATAGGCGAGTTATCCTCCATTTCTTTCTTCAAGGTTTTGGTTGCGAAGGAGCAGAATTATCACTTCCCTTTCAAGAATGTCTGGTGCAACTACATCCCCTCTACAGTGTGTTTCTTTGTATGGGAGGCCTGTCTGCACAGGATAAACACTTGTGAGCTATTGCAAAAGAATTTTGGCAGACTTTTCATCTCCCCCCATGTCTGCATCCTTTGCCTGAGAGAAGGGGAATCAACTGACCATCTCTTCATTCACTGTCAGGAAACCAGGGACACCTGGAGCCATTATCTACAGCTAGCTGGGTACAGCTGGGTTGCTCCAAATCACCTCCAGGACTTACTCCATCAATGGCAAGGTAAAGGACTGAGTAAAAGAGGTAAGGTTTATTGGCAAATAATTCTGCATGCTGTACTTTGGGGAGTTTGGGAAGAAAGGAACAACCGCTTGTTTGAGAACAAGGCCAAGACAAAAAGTAATCTGATCTCTCACATTACCTATAAATGTAATCAGTGGGCTTCCAGCTCAGTCAAGTTTAAAGGAGTCTCTATAAATGACCTAAACAGGGATGCTGGTTTTATCCTTTTCTCCTCCCCCCACCCTCTTCCCCATCCATAAAGGCCCCTTACCTAGGAGGGAAGGAACTTGGACCCTAAGTTTCAATGGAAGTGCTTTAGGTAACCCCACAACTGCTGGCATTGGAGGAGTTTTAAGGGATGAAAATGGGAACACTTGCTGGGTGTACAGTGGGCCGATAGGAATGGTTGACTCTACAAAGTGATGGTTGCACTTACAGGAGTCAGACTAATCAACAGATTAGGCATCCAGTGCCTATCCATAGAGACTCAGCAAACACTATAAAGTGGTTAGGAAGACAGGAGGCTGGGCCGTGGAGACTCGGTCATTTTCTGACAGAGGCAAGGGGCCTACTGGCAACTACAAACGTACACCTGTGCTGGATTCCAAGGGATCTTAATGCTCTTGCAGATGGGTTAGCAAAATTAGGTGCTCTTTTAGAAGTACTGTACTGTGATAAGATCCCTCCTGTGTAATTTTCAGGGGTCTGATCCCTGTTTGTTTGTTTTCTTTGTACACCATCTTTGTGTACCCCTCTCTTTTCTTAATGAATTCATTATACTTTTCTCAAAAAAAAAAAGTGAAAAAACCCTCTCTGCATTTCAGAGAATGAGGGAATAAGCAGAAGTTCCAAAGGTTGATTTCTTCAAAGTTCCTTGGTTTCAAAGTGGTGATAGTCCCAAAGGAGAAAACCAAAATGCATCATCCTTCAAGATGAGGCGTTTGTAGTGCTTAATATGCCAATTTCTGACTTAGGCCATGTTTGGGAGTGCTTATTCGGAACAAGTGCTTATTTGGGCTATTAAACACTTATTGGTATTTGGGAAATATTTTTAAAATACGTGGTTATTTTAAAAATAAGGGCTTATTTTTTTAGCCCAAATTTCCATTTTTTTAAGTGCTTATACAATAAGCACTTAATCAATTTTTTTCCAAAATTATCCCTAATTGAATTTTAAAATACCACTTATAAAATTATGCCTAGTTGAATTTTATAAAAGTACTACTTTTATAAAAGTACTTTTGTAAAAGCACTGTCTTAAAAGTACTTCCATAAAAGTGCTTTCACAAGTGCTTTTATAAAAATACTTTTGTAAAAGTGTTTTCGTAAAAGTGCTTTCATAAGAGTATTTTCACAAAAGTGTTTTTATAAAAGTATTTTAGTAAAAGTGCTTTCATAAGATCATATTTTGAAAATTTGAAAGAAAATGAATGACAAAATAGTCAAAACTCAAAAGTGCTTATTTAAGTGCTTATTGTAGAAAAAAGGCTACCAAACGAGCCAAATGCAAATAAACTTGTTTTTAACCATCAAAAAGCATTCATTTTTAACTTAACCACTCCCAAACATGGTTATGATTGAATTATTGATCATCGATGCTATTCAGTTTTCGTTCATTTCAGATGCTATTTTGTTTTTCTTTGTTTTTTTTATCAAATTACTATTTTGATGGTTCTATAAAGATAAGTGTTGTCTTTTCTTTGTTTCATACGACTAAAAATATTATTGGATGTTTTGGTCACAAGGTGTATCAGATTTGGTTGGATGCTTCACCAAGATGGTTGAACGTACAAGGAGCTGGATTAAATTTTAAAATATCCTATATAATGGTCAGGATTTGAAATATCAGTTAGAAATTCCTCTACAACAGTCAGAAAAAACTTCGGTTTAATGCACTGTATGCACATGATATTTTTGTAACGATTGGAAATGTCTAACGTTAGCATATATGTCCTGTAACTTTGCAATTGTGAAAACAAATGAGATGAATGCAAAGTGGGCATGAAAATCTGAACCCACTTTGCATTGACCTGAACTGGAGAAGTTATATTTGTGGAGTGCAAATATGTATTTGCAAGGCTCCGTTTGGGAAGAATGCAAATACAAAAATGATCAGTATAAATGCAAATACGTCTGATTCATGAAAATGCAAAGTTAGTTTATTTTTGTAATGATAATTTAACACTCTTGCTAAATGATTTTTAGTTGTAATAGGTACAAGAATGAATCCCGAATGAAATATACCTTTTTAACATTGATTAACTTTGAGTGCAAAGTTTGTGTCCATTTTTTGGATGCAAACCTGAGTTCGGCTTTAGTCAGCCAAAGTTGAAGCGCGCATCGTTCGCACAGCATGAATACACGCCATGCGTCCTTAAAATGTGTGCGTCATAAAAACGTGTGAGGTCAACTCTCACCACTCATGCTCATAACAAATCGAACCCACGCTGCACGGTGATTCTTGAACTCGCATACATGGACCGGGCCGCCATGTCTCTCTCCTCCGCAGTCCCCATCCTTCCTCTCCCTCTCATTCCCATCCAAGGTTAGGGTTATACCTTTCAACCGGCTAGTGACCAGAGCAATTGGCAACTGGCGGCAACCTTCGTCTAGATATTGGCCATGATTTTCCTTCTTTTTCTTCTTTTTAATCCTTAGTCGTTACATCCCCTGAAAACTAATGTATTCTTTTTTTTATTTTTTAATTGTTCAAGAACCGGTGAAACGGACAAGGTATCAGGCATTACGGACGGTGATGGCATTCTTAACCATTGCCGGTGACAAAGAACAATAGGTAAGTCTGATAATTCCCTTCTCTTTTCTCGTTGTCTTCAGCCTCAGCAATGACCTGGTCTTGTTTTTCCATATTTGGTGGAGGTGGGTCTTCATGGGTCACTGGGAAGTCAAGAAAATGGGAAAGAAACTCAGGAGGAGGTTCGCTGTCATGGAGGGATGAGCAGTTGTTGCTGTTGGGTTGTTGGTCGTAGTTGAGCTAAGAGGGTCAGTTGAATTGCAACTTGTTCCTATTCTAGTTGATGAAGAACATCGTCTATGCACCTGCGATGAACTTTCTGATTTCAACCTCTTCTCAATCTGTTCATATGTAAATTGTAATTAAAATGTAACAAAAATAAATATAATTTGATGATGGATTTTGATATTATATGACTATTTAATATTTACCTGCTTAAGAGGAGAGAAGAAGGTGGTATGGAGTGAAGGTGGTTGCATCTTTCTTCTCGATTTTCCATTCTTCTATTTTGTGTCTGCAAATATAATCTCCTTCACAGGATGTACATTCTCAATTTCTCATAAACTTGTTTCTTAAGCTACAAATAAAATAGAATATAACTCTATCATTGAAACGCCAAACAAATAAAAGAACCCTGCCATTGAGACTCCATGAAGCAAAAGCAAAACATATTCAACATTTTCTTAGTTCCATCATGCTCTGTCATTGAAATGACAAAACATAAGCTTGTTTCTTAGTTCCACCGTGCTTTGTTTTCTTTTTTTTTTAATCTCAAAATAGAATATTTTCGAACTGATTTAATAAGAATAAGCCATTAAGATTTAAAGCTAAAGCAAGAAAACATAATATTTGTTTAAAAAATAAAACAGAGCACGATGGAATTGACCATGGAATATTGAACGGCAAGACATAGCATGAAGAGAGAAGGGAATTACTGGACTTACCTGCTGTTCTTCGTCACCGGTAATGGTTAAGAATGCCATCACCGCTCGTAATGGCTGATACCTTGTCCGTTCCACCGGTTCTAGAACAATTAAAAAATAAAAAAAGAATACATTAAATTTTAGGGGATGTAACGGCCAAACCAAGGATTAAAAAGAAGAAGATGAACCATGGTCAGTATCCAGACGAAGGTTGCCGCCGGTTGAAAGGTAGAACCGAGGGAGGATGGGGACTGCGGAGGAGAGAGATACGTTGTGACCTGGTCCATGTATTCGAGTTCGAGAACCAGCATGCAGTGTGGGTTCGATTCGGTATGGGCAAGAGAAGAGTGGTGGGAGGAGTGCGTTTAATTCATCTCGCACGTTTTATGACGTACACGTTTTAAGGACGCGTGGTGTGTATTCATGCTGCACGAACGATGCAAGTATCAACTCTGCCTGGGCTGAAGCCGAACTCTACAAACCTTGCCCTCATTTTGAAGCAAACATGACTTGAAATTTGTGTTTGCTGTCATTTTCAAGACATAGTACATTGGTCCCTCAAACCCCACATTGGTAGGAGTCTCGTGCACTCGGCTGCCTTAAAATTGTACTCTCATAGCAAAATTGAACCAGAATGCAAATATGCACTGAACCGGCATTTGCATTCTTCCCAAAAGGAGCCTTAGGATGCATTTGGAAACGATGTAAATAAGTATGAATGTAAATATGTAGAGTGTAAAATGGTTTATATAAATTGTAAAATTGGGTTAGTTTTGCACTGACATTAACCTTCCTATCAAGCAGACTTTTAGTTGTAATGGATGCAAATATGAATTTCAATAAAGCATATGCTTTTTTTTTATCAAAAACCCATTTGAATGCAAATTTACTTCTTTTTTATTGATGTATTTTTACATTTTATCATCGATGTAAATATGCATTAGTCTGTCATTTATCAATATATAAATATAATATTGTCAAACACAAGCAAAAGTGAACCAGAATGCAAATTTACTCTGAACTGGGATTTACATTCCATTTGCATCATTTCCAAACGCAGCCTTAGTTTCACCTTGGCACCTATAACATGGCATCTACTGGTTTGAGCTTTCTAGTTTATAAAGTTTTAGCATGACAGTCCTGAATAGGTGAGAGCAGATGGTGATGAACTCACCAATCTGAAATGAAGAGCCATTAGTACAACCTGTCTACTTTCAAACACAAACCAATTGCTGAAATGGTGACCTTGGGTGGGAATGGGTTGATGTGAAACTTGGGGTTGAGAAGACCCTTGAGAGATCATGAAACAAGTGATCTGGTTCCTCTATATGTCAACTTGTCTTAGTAGGGGAATGATGAAAGGGTTGGGTTCCTAATGTCAAGACCAACTACACCTGTGCCTCCTTTTTACTTGTACACGCCTAGTCAGAGCTACCCTTTTCTCAATAGAATGGTGTAGTTGGCCCAATTCCCCCTTAAGGCCAAGAATTTTTGTTGGAAATCTGTCAACCAAATCATAAACACCTACGAAAGGCTCTAAAGAAAGTGTAAAAACTAGGTCTCTCACCTAATGTCTGTGTCCTATGCTTGGAGAGCGGGTAATGAAAACACCAATTGCTTTCTGTTGCATGCTTCTAGACTGAGGCAACTTTTCTTCTCATTGTTCGGGAGAACTTGGGCGGCACCAACTGAAGTGGTAGACTTATTCAAAACTGACTTCATAAGTGTTTGTACCCATAGGCAAATGATTTGTGGCAATGTGTGTGTGGTGCAGTTTTATGGGGGCTTTGGAATGAAAGAAATGTGAGCAAAATAAGCTAGCTGGCACTCCCACAAAAAGACTCGAGCAACCAGCCCAACCCTGAATTCCCATTCCACCTTGCCAATGACTGCTTCCACTGGCTTGGATTTAGATTAAAAAATTCTGCATTCCATTCTTTCCACACTGCCCAACAGATTGCAAAAGGGAGACAGTTCTAGAGGAATTTTCTTTGAGCTGAAAAGGAGCCAGTCTTCTAAGAAGATAACAGGTCCGCGACATAGAAAGGTAAGACCTACTGGATCTAAAACAGTCCAAAGAAATGGACCACACTTGAGAGGTGTAAGGGCAATGTGTCATCAAAGCTGAATCACATAGGTTAGCAATAGATGGTTGACAGATTCTGGTGCTGAACCACACAGGCTGCATGTGTCATCAAAGCTCAAACCTCATTGCAGCAAAACATCCAGTCTAGGCTCTTTCTTTTGCTGCCAGCCAAACCCTGGTGAGGTGTATCGGGAAGCTCTTGTAATACTTTTCTCTATTATTAATAAAATTTCTTACTTTACTTTTCAAAAAAAGTTTTATTTTTTTTTTGGAAAATTCTCGATTAATACCCTGTACTTTGAGCCTAGTGTTATTTTGGTTCCCAAACTTTAAAATGCGATAATTCAGTATCCAAACTTTTAAAACATGACAATCTAGTACTTGCCGTTAACTATCTGTTAATCAACTGTTAAGTGACATTTGAAAAAGACACAAATGCCCTTCAAGTGTTATTTATTTTTATTTATCAACCATCTAAACGTTGACAAAAAATTAACAGTCCCAAATCCTTGCTTTTTCAATTCAAGAAAGTTGGGGTCACGTTTGAGTGGGCATTCTTGTGACCCCAACTTTCTTGAATAGAAGAGGCAAGGATTTGAGACTGTTAATTTTTTTGTCAATGTTTAGATGGTTGATAAAGAAAATTAGATGACACTCGAAGGGCATTTGTATATTTTTTCAAATGCCACTTAATGGTTGGTTAACAGCTAGTTAACAGTAGGTACTAGATTGCCATGTTTTGAAAGTTCGGGTACTGAATTGTCGCATTTTAAAGTTCAGGGACCAAAATGGCACTAGGCCCAAAGTACAAGATACTAATCGGGAATTTTCTTTTTTCTTTTTTTGGAGTGGGGGTTATCTTTGTACACCCACAAGTCAATCCTAGAACTGGGATTGACTTAGGTTATGTTTGGTGAATAAGTGGTTGCTAAAATAATTACTTGTTGCACAAGTGCTTATTATAAGTGTTTATTTTAACAACCACTTAAGGTTGTTTGGTGCAAGGTTCAAAATATCGTTACGTATCAGCCTGTATCGTCCAATACTATCATATTGGGGCCTTCTTGATACACCCCTATAGGGGGTGTATTGGGTCAACCTATGGTTCAGAGGGTAGTAGGGACTTAAACCGACCCATTTGAACTGGTTTTGAAAAAAAAATAAAACACAAAAAAAAGCACCAATATAGGTTAATACGCCCTATTGGCATTATCGACTTGTATTGATATTTAGAACCTTGGTTTGGTGACTCACTGGCCAAATCACTTATTGTGTTTTTTAAGCACTTATTGGGGTAGGGATGTTTGGTGAGCTACTTTCCCTACAAGTGCTTATGTTGGCATAAATGACAATTTTAGCCCTCACTTCACTCATACATATAAACAATGCTTTTACATATTAATATATTATACTATATATTTCAATGAAAAATCGCCACATCACCACATCATGACACATGAGAGCTCACGTGGGCCCATTAATAATAATAATAATAATAATAACATACCAAAGAAATGCAAAGAGAAATTTACCAAAAAATAGGATAATAATTATAATTCATATTACTAATAAAGAAATAACTGAAATTTGAGGTTAATAAAAAAATGTAAAATACATCACAAAAATCAACAAGAATGTAATTACAATATTCATATTAAAAATCAACAAACACAAAAATGTGTGTAATATTCAACAACAATATACAAGAACATATTTTATTCGCATTAAAATTCCAAAAAAAAATGAAGCAAAATTCAGAATATGCAATAACATAACAAAATTATTTCAAATAATTATATATTATTTGTGTAATATTCAATAAAAAATGAGAAAAAATCATAGATATTCATACAAACAATTGTAGAACCAAACACATATACAACATGCATCATTTTTCATTTCATATCACTGAAAATAAAAAAAAATGTATTTTACTAAAATACATAAGAAAAGATAAAAAAAAAAGTCGAAATGCCCAAAGTAGTAGAATTAGGGAGCCTTACCTATTGCCTCTGGTGAGTTTTAAGTAGGATTTCCATCCAATATTTCAGATCTGAAACAAGCCAAGCAAGAAACATCTCAGATCACAGAAAAAACTTAAAAAAAAAAAACGAACAAGAGTCGAATAGGAACAAAGATAAACGCATTTAGAAGCAAAACGACCCACCCACCGGCCAATTAAACGCTGCTAACGTCATCATCGGTTGCCTCTTACGTCCTAGCCGCCACTGCCCTGTTCGAACTGGGTGGTTTGTCTTCTCCATTCACAGGGTTACTTTGGGGATTATGAAATGTTTTAAGGGACTGGAACGTCCCAGATTTTTAAAGAAGCATTTGTTGAACAAGGGCTTAAAAAAGCCTCTTTCCACATGCATATTTGTTAAATACATTTTTTTGAAAATAAGCACTTATAACTAACTTTTTTACCAAACAGGTATAAGTGTTTTTTCCACTTAATGTGTGGTCCCAACACTTCTTTTTAGTACTTATAAGAATAAATACTTAGAAGTGAAATCAAGCAGCACCTTATAAGCCTCCCATAACCTGCCCAACAAGTCTTGAAGTAAATCCACCTCCTAATCATTTAGATTCCTTAAAAAGCTGGGGACCCAAATTAGTTGGCCATTCATAAACTCCATGATCTCTATAACCACCCCATCTCTATTAAAGGCAATAGAGGAGTGACGGGAAGGCCACAGTTAGTGTCTGATCTTAGCACCAAACATCTCTCAAAACAAGATTCTGTTACCCTCTCCAACTTTGAATTTGATGTGCCTTTGAAAATGAGGAAACTCAGCCATTATAACCTTTCACACACTAGTGCCATAGGATTGATGAGCCATACTTGCACTCAATGGTGACCCAGCCCAATGGCGAACTCCCATAATTGCACTCAATAACTTGTTGCCATGATTGATTGCCTTCCTCACCAAACCTCCATAGCCACTTGCAAAGCAAAGCATTATTTACCCCTTGGACTACTAATACTGACTCCACCATATTCTTTAGGGGCATAAGGAGAATCCCAAGCTGCCAACTTAAGCTGCTTCTCCTAATTAGGGCTCTCCCACAAGAAATTCCTTCTCAACTTCTCCAAAGTGTTAGCAACTAAGGCTGGTAAGCAGAAAAGAGAAAGTTGAGTTGGCGAGCTCAATAGGAAACTCTGAATTAGGGCAATTCTCCCACCTTTTGACAAGAACTGGCTTTTCCACCTTGAAAACGTTCTCATGCACTTCTCTACAACTAGGTTCCATATGGCAATAGATCTATAATTGGCTCCAAGCAGGATCCCCAAATACTTAGTTGGCAAGGAACCCATCTTCAACCTAGAGTGCTGATATGCTCGGCAATGTGTAGAACCTCACTAGGATAACTTGGCTCTTCTGAAGGTTGACAGTCAGCCTAGAAGTAGCTTTAAAGCAGATCCAAAGACACCTAAGGAATACCAAATTGATCTGATTTGCCCTTGATAAAATAAGGATATTATCAGCAAACTGTAGTAGAGAAATTGCTGGCCCACCGCTACCAACAAAGAACCCTTCAAAGCAAACCCCCTCAACCGCTTTGTTGGTCATCCTCCCTAATGGGTCCACTACTAATGAGAAAAGAAAAGGGAATAGGGGATCACCCTGTTGCAAACTCTTCTCACCTTTGAAATAACCCTCAGGGGCACCATTTATAAATACATGGGATCAACTATTACCAGCTATCCATCATTCCATGCAACATTGAACCCTCCTTAAATATAATAAAAAAATGGTCAATGAACATGATCATAAGCTTTCTCTAAATTCAACTTACATGTTAGATCAAACACTCCTTGCCTCAACCAAGAATCAATGCACTTAATTAAGGCCCTATCAAGGATATAAAAAATCAACATTCACGAAAAAGTGGAAGAAAAGAAATTTGGGGCTAAGCCTCTAGTTTGTGTCCTATGAAAAGAAAGGATGAAAAAAAAAAGAAGAAAAAAGAAAAAAAAATTTGAAGTCTTTGAGGGTTTAAGATAATATACCTCTTAATCGAATCCTAACAAATCAGAAAAATAATAAGAAGAAACTAATATTTTAAATCAAACTAAATAATTTAAATTTAATAATATGTTGTATTATTATAATATATGAAAGTTAAGAATATAAAAGTACCCAAGAACTCCATGTAAAAAATATCTGGGTGATTAAGTGAGGTGACACTCCATGAGTGTTTTATTGCTTAGGTGTCACTCTACATGTTAAGCTACTTTGGTATCATTTGATTGTTATAGTTAGTAGTATATCCTAGGGGTAGTCTATTTTATATGATAACGAGTTTTTGTATCATTTGGTATGGCAATAGTAGACATGTCTTCGTTGGGTTATTTGGTTTTTCATTTAATTGATGGCAGCATGTTTGCATTTTATTGGACAGTCACAAGAACTGTTGTAACAATGTGAAGTTAGGCTATGTTTGGTTTGAAGGAAAAGGTAGAGAATGGAAGGGAAAGGTCTTTTCCTACTTTTTCCTTCAAACCAAACACAGCCTTAAGGATACCAAATCACTCAAGTATGCGCTCACTGGGTGATTTGGTTTATTCTTTGACTTATAACATGTTTGGGCGCCAGAAAGTGTTGTAATTATGTAACTCATTTCTCTACATGTTAAGCTACTTTGTAGTTTTTATATTTAATCGAAATCAAATCACTTAGGTATGCACTGATAAGGTAATTTGGTTTTCAATTTATTATTAGCATATTTGTGATTTAAAAGGGTCACATTAAAGTGTCATGACCATGTGAACTCGTGGAAATCAAATCACCCAGGTATGACTCACTAGTTTTTCTTTTGGTTAATAGCATGTTAGGCTCTGTTTGGTTCGTAGGAATAAGGGTCTGGAATCAGAATCGGAATGGGCTATTTGATTCCAATTGTTTGGTTGGGCGGATTGGAATCCCATTTCCATTCCTTCTAGAATGATATTACCCCATTTGAAGGAATGGCCATTCCCTACTGATGAAGGGAAATTTGGCCCGACCTCGCGATTGTCCGACACGTGGCAAAGGCAAGCAGCTTGGGACCGTAGAGCACCCAAAGCGAACATCGGAAGCAAGTCCGAACTCACTACCGAGCCCGAACTCCAGACCGCTGTACTTAGTCCGAGCTCCTTGTTAAGAGCGAGCTCCCTATCAAAGGCCCGAGCTCCCTAAAACCCGAGCCCCCTAAGTCCGAGCTCGGTACTAGGAGCCCGAGCTCCCTAAATCCGAGCTCCCTGCTAGGAGCCCGAGCTCCCTGTTAAGAGCAAGCTCCCTGTTAAGGGTCCGAGCTCCCCAAGAACCCGAGCTCCCTAAAACCGAGCTCCCTATTAAGAACAAACTCCCTACTAGGAGTCCGAGCTCGCTATTGAGAGCGAGCTCCCTACTAAGAACCCGAGCTCCCTGCAAGGAGCACGAACCATACTGGGCCCCAAGCCTCACAAAGCTGACCCGAGCTGACCCGTGGCAGCTCGGAACACTCCAAACCGAAATCGAGGCACCTCGCTCGCCACTCCAACACTTCACTTCCAAGGCACCAGGCCAGCCAAACATACCTGACACCAAGGACGTCTTTATCCAAGGGCAACGTACCTGACTGATTTGGGATCTGACGCCTAACAGCCGCATTTCAAACGGCTTCCTGC
>NW_010729085.1:2727383-2759047 GCF_000365185.1 Nelumbo nucifera
CCCCCCCCCTCTCTCTCTCTCTCTCTTGATAGAAACACTTGAGTAGCTACACAAGCTGGTGGGTTGCTCTTCCCCACGAATCAGCAAGACAAATGAGATTTAAGTCACAATGAGAATAACGAGAATTAACCATTGGATCAGGATGAGCATTACAAGCCAGTCAGACAACAGCTTGATTCGCTTCACGAAAACGCATGTATGAATCGGATTTTCATGTTGAACATGGCTGAGAGGTTGAGGCATTCCTTTTATGATGCAATCCAATCTCCACGGGATTCCTCTAAGACAGTCGATGATGAGCTTCGAATCTCCTTCCATGACGATCGGTTGGTCCGTGAAGTTAGTATACCCAATGTTATAAGCCTTGGTCACAAGGACATTCCCCTTATGATTTCTTGCAATACATCCAGATCCCTTCATTCATGCAGGATGCATCAAAATTGATCTTGATGCAATCAAACTTGGGGCTAAACCACTCAATAACATTCCAAACTTTGTTATTTGAAATGTTTTTACTTAAAATAATATCCTTAATCTCCTTCCAAGCTCTTTCAATAATGGACTGAGGATTACTCAATTTATCATTGAAACATTTATCGTTTCTATTCTTTCAAATGAATCATACGATCAGATATTCTTGACCACCACTGATTAATTGAAGCATCATTGGTCGAAGGCACCGGGAGACTCGAATGCATTAGTCTCCAAACAAAAGCAATCTTAGTTGAAAATATTGCTACCATTGTTGATAATGTTAATCAGGTCAGATCCTAGTTTGCCCTTTTAGTGAATTAAAAAGACTGAATGCCAAGAAAGCTTGTACGAGGGATAGTTGGTCCCAATTCCCAACTATCTACATCTTTGGATACAGTCCTAATTCCTAACCTTTGACATTGTAAAAATGAGATCAAATTTGCCATAAAAACATTTCCCCATGAATACAAATTTATAATTACCGAGATATTCCCAATGTGCGACTGAAATATGCTGTAAGGCACGCTCTGTGAGGAACGGATCCAAACTCTGTCAAAAATGTTGATCAGAACGCAGTTACCGTATTCCGATAATACATGAAATCTTATGATCAGTAGTACTAAAGAGTGAAAGTTATCATACATATTAACATCTAGAATCTAAATCTTCATCTTAAATGTTGCCGTATTCAAGTGCAGAATTCTTTTTTAATAGGTTTTTTTAAGTAGTTTTTTAAATAGGTAAAATATTTGGGAGTTTTTTTAATTGTAAATGTTTATGAGGATAGTAAAAAGGGTGCAAATTTTACACCAGGTCCACTTTTACTCTTCAAGGCTCGGTTTGGAAGGAATACAAATACAAATATATATAATACAAATCAATGTTCAAAATTTCGCAACGTATCAACCCGTATCGTTTCGGTATAAGTCCGATACATGGAACGCATAGAAATTATCTGTAGCGCTTGGAATTCTCTTCTCATTAATTTCGTTAATTAATAACCCTCTTTCTCATTAAATTCGTTTTGTTAGTATAAAACTACAAATTAGCAATAGCAAGATTCAAACCCTAACTATTAGACTTTAAGAACTAGAGGTAAACCAATCACCACTAAGCCACACCCATTTGCTTGCTATAAGTTTATGCATTTTTATTTTAAGTAAATTTTCTCTTTTTCTTAGTATATGCTTATCAATAAATGTTAGAATTAATTATTAAAATTTATGTATTAATAAACATTAAGATAAATTATATTGATTATTTTAAAACTAATGTATATCAATATACATTTTAGTTTTTATTTTTTTTTGTTTTTTCACGTTTTAGTTATTCCATCATTTGTCAATAGTTACTAAGTGTGTCTTGATATCTCGAATTTTATATAGATCATTAAATTACAGTTTTTACTTTTAAATAACTTATTTATCGTTATTAATATATATTTTTAGGATTTATTTGCATTTTTGAGCATATTTATGCGTATCTTGATTTTTCATCCATATCTATACGTATCCAAAGCGTATCCCAATACGTCTCTTAAAATTATCTTTTCGATACACCTTATATTTCCGATACTTTAAACTTTAATACAAATACATACAAAATAATACAAAAATATAAGGCTTTGCACTCCTTCCAAACTAGGTCTTAAGGGTCCATTTGATTCACAACCAAAATCGAAATCAAAATTGGAATAATTTATTCCCATAGTCTGCTTGGTCTAGACATGAATGGGAATGGGAATGGAAATTAGATTCAGTTAGAATAAGATTTCATTCCCAAGGGAGGGGAGGGAATGGTCAATCCAAACAATTGGATCATTCCAATTCCGATTCCAAACCCTTATTTTTGTGAACCGGCCCCAAGTGTAAACAACTGAAACTTGAGCTCAGTTCGGAAAGAATATAAATACAAATATGTACAGTACAAATTAACACAAAAAACAAGATTTTACATTCAACATATTTGTATTTGTACTCCTTCCAAAAACAAGGTTTTACATTCAAGATATTTGTATTTGTACTCCTTCCAAAAACAAGGTTATACATTCAACATATTTGTATTTGTACTCCTTCCAAAATGTGCCTCAATCTTATTATATGACAAAACCTTATATTTTGTATTATTTTACATTCCTAAACCAATCTTGTATTTGCACTGAACATATTTGTATTCGTATTCTTCCCAAACTGAGCCTTAATCATCGAGTGAGAAGGAAGCATACCCATCCAAATTGAACAAACAAAAATAAGCTACCAAGACAACACTTGAAAGTTGAAACTAAAATGGTTTCAACTAGAAAACTATAAAATGACACCCTTGGTTACCAAGTTTGAAGATAACAAGAAACTAATGACCAGGCTTAGTCAATAATCAAAATTTATTAAAAGTAACTCAAATAAATTTCCCACTTGATGCCAAAGAACTAGCTCTGCCAACCACAATAAAGTGACGAAGCCAACACGTAACAGCGCAGGAAATGGTCCGAAGAATCATTCTACAGATTTACCAATTTACTTGATAAAATGAGCACTCTTGCCATAAAGCAATTAAGAACCACCCAAATCTAAATTTCCATCTCTATAAGTAGACTTTCTCCAAATACACCTCATCACAACTCTAGCTACTAACCTTTTATCACTCTTCTTCACAGCTCTACTCCTGATGCAGAAATCTAGGCCTAAAAAGTCTACTGTGCAAACCTGCTTTCAAAAATCTTTTAAGTACATTGTCCACAGCTAAACCTTGAATTTCATACATGTCCATATGATCTATACCCCTAAGGCTACATTTAGAAACCATGCAAATAAGTGTTAATGAAAATATGTAGAATGTAAAAAGGTCCATACGCTCACAAATTTATCTTCTTACCAAACAGACTTTTAGCTGTAATAGATGCAAACATGAATTCCAATAAAACATATACCTTTTTTTTTATCAAAAGTCCACTTGAATGCAAATTTACTTCTTTTTCATTGATGTACTTTTACATCTTATTATCAATGTAAATGTGCATTGGAAAATGTGTTTTATTTCATTTGTCAATGCATAAATGTAATGTTGTCAAACACAAGCAAAAGTGAACCAGAGTGCAAATTTACCCTGAACCGGGATCTACACTCCATTTGCTTCATTTCCAAACACAGCCTGAAAAACCTATTTTGCAAGGTCAATATTGGCACAATATGCATTACTCTTATACTAACAACCTGACAGTTAATGAGCTCAAAAACAAATAACCTTCAATCTGTTTCCATGTTAAAACTTGCCAAAGTACATCGTTGGGCATAATCTAGTGGGAAGTTATTTATCTTCACTAAAAGAAAAAACATGGTAATAACAGATCCAACCATCAAATTTTGGAGACACAAGGTCATAAATATTTTGAATGATTTATCATTATGCATGAAGAAATCCCCCAACTGGTCATTTGGCCACAGAAGAAAACATTCACACCTCCAAAGTAAGTCTTAGAGATAGTAGGGACTTTTTGACGCAAAGACTTGTATGGGGTATAAAAATGAAAAAGTACGCCAAGAATGGGAAAAATAGATTTTCGGTGTCCAAATGACTCCCCCAGTCTAGCTTGAGACAAAATTCAACCCAACCATCAATAAATGCTTTTGAAGAAAAAAAAAATGAGCTTGAAAACTAGGATAAAAAGGCAACCGTATTGTATTCAAGTTGTATCATACATTGACAAGCACAACAGAAGATGCATTTTAAGAGTTATAATTAATCATGTACCATGCATCATCTAGCAATTAATAGGAGCAATCATATCTTGAAACTTGCAAGTTAAAACAAAGAGAACTCTTCTGGAATCTAGATTGAGTACAACAGGAGAAACAGCTAATGTGGACATCAATTGCAAAAATTATAGTTATCTATTGACTGAAGCCAACCAAAACAACATTCAGAAAGGCATAAAAGTTTGCCTTCTCTGCAATCCAAATAAAGATAATATGGGTCAAACATCCATTTCAAAGTTGTAAAAACAAACTACAGGTGTTGTCTACCCCCAATAAACTGTTACATAACATTAGCTTGTAGATATCAGACTACAAGGAGACACGCGTCACATAGGTTCCACAAATAACAATCACAAGATATACCCAAAATCACTGGTGTTGATCTAGAAGAAGACATAAACTGTACGGTAGAACTTGGATAACAAACCAATATCATATCTAGCCAAATTCACCGTCTCACAAACTATAAACATTTAAAGTAAAGCAGATTTTATGGAGGAAGTCTCCATTGCAAGGCCCACAATGCATACTCAACTAGCACGGCTTCGAATGACATCAAGTCCCATCTCAGTAGGATCAGTCGCTTGCAACTCTATCTGAATGCCATCCAACTCCCTCTTGAATCTGTCCTTAGAGCTTGCATAAATCATCTTACTTCTCACCCTTGAAGTATCAGGTGACCTTCACCAAGAGAAACCCAAAAAGATGAGCATAGACGAATAAAAGAACAATCAACAATGTTAAAACTAGAACTTTGAAGGAGGGACCGGAGGAAAAGGAAATGAATGTTGGCAACATTAAGCATTACCATGCAATAAAGAAAATCCTGCTTTTTTGGCAATTCTCCTCCGTTACAAAGTCAAAATCATAAACGGCATATCGGCATTCATCAGCAGGAAGGCTTGCAGTGAAGTCCTCATAGCTTTCAGTAGGCTCGCCAACCTTTTCAACAACAACCTGCTTTTGTTTTTCCTCTATCTTGAAAACTATGAAGCGGTAGGTTCTTTTTGCCTTCAATTCCAAAAACTTCAATTTGCAGTCATCATGCACAGCCATCCCCGATGCTGCGTTGGCCTATGCATTGGACGGAAGTTAGATCAAGCAGCCCTTGTTATATTCAAAATTCCAATGAAGTATAAGAAAAAATCTATTTGCCATAGGAATAATTTAGACAGACAACAAAACCATTGAAATTTTCAGACAAGGACCAAAGATCATGAAACGATAAAGATCACGAACCTGACTATACGAACATTTCACTTGTTCTGGAGCTTATATAAAGCAGATCGACGTAAAAAAGCAAACTAAAAACTGCAAACCAAGTTAATCCCAAAAAAAGATCCCTAAATCTGAGTCATTTCACAAAATTATAAGCGCGGGCATGGTCCTAAAGCTACAGCCATTATCAGCGAATAGAATTTACGATCAAATAAAAAGAGATCCATTCTGATCGAAAAAATCAACACAATTCATGTCGCCCGCCACGAGATCCATGACATATACGCTCCTGAAAAGCTTCCGTCGCTATCTCGAATTAGATGAAACTCAATTTATAAAATCCAGCACATAAAATAGGTCTATCGATTCAATGGAATGGATATTCAGAAATTGACAATCAAATCAAAGAGAATAATCGATTCTGTTGGCTGAATGAATTATGAATTGAATGAACAAATCCCGTTAAAATCAATCATGTCTGTTTGATTTAAGATAAATGAGTTCCACCAAACAAACCAGTCACGGAACAAGCTGCTAAGTTATTAAGACTTTAAAGAAGATTGAAACATGAAAAAATTAGTGGAGAAGAAAACATAACCCTAGGGCTGGAAGAAAAAAAAACAAAGCAGATAAATACGTTAAAAATAAAAAGGAAAACCTCACCATTTTTGAGGGGGATGATCGGAGATTGACGAGGGTGTTGAAACGAGAGGGCTGGAGAGAATCTAGGGCAGCGTGAGCGGAGAAGATATAGAGAAGGACCCTCCTCCGATAACAAGGGCCTTCGCAATGAAAATGGAACCCTTCTCTTTCGGTGGCTTCTCCTCTAATATAATGATGGATTGATGGTCATAGATTACCACAGAGAATAAAGTATCATGTTCCAATAGAAATTTGACACGTCATGGTGAGCTGGAAAAAATATCATGTGTTTTACTCCATCAAGGATGAAGCTGCTTCACCTCACGTTCACAGTCGCTTGTAGGAGTCGTCTTCGTGGATCTCTTTGAGTGCTCTTTGAGTCGGTGGCGAATTACTTAAATATCCGTTGTTTCTACTGATTTTACGGGAATTGCCATTTGATTCTTCAGAGTTCAGACTTGAAACCAGTAAACCGCTGCTTCATTTGACTGCCAAAAATAAACGACCGTTTTCTTTTAACAATGTTAAAATTCCTGTTTTTGCCTACGACACTTGTATTTCGGTCGGGTCCATTCGTACCGACTGTTGGAACCCTATTAAAAATGACAAATATTCCACATATGTGATGTGATGTGGTATACCGTATACACTACATCAACAAGATAAAGCCTCGTTTTGTAGAAATAGCGGTTTGGAATCGGACTGTTTGGTTGGGTGAAATTGGAATCTCATTTCCATTTCTGTTAGAGCTTGTCTTTCTCTTGGGAATGAAATTTTATTCTTACTGATTCTAATTTCTATTCTCATTCATGTTGATGTTGTCTAATCCAAAGTGTTTTGAACTACAGATGCATTTAGATAGTATTGCCAATTAAACGATCGAGGTGGAAGGACAAAGATGCGTGTTGAAATAATCTATAATCACAAGGAGGGTTAGAGGTTCAAGGAATTATTCCCCGAGTAAGTATTCCAACCCTAAAGTCAAAAAGAGATAGGAGATAAATCGAAATGAGCTGAGGAGAATAGGCTAGTTCAGACTGAGGTGAATGGGAAGGATGTTGAGGTAGGTTAAGAGTCCAAAGTCCTTTACCTTGAAGGGGAGATGCCTTTATATAGATGAACATCCATATCGTAATCGAATAAAGTCTGCAAAGTTGTCAGTATGAAATCGATTGCTGAAGTTTCTAGGAGGTTCCCCTTTCCTCGACAAGGTGTGTTTCTTTGTCCACGTATAACGTTATCTCCTTAGTGCGCATTCCTATGGCACAGGCACATTGAGCGGTGTTGACGTGGTATGAGGAAGTCAGCCATGGAGACTGAAACATGGTGACTTCAACCAACTCAGGCACCACCCGACACCTGTTTGAACCAAACAGACTATGGGAATGGACCATTCCGATTCCCATTCTAATTGTGAACCACATAGACCTTGAATTTATGTGCTTAGCGCAATAGCATTAGTCTTGCACCTCATAAGACCTGGGTAAGATCGGATGAATCGAGTTATATGTAAAAAACGAACCCCAATCATATCAACCAGACAAAGCCAACCCAATAACCAAAGCACAAGTGAGCACATGGATGTCAATAGGTTAGGTTTTGTATAGGTTTGAAAACCTAATCGCCTAATTAAGATGGTGTTTGGTATGACTTACGTTTATTTGATAAACGGTGCCATGTCAGTACCAAATCAACATTTATCCCATCATGCAAATTTGTATGCATAGGTATTAATAAAAGTTGGTATTGGTTTATGTGTACGCAAACAATTGGGGGTTAGGTTTCGTATAGGTTTGAAAACCTAATCGCCTAATTAAGATGGTGTTTGGTATGACTTACGTTTATTTGATAAACGGTGCCATGTCAGTACCAAATCAACATTTATCCCATCATGCAAATTTGTATGCATAGGTATTGATAAAAGTTGGTATTGGTTTATGTGTACGCAAACAATTGGGGGAAGCTTCATTTTAACGCTTCCCCAAACGGTTAAGTGTTCATTCACTGTTCCATTGATGTGGTGCCTAATTGTCAATAAACTCTTTATCAAGTACTTTTTCTCAGTTTTGAAGACAAATCAAGTACAAATATTTATTTAATAAATGAAATCTATACCAAACACGTACTAAATGAAATAGAATTACCGAACCCAAACCAACTTGATCCATAGGGTTACAATGCCTAGACCCGACTTGTGAACACTACACATGGTTTAAAGTTTTATTTAAGTTGTGCTTGTCTTTTGACAAAACTATTGATATACTAGCTCTTCCACAAGTTTCTAAAATTTAATAATTATCCATAACTAAAACAATTTTAAAAGAAAAAAAACATGATTTAAAGTCTTTTTTTTCACAAGATAAAGATTTATATAACATTATCTAAAGTATCTAAATTAACGACATTACAATCCATCACAATATGGGGAAGTCAAAAAGGAATGCAACGAATCAACAATGCTAATAAGTCATATATTAAAAAAAATGGCAAATTTCTTAAACTACCTTTATGGTTTAACTAATTGACTAAGTATACCCCTACTGTTTGACTATTGTTTGATACTACCCCTACTGTTTCTAACAATTGACTACTTCTACCCTTACCGTTAGCATTTGTTAATATTCCGTCACATGTGACATATACTTTTTTTAAACCCAATTTTACCCTTCATCCCTCTCCCTCTTCCTTCTTCTTCTTCTCCTCCTTCACCATCTTCTTCAAGAGAGCCACCGACACCTCTTGCCAATCTACTGATGAAAACCCAAAAGCTCCACTATATGGGGAAGAGAAAATCCATCTTGATGGCAAGAAGAGTTATCCCTCTTTTCGTTGGTTCTCTTCGAGCCTCAATCTCACTAGAAACGGCTTCTTACAGAGACAGCTCCGCTTTCTAGGGTTCAAGCATTCGCTTTTCGCTTTGGTCTTTACATATCATGAGGAGGTAGTGTGTTTTGATACTTGGATTTGGGCAGTTTTGAGGGAAGTAATGATTTAAGGACCGAGAGAGAGAGAGAGAGAGAGAGATTGGTGTTGTGTTGGCTTTGAAAGTTGAAACTAGTACAGGTATAGGGTAGCCCTCCGCCCAAAGCTCCTCCATAGCTGCCCATCTCATCTCAAATCAAGAAACCAATATCTGGACTTGGGCAGTGAAGATAGACCGAGGAAGATGAAGAAGAACCATAAGAGATTCCAATTTGACCTAAGGGATAAATGGGCATTTCAGCCCTTCCGTTAATATTTTAACGGTAATGGTAATTTTTCAAAACAATAGGGGTATACTTAGTCAATTAGCTAAACCATAAGGGTAGTTAAAGAAATCTGCCCTTAAAAATGATGATAAGTAGTGGAGGTATGCTTTAACCCAAATCTAATGCATATCAGTTGTCTCAATTATAAGAGACAAGGTTATATAAATCCTGTTTTTCCATTTTGTTATATTCAATATTAATTTTATTATCAAATTATGGGCATTTAAATCATTTTTTTATTATTTCCACCTAAATTATGTTCAGTCTATCCCTATATCTTCTAGCCCATGCAACTTATAACAAATTCTTCTAATGAGTGTTTAGATGTTCTTTTATGCACGTAACCATAACCAACTCAGTTTGTTTTCTAACCCCATCCTTTCTACTTTTCCACTTATCCGTCTAAGTGCATGCATTTCTGCCACAATTATTTTTTGCACATACTATTTTTTAATTGCCCAAATACTCTGCTCCATGCACATAATTGACCTTACAACTATTTTATAAAGTTTTCCTTTTAGCTAAAATGGTATTCGCATATCACATCAGATCTCAAATGCACCCCTTCATTTTAAATATTTTGTTCTAATTCTATGAGCTACATTCTCCTCAATTTCCCCTTTGTTATGAATCATTGAATCATGATAATAAAAGAGGCCACATTGAATTATTTCTTGGTTTTTATTACCCAAAAAAAAAAAAACTATCTATTGGTTTCCAATCTTAAGTACACCTTAATTTGTATTATTATTATTATTATTATTATTATCAAATTTACATTGCATACACTCTATTTTAGTCATTATTTTAAAACTACTTGATTCAAATATATTTGTCTATAACTTAAATTTTCATTTAATCCGTTGTTATTTTAATCAATTAATGCTATGCTGTCAACAAACACCAAAACACCACAAGACCTTCCTCTTCTTGAATTGTATAGATTTATTTACCTTTTTCATTCTAACCAAACACAGCCTAAGTGAAAACCCATTCTAACTACAATCAAAGTTGACTTATATTTCTTTTTTGTAACTTTTATATTCCTTGCATCTGGACATGCCTCTCATAATCTCACTCACACATGTATGATCTTCATGGGACAAAAGAGTAAGAAAACTTTGGCTGTCCACATTTGATAGCTTTTGATATTCATGGGCTCTCCCCATGTGACATGTTAGTCCATACAGCCCATGAGTCATGCCTCTAGCACCGTTATTGTTGCATGGAGTGCATATGGACCAATTTATTGGGAAGAGCCCTGTGGATAACACAAGCCAAAATCTATTTGGTTGCTTTGCAATCAAAACCAGTGTTCTTAAAATCAGACTGAAAAAACCGGAAACCAGATATTTGACTGGTTCTGTTTCACCCCAAAATTGATTTTTGGTCAAAACCGTTGATTTGGTCAGCAAATTGCTGGTCTGAGCTGTCAACTCATCAACCCGAATAACAATTTTTGGCCTTTTTTAATTTTTTATTTTTTGTCAGAGTGTGCCATCCACTAGGGCCGGACGGTTGTGTTGTTTGACCCAGGAACTGGACCCCATAACGGTTCCCTGTCCGGTCTAGTTTTAAAAACCTTGATCAAAACTAAACATAAATTTTACATCTGGTTCAGTTTTGCATCCATTATGATTTGTACACATTATTAATGCAAAATTTATACTTTTTGTCTCATTTGCACTCACTATAGGGTTGTTCACGGGTCGGGTTGGGTCGGTTTACTACGATTTTTCCAACCGACCCAACCTGGTCGGGTTACCTGACATAGAAACCGAAACCGACCCAGTGTTAAGCAAAACCGACCTGGTCGGTTTGAGTCGGGTTGGGTCGGTTTCGGTCGATTTCGGTTCTAAGTTCATCCCTGTGATAAAATCTTGCTAATTTTAAAAACAGTCATAAATTGAACATCATTTCAGCTATCTCCTATGATAAAATTTAAATGAAAAGTTAATCACAAAAGTTGTTCATTAATCACTATTCACTAATCCAAAGTTTCTTGTAACCATTCAAAAATTATGTGGCCTAATGGGCTTTGGAACTTCATGTTTGAACTAAGTTGGTTTGGTTCGGTTTAGGAATTTGCACAACCCGAAATCGACCCGTGTTGATGAAAACCCGACCGACTCGGGTTGGGTCGGTCTGGGTTGATTGGTTTGGTCGGGTTGAGCCTTCTTATGAACAACCCTACTCACTGATAATGCAATTTTTGCATCCAAAATTAATGCAAAATTTGCACTACCTTCCTCACCTTTCAATTCTCTTTTTTATTTACAAAGTATGGATCATATCATCCTTTCTATTTAACCAAAATTTACATTCTACCTATTTGCACTCTCATGCGTTTACACTAGTGCAAATTTCCATTTGAATGATCCAATAGGTATTTTCTAATAAAAATTGTATTTACTGCCAACACTTATAATTACTTCCTTCCCTAGGAACAACACTCCTAAAATTTTATTTATATTTGAATATCCACTGTCACTCTTCCAATTCCATTCATCTATCTTCTTTTCATTTCTTTTCTTTCTTTTTTTTTAGGTCAAAATGTATAACTAGTCTGAAAGGAAGGGCAGGTTAAGGGGACATTTGATAACGGTTGCTGAAATAAATGATTTACTACTTTATCTTTCAATTAATAAATAATCAGATAATAAATATTTAAGCTTGGGAAAAATACATAATACATTGCAAAACCTTGTATTTTGTATTATTTTATATTCATAAACTTTACATTTGCACAATTGAACTGTACATATTTGAATTTATACTCTTCCCAAATTTGGCTCACGTCACTGTACACAAACATTTGTTAAAAGCTATAAACTTTTCAATTCAGCAACTTCAGCTTTCAATGTGTCAGATGGCCCTTAAGACTTAAAGTGTCAACTGCCTCGTTAGTGGAGACTAGAGATGGAATCTTGCCTTCACCAGGGTCTTGGGGATTATGGATTTGGAGTTGGACAGGCTAGAGGCTACCTGTTGTGTGGATTCCTAATCGATCTGCCCTTAACACTTAGGCTGCATTTGACATTCCTTATTTTAAAGATTTATCTTCTTTTTACAGTTTTTTTTTTTGTGATAAATCGAAAGATACAAGAGGGACTACACAGCTCTGGGTTAGCACGTCCCCAATAATCCATATAACTAATTAAAGATAAAGCTCTAAGAATCGAATCAGATTGAAAAGAAGAAATATGGGCTTGATTTGCTAACCAATTTACTGCTTTGTTGGCTTTCCTATAGACATGCTGATAGTCAATTTCTCCATCGAAGCTTTGACATATCATCTTGTAGCCATCAATGATAGTCTTCAGTCTCTACGGCAGCTTGATCCTGTTTCTAAGGCAGTCGATGACAAGTTTGGAGTCCATTGTTAAAATTTCCTACTAAGTTGTAGGCCTTCCAAGCAGCCCAAGCCTCGGCTAGTAGTAATCCAAATTTTATAAGCTTTTAAATCAATTATTTTCTCCAAATGGTCTTTAGCAATGCAACCAATTGAGCAATTTTCATTCATGCAAGTGGCATCAAAATAAATTTTGATGGAATTTAAGTATGGATTTCTCCATCGGCGGAATCCAAGTTTTTATTTTGTTACTTCTTTCCTTCAGACAATCTTTAGTTTCCAAAAAAAAAGTTCATAGCTCTATCAAGAATGATGGCTGGAGGCAAACATATATTTCTAAAGGTCTTTCATTCTGATTTTTCCAAATATACCACAAGAGAATTCTAGTTTTTTCTTTTATATTGGCGTATTGCCCATTTTCCAAATCAATCTGTCTATCCTTGGTAATGAGGGTATGAAGGTGGTTCTAATCTTGTCCCAATCATGGGCGGCAATTAAGTTTCTAATAAGAGTCTCATTCCATATTCTTCCCTCCTTATCAATTACATCACTAACTTTCAAATCACTATTAGAAATTGAGGTTTCATCAACCATTTCCCTCAGAGGAGTATCATCAGCCCAATTGTCTTTCCAAAAGCTTATATCTTCACCATTACCCACCTTCCATCCAATGCCAGTAAAAGTACGCTTCGAAGACCAAGAACACTCTTTTTTTTTTTTTAAATAATCTCTTTTTAAATACTTATTTGTGACCACTTGGCCCTAAATATTTTTCTTATCATTTAAGATTTGTTTATAGTTAAAATATCCCCATGGAAACTTAGTTTTTAATTGCCAAAATAGAGAAATAAGTTCTTGAAATAAGTAATGGCAAATGCAGCCTTAGCTCTGTTATAAAGGAGGCTGGGCCCATTAAACATTAGATCTACATATCAAGGATGACCAACACGGCTGCACTGCAGGACTGGTAGGTATGTGCAGACTACAGAGTACAAACTTGTGCTTTAAGGACGGACAGTCTCTTTTTACTCGTGTTAGTCCAACCGCAATAAGTACGTCTACATGGACGGGGTGACAGCTATACGCTGTTCACACTTCACACAGCGCTAGGTAGTCCCAGATCCAAATTCCTCGGCCGTTCGTGTTTTCCAATTTCCACCCTCTTGGGCACGAACAAACATTACAAAGTAGCGGGATATGATGTTTAGGATGAATCCACCGTTTCGTTTCCAGTTTTCTGTTAACTTTTCTTTGTCGAGAGACAATATAATTATAACGGGTTTTTACACCAGCAAGCTGCCTCTGACTCTGAGATATTTTGGTTGGTCGTTGACATGGGGACTTTGGATCTCGGGGTTTTATTGTTCAGTCTATTTTAATAAATCTTAGTTTTATTATACAATTAAGATAGGTGTCAGTTCACAATTGTTGTCAATGTAAGGGCGGATATTAGTATTGTAGGTGGTGGTATTTAAAATTTTGAATTTATTATAAATTTGCAGTGAAAGAATTCTAAGATAGAGATGGAGTGCAGTATAGTTACTTGGATCTTTCCATACTTAATGCTTTGATAATTCATTAATAGTACGTGGGCCCAAGGCCCAACCCAATTTAAAAGAGAGAGGGAGACACGCGCCTCTCCGGACAGAGAAAGATGGCTTTCCACAGATGTGAGAGGAATGTCTCTACTGTCTACGCACAAACACAATGGCCCATTGAGATGGCTTTTGGCTGTGCGTCAAATTCACGCTACTCGTTTGATGATAATCCATTGTCTTGTTGGGACTTCTAGTTTTAAATGTCTATTTTATTCATTTTGCTTGAAAAAGGTCTGCAACTTCAATTTTTTTTTTTGCCACATGAAAATTTAAATTACATAACAGGCCAAGTCATTTGTGAAATTTGTCTTTCCAAAAGCAATTGGAATCCTCTACAGTAGCCGGAGCATACTGGGTCAATCATTGACACACCTAGTCAGACTGACCTACATGTCTGTTTCATGATTGATCCAGTACAACCGCAGAGGATTCGTATTCTTCCAAAATCAGCTAACACCTTATAATCCAAAATCCTGCCCATGTAAATTCTCCACAGTCCACACCATCTATCCACTATCCTACTTATGTTATTATTCCTAAACTTGTAATGCATGCTCAATCTCACACTTTTAATTCTCGGGCCTTGTATTTTTATAAGGGAAAATTATCGATTAGTATCCTGTATTTCAGTTCCTGAAATTTAAAATGTGATGATTTATTATTTTAAATTTTAAAACATATTAATTCAGTATTTACCATTAATTAACCGTTAAGTGATACTTGAGAAAGACATAAATGTCTTTCAAATGTTATTTAACCTTCTTTATAAATCATTTAAATATTCACAAAAAATTAAGAGTCCCAAAACCTTGCCTCTTCTATTCAAGAAAGTTGAGGCTATGTATCAATGGGCATTCTGGTCACCCCAACTTTTTTAAATAGAAGAGACAATGATTTGGGACTATTAATTTTTTGTCAATGTTTAGATGGTTGACAAAGAAAATCAGATGACATTCAAGGGTATTTGTGTCTTTTGCAAATACCTCTTAATGGCCGGTTAATAACTAGTTAACAACAGGTACTGAATTGATACATTTTGAAAGTTCAGATACTGAAACGTCGCATTTTAAAGTTTGAGGACCAAAGTGACGCTAGGCCCAAAGTACAGGATACTAATCGGAAATTTTCTCTTTTTATAAATACTTAGAATCTTCTTATTTATTGGCATATCAAGGTTGACTCACTTCAACATTATCATATATCAAAATTAAGAGGTGGTTGGATGCTTTCACCACTGAGGGCTGTTTAATTTGTGTATTAGTTGGTTTATTCCAGTTTTGACGCGGGATCGAATTTCGCAACCAGCATTTTAGAAAAAAAAGGGTCAAGAGGAAATTATTAATGATGGTACTGAATAGAAAAAAAAATTCTTCCACCATAATGAGTTAATGCCCTACTAACTTGATATTAGCCAAAAGGATAGAAGGGTCTAGTATATAGCACATTGTTCCCAAGGGGAGACAGGATCTGCTCCTCATACCTAGGGGTGTTCATGGGTCGGGTTGGGTCGGTTTTGGTTTTGTTCCTGTACAAAAGGACACCTAATTGAATTCTAATTGTAATTGCCTAATGGATTGCCTATTTGGTGTAAAAGATTATAGAAAGTTAGAAAGTATGATAGATTTTCTATTCTAATTGTAATTGCCTAATGAGCTTTCTAGTTCTAGTAGAAGACTAGTTATAGTTAAATAGGAAACTACTCAAACTAGGAACTATCGAACTAGTAGAAAACTAGTTCGGGTCAGGTCGGGTTGGTTTCGATTTTCACACAAAAAAACCGAAACCAACCCGATATATCAGTTTATATATTTGCCCAACCCGAAACCAATCGGTACTGATGAAAACCCGACCGACGGGTTGGGTCGGTCCGAGTTGGTCGGTTTGGTCGGATTGGGCATTCTTATGAACAGCCCTACTCATACCTGGATGTACATGTGAGGCGCCCATTTGTGAAGAGCAGATCCCGTCTCCCCTAAGGGAGTCAAAGCCACATGTATCGTGCCGCCTCCAAGAGAGAGAGATAGAGTCCATTTATTTCATGTTTGCTTTTGGTAAATCCATATGTTAGCCCTCTACCCAAATGTATACTGAAGTTTTTCTCAGATATACTTGCTATATAATTATTTTTTCTTTTGAAGGTTTCACATAAAAATGCGTTAATTCTTTTACCACTTGACAAGTTCTATGTGCTGAAATTTGTTCGAGTAATAGGGGAGGATAAAATAAGAGGGATTATATAGGCCCTAACTATATTGCAAATAGAGTCTCAACCTCTCTTAGTTCCCTTTTTGAAAACCACTCTCTCCCGGAGATTAAAATGGTTGGGTCAAAGTTCACTTGGTCAAACAAAAAATAGGGACATAAAAGGGTAAAAGAAAAGCTTGATTGGGGAATGGCTACAATTCATTGGCATTCCATGTTTCCATCAGCCCGAATTACCTCCATTAAAACTGTCTTCTCCGACCACTCCCTCTTAATTCTTGATACAAATCCCCAAACAACCTCAGGCCCAAAACAATTCCATTTCTTACCTATATGGGTAGAGGAAGAGGATTGTAGACAAATAAATGAAACCCAATGGTCTTCCCCTCCAGAATCAACAACAATCCCGTATAAACTTCACCAATGTAAAGCGGCTCTCAAGGAATAGAATGCACTTAGATCGGAAAAATTGAGGCAAAACTTAAGGAAATTGAGGAAAACCTCTCCAAACTGGAAGAGGAAGAGAATGCAGAATGCCAACAAAGAAAATCTTCGCTAATGAGGGAATATGAAAAATGGTTAATGAGAGAAGAAAAATTGTGGAGAGTAAAATCTCGAGAGTTATGGCTTAAAGAAAGTGATAAAAACACTAGATACTTCCAACTAATCACAAATTTCAACAGAAGAAGAAACGCATTGGAGTTTAAAAAAAAAAAAAAAAAAACACCTCAAGGAGAATTGATGTCTTTGGAAGAAGTAGCAGATGCTTTCAAAATTCAGACAAAGGAGGTGAGCAATAATGATCATATTGAAATCCCTGAAATCCAACATCTAATAATGGAAAAACTTACTAAGCAAGAAGCTCAAGAAATCTTATGCCCCCACTGATGAGGAAATTGAACAAGTTGTCAAGTCTCTATGAACCCATTCAGCACTTGGACCTGATGGATTTACTCCTTTCTTTTACCAGAAATTTTGGAGTGTAGTAAAATCGGATGTTTGCAGACTGGTGAGAGAATTTTTTAGTTCAGCAAAATTTCCTCTAGAAATAAATTCTACAAATCTAGTGTACATTATAAAAGTCAAGATTCCTGAAGTAGTAAGTCAATTCAAACATATTAGTGTATGTAATGTAATCTACAAGATTTTGTCAAAGTATTTGGTCCAAAGGATGCATAAGTATCTAGATAGACTCATTGCTCCAAACCAATGAGCATTCATAGAAGGGCGTCAATGTGTGGATAATGTGATTTTAACAATGGAAATTGTACACAAAATGAAAAAACAAAGGAAAATGATGGGTTCTGTTGAAAATTGACATGTCAAATGCATATGACAGAATGAGAATAGATTTTATTGTTAAGGTGTTACAGGAAATAGGGTTTCCAAATAAATAGTGTGGGATGATAAAATGGTGCATTGAAACCCCAAGATTCTCAATCAAAATAAATGGAACACACAAGGAGTTCTTCCCTCTAAAGGATGGGCTAAGGCAGGGGGACCCCTTATCACCCTACCTATTTATAATTGGGATGCAAATCCTTTCATGTCTGCTCTTTAAAGAAGAAGCTCAAAAGAAAATTCAAGGGATCACACTTAGCAGATATGGTCTAAAAATATCACATTTGTTGTTTGCTGATGACTGCCTTATGATCTACAAAGCAGAGGTATCAACCAAGTGCTAAGGGTATTAAAAGAGTTTGAGAAGGTGTCAGGTCAAATAATAAATAAAGTGAAATCGAGAGTTTATTTTAGTCCTGAGGTGCATAGAAGAAAAGTGAAAATACTCCTGTCAACCCTTCACATGAAAAAACTCAAACAAGTGGAGAAATATTTGGGAGTTCAAGTTGCTCTATGCGATACAAGTAGAATAAATCAGTTGGAACTGCTAGACAAAATAAACACAAGGCTTGGATTATGGAAAGCAAAACTGCTGTCACAAGCAGGAAGAATCACCATGGTAAAATCAACACTCCAGGCTGTACCAAATTACATAATGGGTTCCTTAATCCTTCCAAGCTCTACATTAAAAAAAGTTAGAACAAACCCAGAGAAATTTTCGGTGGGATGGCTCAGTAGAAAGCAAATCTATTCATACCATAGCCTAGAAAATCCTTTGTAAACCAAAAAAGATGGGTGGTTTAGGATTCAGAAAAATGAAAGAATTTAATCAAGCCCTGCTTTCAAAACAAATCTGGAGACTGTTTTCTAGAGAGAAGGGCCTATGGAGGGAAGCAATAAAGGAAAAATATTTCAAAAATAAATCTATTTACTCTCTAAAAAAGAAGTAGTCTATTTCCGGGTGGTGGAAACAAGTTATTACTCTATGGGACAAATTAAAAACGAATACCACTTGGCAAATAAAGGATGGTACTTCGATTCATATTTCTAACCCATGGGTACTAGTATTACCAAATGGAGTTCCAGAAATTAAATCTGAAGCTCAAACACATTCGATGGGGATAACAGTGAATGAATTCATCTCCAGCTCTGGTGCATGGGATCAACAGAAAATTGAACTCTTCTTCAAGCAAGAGAGTATCTAGCCTATCCTACAAACTGTGATCTCGCATCATCTCTCAATAGACAAGCTCATCTGGAAAAAATTCAAATCTGGAGAGTATGATGTAAACATTGGCTACGGATTTCTCATGTCAACACAGACATCCTCTTCTGGACAGCATTGGAATTGGAACCTCATATGGAAATGTAAAATTCCTATGAGATTCCAAATCTTTATGTGAAAGGCATGGTGGAATGGAATAAAACAAAGGATAAATTGCACTTCTTAAATGAAGAGGAGAAGAAATATCCTTTGTGCCAAACAACCACAAAGACTTGGCAGCATCCCTTTTTCGGTTGCTCCTATGCTCGTGCGGTGTGGTTATCTGCTTCTTTGGGAATAAACCCAGAGCAAATCCATAACAAGGAACTTTATCACTTCACTCTTGAATGGATAGAAACTACGTTAAATGGTCTAAACAAAGAGGAAAAGCGGGTCTTCATTGCAAAGTTTTTTCATTCTCTTTAGACTTATATGGGACACGAGGAATGCAACTCTACATAAAAATCATGTTATGAGTCCAGCAAAACTACTACATCACATGCATTGGTTCCTACAACCAAGCCCAAAAATACAGAGTTCCCATCCATTATTTATGCATTCACACATACTTTTGTCCACAAAATATAGAATGTTCATTGATGGCTCTTTCATTTCATCATCTGGTATGGCAGGGACAGGAGCTCAAATACTCTCAACAGATGATATTGCAATTTTCTCAGGGAGTAGAAAAGTTGCTATCGCAAACCCACTCCAAGCTGAATGGTGGGCCCTCCTATATGGCATACAATATGCCTACAAGCTGAAGTTAAAGTCTCTGGCCATCTTTTCTGACTCAGAAAGCTTAGTTAACAACATCTATATGGATGTCAAAAATGATTGGCTTACTCAACCTATAAAGCAGAAAGTTAATCATGTAAATAGAAATATGAATATGGATGCTCATGAACTTGCATATAATGCATGTAAATATAATATATTAGTAGAAAATTCAAGCAGCCAAAGTAGCCTTTGTAATGTTGCAAATGAGTAATGCCAGGTTTCTGAGGTTTAAAAAAAAAAAAACTCTATTGCAAATTTGCAACACGGAAGATTATAAAATGGAAACAATGAAAAAAAAAGATTTTTTATGGATTCTTCCCTTTTATAAATTTGTATAGCTTAGAGCAGTGACAGATGATGGAATCTATCACCATAATCTTTTCCACATAATGCCATTACTTGTCTTGCCTTCATGGCCACACCACTATGCAAGACCTAATCCATTCATTCATCTCACTCCATTTTGTTTTACTACGTATTCAGCCCATCCTTCTATTCTCCTCTCCCTTCCCTTAAAAAGTGCATTCTAGTTAAATATAAACCTAAGGTCAAGGGCCTATGATCCCTTTACCAAGATCGAGAATAATACTAAACAAAGGCATTTATGTGGTTTACATTGTTGTAGCCTGAAACCAATGCAAAAACAATATATTTCATGTGAAACAGTAAAGGCTTAGTTTGGATCAATTTTTTTTAAAAATCGAGTCAGAACCAAAATTATTCTGGCCACCAGTTTTTGGGTTAATAGTTTGACCATTTAGTTCGAATGAATGGTCTATTCTGACAAAAAAGTTTAAAAATTAAAAATAATTAAAATAAAAATGATCAAAACTGTTGAATGGCTCAAATGAATTGATGATTCGATCGCTCGGGTCAACGGGTCATTGACCAATTCAACAGTTTTTTGCCAGGAATCAAAACTGTTTGGAATAAAACAAAACCAAATGCCTAGGCAGTTCCCAGGTCAAATAGTTTGATCGTCTAGGTCAACGATGATTCAAAAACACTAGTTTAGATTCTTTGGAAAGAATACAAATACAAATGTGTACACTTTGTATTTTATATTTCTAAACCTATATTGGCATTGTACTCTTTCCAAATTGAGACTAGAGGTGAAACCACTGCTGGTAATCATCTGAATTATTCATGATGAATTTTACAATTTTCTTAAGACTTTGTTTGTTTGTAGTGCAAATCAGAATTGAATAAAAATTTTAACTTGTTTTGGAATTTGCATCTATTTGTAGCTGTGATTTCCACTCATATTTGATGCAAAATTTGCATCACCTCATCTTGCCTTAATTCTCTCATATAAAGTAGTTACAGATCATTTTATTTCTTCCATATCAATGAACAACCCCGTTATCTCTAATCTCTCTTTGGTACCGCCATTCTATTTCATATAAAGTGGAATTGCATCATCTTCCTCAATTTACTTCCAAACAAAGTAGAAATTGAAACAAATCAATCCAGTTCTTTTGCACTCTCATGCATTCACATTAGTGCAACCATAAACAATCAGAGCCTAAGTAACTTTTTAAATCTACACACAATTCAATTTTTATTAATGTCTATTTAATTTGAAACATTTTTAACAAAATTATTTTTCAAAAAACGAAAGGATTTAAAATATGGGGATTATCATATATCGCACATGTGCACACACACATAAACACGCAAACTAAACAACAACAATTACATATAGGCCTTGTAAGCTTTTTCGGTAAGTTATTTACTTGGTTAAATATTTCTTAATAAACACTTATGAGAGTAAATGCATATATCCATGTTTTATTATTTTTTAGAAAAATAAGGCAATGACTGATGAATCAATTTTGAGTGATGGCCAATTTTTTGTGCTAAGTACCTCATCATTTGGTTTGCTTCCAAGTGGCCGATGACTCGGGCCGAAGTGAAGAACTTTGGCTGCCGAGCTGAGTCAAGCTGGGCAGGCTAGGTGGCGAGCTGACTATAGTGCCGAGCTGCCTATGTGGTGCCGAGCTGACTAGGTGGCGAGCTGCCTGTGAGGTGTCGGGCTGACAAGGTGCTGAGCTGCCTGTGAGGTGCCGAGCTGTCTAGGTGTCAAGCTACCTATGAGGTGCCGGGCTGAACAGGTGCCGAAGTAGATTGATGAGCTTCATTGCTCTTTAGAGACCTGCAAGGAACCAAATGTCAGAGGACGCGGGGTGGCTAACCTGTTGAGGTCGCTCCGATGCTTAAGTCAGTACTCTCATAGTAGACTACGAGCTAAAAATCACAAAGTATGAGAGTTAGAATTTGCTTACTTGCTTACTTGCCATTGGGGTTGGTGCCTTTATATAGACATTGTTTGGTGTGGGCTTCACGCACCATATCCGAGATTTCTGTGAGGTCGTCTAAGTGGTTCGAGATTCCTGGAAGTAACCGCCATGCACGTTGACCACCCTTTGGATCGTTCGGCACGTGGGCCAACTTCCAAAGATCGTGGGAGTGTTAGGATATGCATGCCAAATTTGTCAATGAGCATGTCTCGCAGGTCGGCGCCTGGTTGCCTGGAACAGGCACCAAGCTGCCAGGCCGCACTTGGACCATGCCGCCAAGTCGCGCTGGGCCAGGCCGCTAGGTTGGACACCATCAACTTGGCAAGTTGTTGCCTGAGTGGTTTCAGGTGTCACCTAGTTGTTCTGAGGTGCCATGTGTCACAATGTCGTTGGAGGGCAAAATCCACCCTCATCATTTTCCCCCCACTCCCGACTTGAAAGTAACTTGGCGAAGGGAGTAAATTTCTCCTCTTGGCCCGGAATGAATAATTCAATGAGCTCGTAAGCGTCGATTTAATTCCTTAGGCTCTAGGAGCGACTCATAGTTCGCTCCTTGATTTTGCCCATGCTGAAGAGGCGACTAGGTCTTATGTGGTGAGGAGGTCTTTGCTACTAGTTTGGTATTTTGGCCCTTAGGCTCTGTGAGCGACTCGTAGTCCGCTCTCATTGATTTTGCCCATGCCGAAGAGGCGACTGTGTCTTATGTGGTGCCGAAGTCTTTGCCAATTCGGCACTTTAGTCCTTAGGCTCTGGGAGCGACTTGTAGTCCACTCTCCTTGATCTTTCATTTTGCCCATGCTAAAGAGGCGATTGGGTCTTATCTGCCCATGCCGATGAGGCGATTGGGACTTATCATGGTGCCGAGGTCTTTTATCAGTTCGCCAGTTCGCGCCTGGGCTAGGCCGCCAGGTTACGCCTATGCCAGGTCGCCATGTCGCGCCTGGGCCAAGCCGCCAGGTCGGCGCATGTGCCAGGCTTCCAGGCCACACATGGGTCAAGCCGCATCTGGGCCGCCAGGTCGGCGCCTCAGAGCTACGACTACACTGCATCAGCCTCGTTAGTGACGTTGGTTACCCACTCCTACAAGAAGCTACTAGGAGTCAACTTACAGGGGCAGCACTACTGACTTTAGGTCACTAGCTCGCACGGGAGCCTTGGAAGGCTCAACCGGCAGGGGCGTCCATGCAATCTGTTGGCCCCCTACTCCCGCGGAAGCCACGAAGAGCTCATCTTTGTAGAGGGTACCTCACGAAGAGGACTAATGAGGCTTTATCTGAGTTGAAATAAAGTTGGTAGAGCTGCTTAGTCTGTTGGCCATCAACTTCCTGCATAGTCTTTGAGTTCATAAAAAATGGAACTAAAAAGTGAGAGCTTTTAGTAGAACTTAGCTTTCTGGAAGAAGAGGACTTAGCCTTTCGGAGGATGAGAACTTAGCTTTTTGTAGCGTTTCCCACAGACGGCACCAATTGATGAGTCAATTTTTGGGTGATGGCCAATTTTTTGTGCTTAGTACCTCGTCATTTGGTCTGCTTCCAAGTGGCCGATGACTCAAGCCAAAGTGGAGAACTTTGGTTGCCGAGCTGAGCCAAGCTGGGCAGGCTAGGTGGCGAGATGGCTATAGTGTCAATCTACCTATGAGGTGCCGAGCTGACCAAGTGGCGAGCTGCCTGTGAGGTGCCGGGTTGACCAGGTGCCGAGTTGCCTGGGTGTCGAGCTGCCTATGAGGTGTCGGGCTGATTAGGTGCCGAGTTGGATTGATGAGCTCCATTGCTCTTTAGAGACCGACCTGCAAAGAACCAAATGTCAGAGGACCCAGGGTGGCTAACCCGGCGAGGTCGCTCCGATACTTAAGTCAATACTCTCATAGTAGACTGCGAGTTAAAAATCACAAAGTGTGAGAGTTAGAATTTGCTTACTTGCTTACTTGCTTACTTGCCATTGGGGTTGGTGCCTTTATATTGGCATTGTTTGGCATGGGCTTCACGCACCATATCCGAGATTTTTGTGAGGTCGTCTAAGTGGTTCGAGATTCCTTGAGGTAACTGCCATGCACATTGATCACCCTCCGGATCGTTCGACACGTGGGCCAACTTCCAAGGATCATGGGAGTGTTAGGATATGCATGTCGAATTTGTCAGTAGCACGTCTCGCAGGTCGCCAGGTCGGCGCCTGTGCCAAGCCGCCAGGTCGCACCTGGGCCAAGCCGCCAGGTCGACACCTGTGTCAGGCCGCCAGGTCGATGCCTGGGCCAGGCCGCCAGGTCAGCACATGTGCGAAGCTGCCAGGCCGCGTTGGGCCAGGCCATGCCACCAGGTCGCGCTGGGCCAAGCCGCTAGGTTGGACACCACCAACTTGGCAAGTTATTGCCTGAGTGGTTCCGGGTGTCATCTAGTTGTTCTGAGATGCCATATGTCACAATGTTGTTGGAGGGCAAAATCTGCCCTCATCAATGATTATTTTAATCATAAAAATTTATTATTAAAATTGTAATTTTGTCTCATCCAAATATTGACAATTAAGATTATTTACAGAATATTAAAAACTGACCAAATCAACCCAATCTGATCGATTTCCCAAAGTTATCGATCGGTTTTGGGCCTTAAGATTATAAAACCCAACTGTTCAAGTCGGTTTCAGTTTATAAGCTCGTAATTTTGTAAATCGAAAGTGAACCGACTCGAACCGATAGTTACAATCTTTTAAATTCTAAGTAATGTAATAAATTGGATAGTTGTCGTCCTTCCCCTTTTTCCCAAAATGTTTTGCCTTTTTTCTACTTATCCTTCCCCTTTTTCTCGAAAATAGCCTTTGGATTGCTCCCACATCTTTTTCATTTCACAATGAATAGTGATTGAGTTGCCGCCTCTCCAATCCTTCCTCTTTCCCTATTTTGTATTTTGCACTCTGCGGTTTTGAAAAGCTTGGCGTTCTTTTAATGGAGCACAACCACCTCCGTGGTGTTTGGTTTGCCATCGAGATGTTTCATTCTAACTTCCATGTTGATAATGGCATCTAGTTTTCCTTGGACGTACAACGGAGGTTTCATTCTAACCTTCTCCAACAACACAAACCCTAGATGGTAGATATCCAAACCGTCCCCTTTTTTGCTTTGATTTTTTATTTGTTTTTTAAATCATTCATTCAAGGATTTCTAGTTTGTTATCTTTACAAGCACTCGTAACATTGGTTTAATATTTTTTTTGTTCTTTGAAAATTTCATCATGGATTGCAATATTTTGATCTTTGAGCATATACAGCAATACACATTTCTTACTTTAATATTTTGTAAATATAGATTCAAAATAAATAAATATTTCGTTTTTTCGCTTGTGCAGTTTTTCTCTTCTACGAAAAGAAAACATTTGTCACCCAGTATAAAGTTGGAAACTTGCAAGAGTTGCATTCAGCAGCTTCCCTAAAGTCAACGCTTTGAGGACACTAGTAAGGCCAACCGACCAACCGAGAAACTGACCAAATCGAGAAACCTATAATGGGTCGGTTTTTAGGTACTCTTGGTCGGCTTCGGGTGTATGGTAAATATATCAACCCGAGCATGTCGGTTTAGTTTGGACAAATTACCGGCATCAAATCAAACCGACTCATGTCCTATTGTCAACTTGGAAAAGTTATTTATTCACTTGTAAGATGGGTATGGGTAAGTGATATATAGGGGAAATAAAATTTATATGAACCCCACATAAATTTGAAACAATATGGATATCTTGGATAATGGAAGCTAAAACTTCATTGACCAAATTTCTCCCTGATGAGGGCATATTTGGTCCTTCAATCACATCATGATACATAGCATCTTGGAACAGTTGGAAAATATATAGATACCACCTAAGCGATGATTTGGAGTCCTAGATCGTGGTTCGTCTTTGCTTCAACCTGGCGACTTCGACCCACAACTTAGGTCAGTTAGGAGCACCTCATCTAGGGTCGACCTATAGTACCTCGTTATTGGCCGAAGTGACATCGACGCGAGGAGCGACCTCTCTTGAGGGCTTGCCGGCCTGACTGAGGTTCAGGAGGCGACCTGCGAGTTGTGCTCGTTGACAAATTCAGTATGCATATCCCGACACTCGCAAGTTTCTCAGAAGTTGGCCCATGTACCGAGTGTTCTAGAGGATGGTCAACGTGCGTGGCGGTTACCTCCAAGGATTTCGGACCTGATGAAGGGTGATTTGGCGCGACCTAGCGAGAAGGGGACATGTGGAAATGACCTAACTAAGGGATGACAGCTCAACCTAGCAAGACTAGTTCGCAACATTTGAGTTCGGGTGTTCGGTTACCTCGGCACAGAGTCACCTCGGCACAGGGTCACCTCGGCATTCAATCCAGTTCGGAACTAAAGAACCAAAGTATCAGCTCGGGGCTACCAGCCCGAACCGCCACGTAATGACTCTGAAAGTTTCTCCAGTAGATTCTGAACCTCACAGGATCACGCCGTGTAACGGCATGCCTAATCTTCTCCTCGCCCGGATCGGGCGGAATTAATAATCTTTATTAATTGATACGTTACTCCCCAATTCAACTATATAAAGGCACCAACCCCAATGACACAAGGTATGCGTGATTTTTCTACTCTCTAGATCTCTAGCTCTCAAAGCTTTCAGCTCGCACCACAATATACTAACTTAAGCATCGGAGCAACCTCGTCGGGTTAGCCACCCCAGGTTCTCTGATCCGTTGTCTTATAGATTCACCTAGCTCGTTGCTCAATTGGAAGCCAGATCATCCTCCAGTAGGGAGTAGTTAGATTGCGCAGCATCAGGACCAGTTAGGCATGACCTCCCAGAAATCACGGATGTAGTGCCTGAAGCCCACGCCAAGCAATGCCTATATAAAGGCACCAACTCCAGTGACACAAGGGAGAGGTGAGTAAGCACATTCTAGCTCTCATACTTTCTGATTTTTTAGCTTGCGATCTACTACGAGAGTACTAATTTAATCATCGGAGCGACCTTGTCGGGTTAGCCACCCCGAGTCCTCTAACATTCATTCCTTGTAGGTTTCTCTGAAGAGCTATCCCGCTTGGTAATCAACCTAGCTCGGCACCCAATCTACCCACACCTCGGCCTAGCCAACTCGGCATCCAAGTCCTCATCCAGCAAAAATCCTCCACTTCAGCCTCTGAGTCATCGGCCACCTAGAAGTAGTCCGAATAATAGGGTGTTGCCAAAAAAACCCTCCATCACTCCCCTCTCAAAATCCAAAAAAAAAAGGTTTGTTCTTAATGCCAAATTGTCAACGATCACCTAATCGATTCCTGGTTTATCCAGTTCGACTGTCTGGTCCAGTCTGGTTTTGAAAACCATGGTTGTTGTTTTTGAGGGGTGGGGGTATAATAAAGGGTTCTTAGTTGAGAAGCTTCTATTCTGAAGATAAAGCACCTGTATACCAAATCAGCTACCGCATTGATGATTTAGCCCATTTTCAAGGGCTAGATCGCAACAGATTCGGGCTTTCTAAGGTGGGCCCTATATAGACAACCTTTAAGTTATATTTAGTTAAAGGGAAATTGTCCAAAACCCACCATCACTTTTTATGAATTCTCTTAAACTCACTATAACTTTTCAAAACGTCCAAAACTCACCATGTCAATGAGATTTTATTTTCTATAACTCGCCATCCGTTATAATACTATTAAAGTTCAATGACCCAAGTTGTCCATGTCAACCTAAATGCATGTTTCATGACTAAACTGCCCCTGAATGGTTTACTTGGAAAAAAAAGAGGGATGGAACAGAGTGAAGGTAAGTGACTCGAAGACGAGTTCACCTCTGAAAGCTGCTTGGATACTGAAAATGCTGAAAAACCCCAATCCACAGATTCACAAAAGGAATTTGATGATTTTTTTTCATAGATGGTACCCGATCCACGGTCTGGCCATCAACCCCAACATTTGCACTAAACATATCAAAATCAGTTAGAACATAATCCTGCCAAGAGAAAGAAAAATTACACAAAGATAGGGATGGGGAGATGAAAACTGAAAAGGGAAGAGAAGTGGAAACAAGCCAATATGGTAGGGAAGGTCTAGCTTGTCGATTACTTCCTTAATGTTGTCATTGCTATTGTTGTCATAGATGAACCAGCACTCCACACCAAGCCAATCCACTCCCGAAGCGACGAGGCTTGGTTCTAGAGTCTTATGGTTTGGGAATAAGACTCGATCCTCGATTCTAAGAAAGGCAATCCCAGGGTTGAATCTTGAATTGAATTGCTAGCAGACAAGGAGAGAGACGATAAATGGGAGGAGATAAGAATAGGGTGGAAGGCAGCATAGCGAGGAGAGAAAGATCAAATGCCACATGCAAATATTATCGTACACTCTCAATGCAAAACCAAAGAAAGCTATATTTTGGATAGATAGAGAGAAATAATAAGTCATCAAGTTACACGGGGAGAGGAGGTGATGTATCATGTACCAGCCGAGGAAGGCAAAGGCAATAGGCAAGATGAGTGCCTGAAACCCGACACCGACGTTAAAGTTGTGGAAAGCAGCCATGCGTCCTACGGGTTTAGCTTGGTGAGGTGGCCCACCTCCTCCAAGTACCTTTCATGTTAATGAGCACCCTCTTCATCGGCGTACCGGTTGGGCTTGAGAACCTCGGCGATATCAGCTATGTTGGAGTCCAAGAAGTCAATGACTTTCCCTCCTTGGACATTGGCCTTGGAGATTTCTGCCCCAATGGAGTTAGCATCTCTGGTGCTGATACACAAGGCATCACTAGTATCGACACTAACTCTATCTCCACTCTCTCCTCCATTGATTCTATAACTTTTTTTCTGATACTCAAATAGTATCCCCTCCTTTTAATCACACAACTGTGACGATGAAAGAGTCACAATCAAGACTACCATCTCTCTCTCTCTCTCTCTCCCCCGGGGTGATGCACTCTTTTTGTAGTAGTAGGAGCAAGAGCAGGAGTACATGGCCTCAATCCATGAATTAATTATGGAGTTTTGTTTGTTTTTCCCTTGTCTACTCTTCTTTCTGTCTGTCCCTATCCGATTCCTCATCAAACTCAAACATCATCAGTGGATCCTGTGTTTTTGTGTATGTGAGTGCTAGAGAGAGAGAGAGAGATGAGGGGATTCTGAAGACAATAGATGGATAGAGAAAGGAAGGAGGGAAAGAGAAGAAGACATGTATATAAACTCAAATCAGAAGTGGGGAAAGGACGACCATGATGAGTCACTGAGGCAGGGATAAGAGAGTGAAGTGAAGTTGTAGTAATGCAGAAAAACTTAGAAACTCAGGTTTGGGAATAAGACTCGATCCTCGATTCTAAAGGAAGGCAATCCCAGGGTTGAATCTTGAATTGAATTTCTAGAAGACAAGGAGAGACGATAGATAGGGGGAGATAAGAATAGGGTGGAAGGTAGCAAAGCGAAGGGAGAAGCCATCGAAGAGGAAGAAAGCAAAGCAAGAGATAATGAAGGATAAAATAGTGAATTAACGATGCATGTTAGTCAACTTACCGTTATCCTTTTGACATGGTGAGTTTTAGACATTTTGAAAAGTTATGGTGAGTTTAAGAGAATTCATAAAAAGTAATATGGTGGGTTTTAGACAATTACCCTTAGTTAAAAACCTAGGGAGCCCAAATTAGCTGTCAGTCAGTCAAGTCTTTTGGCTGCTCAATTCAGTCTCATTTAGAATGCTTCAAAGCAGTAGAACTAGTTTACTTGGGATGTTCAGGTCAGCTCTCCCAAATGATCACTTAACTTCCTTAATGGCTGAATCCATTGGGTGCTGAAACTCCAAATTGTCAATAGAAAGCGATCACTTAATTTCCTTAATGGCTTAATCTATTGGGTGCTGAAACTCCAAATCGTCGGTAGAAAGCGGGACAACTGGACAACCTTAAGAGATGCAAGAAACCATTTGCCTATCCTTGTGAAGAGACTGGATCTGCTCCTCACATAGGGCACCTCACACGCACATCCTACCATGCATTGGGAACATCTCCCGTACTTGTAAGTTATTTTTCACGGAGATGTTCCCAATACACTATGGATGTGCATGTGAGGCGCCCAAGTGTGAGGAGCAGATCATGTTCCCCTTGTGAAAGGGGTTTTATTATAGATCTTATAACTCTTCTGCTCACACAATTGCTTGTAGGGGTTTTGTGTAGGAAGGAGAGCACTTTGGAAGTTGGAACTCCCCCGATTTGGCTCTAGAAAAGGATTGCAAGAGAATTGCCTGGCTCTTTTCTTTTGTGGTGTGTCTATAGTTTGGTTGGTGTGTCCATCATGTTTGTTTGGCTATGTTATACGATGTTTATATTTTTAACATTGTTATTTATCAAATTTTAATTTATACATTCTTTGTTTATCTAAATTTCAATTTATACATTCAAGAAAAAAGCCTCATGAAGGGCTATTGGGATTTCCAACTAACCCCATTCTGCTACCTTTCCTACTAACCCAATCACTTTGTGACAGTTGTTCCATTTTCATGTGACCTCAATCCTACGTGCAACAATTTACACGTGAGATGTCTTCCCCTCTCACCCCCTTCTAGCGCTGGTTCAACTCCGGCTGGTAGAAAATCCCCCTCCTCCCCCTCTGGTTCAATAGAGTTTCAATTTTCATTAAGACGTACCTTTCCGAAGCAAGCCCAAGTTCGTTTTAACCGACCTTCACGGGAACCTCCTCCTAATTCTCTCTTTGATAGCTATATGCCTGTATCCATGCCGGACATTATCGGTGACCGTGAAAACTCCGTTAACGCCGTCGATGAGCCTATAGTAATCCAGAGAAAAGAATCTCCGCTGTTACATATGGTAACTGATGAGGGCGGATTTGGCCCTCCAATGATCTTGTAACACCTGGCACCTCATGCCAATTAAGTGCAACCCTTTGATAGCTAGACAGCTCGAAGCTCGCCATAGGTAGCTTACCACAGGCAGTTCGCTACAGGCAGCTCGCCACAGGCAGCTCGCCACTAGGCAGCTCGCCATTATGCAACACTCACAGGCAGCTCGCCACTTGGCAGATCGCCATCACGCAACACTCACAGGCAGCTTGCCACTAGGCAGCTTGCCACTAGGCAGCTCGCCATCATGTAGCCTAGCGCCTCAGAACAACTAGGTGACACCCGAGACCACTTTGACAACAACTTGCCTTTGCTAAGTTGATGGTGTCCCACCAGGTGCGACCTGGCACAGGCGCGGCCTGGCACGAGCTACCAGCCTGGCCTTGGCACGAGCTGGCAACTTGGCCCTAGCACGAGCTGGCGGCCTGGCCCTAGCACGAGCTGGCAGCTTGGCCCTGGCGCGACCTGGCCCCGACACGAGCTGGCGGCCTAGCCCAGGCACCGACCAGGCGGCGTGACATAGGTGCCAATCTGACAACCTCGAGGAGCTCACCACCGTACCCCACATTTTACGAGATTGTGACTTGTAACGGCTATATTAGCTCACCCACTCCCCGGTTCTGACGAGAAGGGACAGTTTTACCGTTTGATGGCATTTCACCC
>NW_010729085.1:2760462-2774857 GCF_000365185.1 Nelumbo nucifera
AAGCCTAACTGCCACATTACTACTGGAAAGACCCAGTCACCTCTATGGCATGGGCAAAGTTCAGGAGTGGACTACGGGTCCCTCCCAAAGCCTAAGGGCCACATTACTGTTGAAAGACCCAGTCGCCTCTATGGCATGGGCAAAGTTCAAGAGTGGACTACGAGTCGCTCCCAAAACCTACGGGTCACACTACTGCTTAAGACCCAGTCGCCTCTCTGGCATGGGCATCAATACTGCTTAAGACCCAGTCGCCTCTACGGCATGGGCAACACTGCTGCTTAAGACCCAGTTGCCTCTATGGCATGCACAACACTACTGCACAAGACCCAGTCGCCTCGTCGGCATGGGCAAAGTCAAGGAGAACGGACTACAAGTTGCTCCCAGAATCTAAGGGCTAAAGTACCGAACTGGCAGAGACCTTGGTGCCTCACGGGCAGCTCGCTTCCAAGCAACTCCCAGAGCCTAAGAAACTGAATCAGTGCCTACGAGCTCGTCGAATTACGGGCCAAAAGGAGAAATCTACTCACTTCGCCAAGTTACTTTCAGCTTGGGAGTGGGGGCAAATGATGAGGGTGGATTTGGCCCTCCAATGATCTTGTTACATCTGGCACCTCATGCCAATTAAGTGCAGCCCCTTGACAGCTAGACAGCTTGAAGCTCGCCACAAGCAGTTCACTACAGGCAGCTCGCCACTAGGCAGCTCACCATCATGCAGCTTGCCACTAGGCAGCTCGCCATCATGTAGCCTGGCACCTCAGAACAACTAGGCGACACCTGGGACCACTTGACAATAACTCGCCTTTGCTAAGTTGATGGTGTCCCACCAGGCACGGCCTGGCACAAGTTGACAGCCTGGCCCTGGCACGAGCTAGCGGCCTGGCCCAGGCACCGACCAGGCGGCCTGACACAAGCGCCAACCTGACAACCTCGAGGAGCTCACCACCGCACCCTGCATTTTACGTGATTGTGACTTGTAACGGCTATATTAGCTCACCCACTCATCGGTTCTAACGAGAAGGGACAGTTTTACCATTTGATGGCATTTCACCCACCTAACACGCAAGCTAGTCCCATCACAGTTGGGATCCTGGAACTGCTCCACCTAACCCATGAGGACTCCAGTATATAAAGACCTTACCCCCCTCAAGGGACAAAGGTATGATGCGAAAAGAGATGGGTAACCTCTGCTCTCTAGCTCTCTCATTCTCTTATCATCTTCAAGCTCTCTACTACTATATTATGCTAATTTAGCCATCGAAGTGACCTCACCGGATAAACACCCCCGGGTTCTTTGATTTAGTTCTCGTAGATCCCTCAGCTCCCGCTTCTTACAAAGATTAACAGATCATCGCCAACAGGGAGTATCCAGTTCAGTTCCCGTCGTTACTGGTGGCCAGATCACCTCTTGTCGGCAGCAGTCAGGTTGCCCTACACTAGGGAGCTCGTCATCAAGGTAGCTCGCCTCCAGGCAGCTCATCACATCAAGGTATCTCACCTCCAAGCAGTTTATCAAGGTAGCTCACTTCTTAGTAGCTCATCAAGGTAGTTCACCACCAGGGAGCTCCACTTCAGCCTCTGAGTCACAGTCCACTTGGGAGCAGACGAAATAACAAAGTATTTAACCAAAAAACTTGACACATCACAAAAAAAATGATACATGACCGAAAACGGTTACATCAGTAACGATTCTTGCCCTTCTGCTCGGTCCCTTACATTTGGTCGCGGCATTGATTCTCTTGGCGTGCTTCCTTCCAAATTACCTAGCTTTCTCGTGCGTAGTAAAGTTGTTCTCCTTTTCTCCGTCAGTTCTGCTTAGCCTTTTCCCTCTCTCTCTCTCTCTCCTTTCGTCTTTCTGAATTCTGACGCTTTTTTTTTTTCAGGATATTTGTTTTGCTCTTGTTTTTTACGGTGCTTCCTGTTAACGATGAAAGTAATTAGGTCGAACATTGGCGTGGTAAAATCGCTTTTTCCCTAATTTTCTCCAAATAACTTTTGTCTTAATTTTATGGTGTAATTTGCATATGAATTTTCAGGTACATCTGTTACCATTGCTGTGCGTATTTTCCGGTGACGCTGCATGTAGAGAATATAAAGGCGTTTGAATCCAAACGAGCTTATGGTATCCATTTATTCATTCAATTGTCAATATATGATGTTTCAGTTCTTTTTGGCCTGCCCGACGGTCCTGGATCCTGGACCAAGACTAGGTTACGCTGATTTTGTTCATGACGGACTCTATCCAATCTGGGCTAATACGGAGCTGACCTATCAACTTTTGCGATTGGAACACTGTTGAACCAGAGGGGGAGGAGGGGGGTTTCCTATCAGCCGGAGTTGAACCAGCACTAGAAGGGGGTGGGAGGGGAAGATATCTCACGTGTAAATTGTTGCACGTAAGATTGAGGTCACATGAAAATGGGACAATTGTCACCAAGTGATTGGGTTAGTAGGAAAGGCAGCAGAATGGGGTTAGTAGGAAATCCGGATTGGTACTACTACACCAAGGTCCATCACATCGATGCTGAAGTCTATCGAATTCTGATGTTTGATTGAGGCTTCACAGTTTGCTCTAACGTTAACGGATTCCTTGATGTCAAGAGGTGCTGGGCTTGGGTGGATTCAGTCAGTCAATATAACCTCTTCTCTGCTTGTACGTCCAGTCCTGCAAAGGACTAAATCAATTCAAAGGTACCGAGACAAGGATCCGAACAGTAACGAATTGTGTCATTCCTCTACAAGTTTCATTGATTCGGAGACCACTTTATTCTGTGCAATCCCTTGCTATGCAAAATTCCAAACTTTGACAGTTGCTGACACACAAGCGTTGGAGGGGATTTTCATTCTGACATAACTGCACCACCTAACATGAATTCATCCTATATGTGGCTTCATTCATTCGTTAAGTTAAAGCGTTGGAGGAGATTCTTCTGTTCTCCATCAACTACCTCCAGGCTCCAGCGACAAATTCAATGTGGTTGTAAAGAGATGAGTGGCAGCAACAAGAGGGACTTTGTATAAGGGAAATAGAGAAGAGTTAGGATAAGATAAATTCAATGTGGTTGATTGATAAAAAAATTAGATGACACACAGAGGAGTTTTTTTTTTTTTTTTTTGTATTTTTACATGCCACTTTTTAAGTTTTAACCTGATCTTCAACCCAGTCCAAACTTACATTTTTTGGGTTTTCTTCAGGCTAACTTGGCCTAAGCTGCTGCACCCTATGCTTTAGTTAGCAAAATATAATTATTAGAAGTTTCTACTTTTTTTTTTTTTTGAACAAAGGCCTTAAAGTGCAGAGAGCTAAGCCAGATTCATTTACTACTGCTCAAAAATACAATCAGATGAAAGATATCAAGTAGGAAAGCTGGAGGAGAACTCCAGGTATGAACATGGAAAATAGTAAGAGCATGTTTGGCTATCACATGGGCAGTCTTGTTTCCATGTTTGGAAATCCAATGAACTGAGCAATGAGGGAGTGATGACATTATGAGTTTGCATTCAGAAATCAAGGACTTGATACACCAAGGAACAGGGCTTTGTAACAAGTTGAGAGTCTCCCTCTAAAATGGTAGAATGAACACCACTTTCAAGGGCAAGTCGAACAGCAGCTAGAGCAGCTTGGGCTTCCACTTCCACAGGAGAGCAAATAGGAATTTTAATAGCCCTTCCAACACGGAAATCCCCCAAAGAATAATAATTAATAGTAATTTATAATAATTAATAAAATTATTTATTAATAGTAATTTACTATATTCATTAATAAAAATTAATAATAATTTATAATAATTAATAAAATTATTTATTATTTTAAACGACACAATGAATGAATCACATCCGAGCAAATGACACCGTGAATGTAGTACATGAAGCAACGAATGAATAGGCTGAAGATTTGCCGGAGGTAACCACAACCACAAAGACATAGCAAATTGGTTGGATGCAAGATCATAAGTCGAGTGGCGGATAATCAGTCCAACGATCAGTCAGCGACAGCTAAAAAACCTGTGAATGTGCTTACTAACGGCCAAATCACCAATCTGCTTTGAATGCGCTTATAAAGGGTCTGCTATACCAAGATTGTTTGAATGGCACTCCTACGTAGGTGTATATTATAAAAAAACTGAACTGAACCAGAAAAATACAGTCAGGCTGTGTTTGGTTTGAAAGAAAAAATAGGAAAAGGAAGGAAAAAGAAGGGAAAGGAAAAGAAACATTTACAAAACTTGTATAGATTTTTCTACCTTTTATTTCCTTTCCCTACCTTTTCCTTTAAACCAAACATAGCCTTAAAGAAAAAAAAGATTGATTTAGTATCTTTGAAAAAACTGAAACATCAGTTTGGCTTTCGATTAACCTAGAAAAACTGATTGGTATAGGGAATTGTAAAAACCAGTAACATCAATTCAGTTCACGCCTACATATTGGCTATTGCCGATATCAAGCATCAACTACTACATCACAATTGCACTTCAGGTGGCCTTTCATTGATGGGCTTCCAGGTTATCTGTTGCAGAATAGTTTAACCTGAGTTCGCATGGGTGCCCCACAGTGTGAGACTGGATCTGCTCCTCATAGAGGGCGCCTCACACGCACATCCTACCATACATTGGGAACATCTTTCGTATTTTTATGTTATTATTCACAGGAGATGTTTTCAATGCACGGTGGATATGTATGTGAGGCGCTCAAGTGTGAGGAGCAGATCCTGTCTCCCACAGAGTGTGTCCCACACGTGTCCCACCACATAATCTAGTTGTGTATTGAAAAATCTTCGCATTGCAAGTATAGGGATGTTCCCAATGCATGCTGAGATTGTACATATGGGGCATGTTCTATGGATGCACCTCATAGACGCCCCACATGCACATCTCAGCTGCACATGGTTGGAATGTGTTGTGGGGCGCCAATATGATCTATGTTTAATCCTATGTCCCAAGTCTCAACATGCTTCAAAGTTTCAACATACTTTTTGTGAAACATCTCACCATGGGATGAGATCCACCACCATCTTTACCTATAAAAAAAGATCACCCATAAGATTGGGACCCATTGTGTCTTCAGACACAGATCATATTGAAACTTGTGAGTTGAGATTTGCTCCTCACACTTATCCCACAGTGTATTGGAAACATCTCCCCATGAATAATAAATATAAGTATTGGAGATGTTCTGTCTTTCAAAAAAAAGTATGGGAGATGTTCTTAATGTGGGGTCAGGACACGAAGTAAGATCAGTGTAAGGAGTAGATTTGGAGTCAAAACTTGTTGGAACAGTTCGACATTTTTTTCCCGCAAGCAGATCATGTTCATTTAACTCTCATCTAATTCAGTCATTTAGAATTTCAGTATCCACCTGCATCATGTTGTCTGATTGGCTCAAATGGAATTAGGATTCCTCTGCCATTGTCAATAAAATATGTTCAAATACCCTTTCCAACATGATGTGATACCGCACATCCTAATATCCTATCATGAGATTGGACCCATCATGTATGAGATGTGTGGTGTCAGATCACATTTCACATTGGAAGGGCATTGGAATGAGATCAGATTGGCATCCCACAGCACCTCCCACCTATGTATTGGAACATCTCCCCATGACAAGTATGGGAGATGTTCACCACACACACTGAAATGTGTATGTGGGGCACCAATCTCATCTTTGTTGGAATGTATTTTGTTTGTAGGAGATCTCAATTAAGGCTGATTATGGCCCGGGCTTAACACCAAATCCAATGATAAGGACTTTAAGCTAGGCCTGGACCCAGGCCCGTCCAGCCTGCACCCCAGGCCTAAAGCCTAAGCCTGGCCCTACACAGGCCAAGACTGGGCTTACAGGCTTTATGGGCGTAACAAGTAAAGACTTTAAGCCCATGAAATCAAATAATAAATTTTAATTTATTGAACATTTTAAATTAAATAATAGGTAAATGTAATACATACAAAAACAAATAGACAATCCAAAGTTAAATTGGGCTTAGCTATGTTTTAGACATATGGCACAAAAAACAACGTATGACCATCATTTAATTGTTAGACTTGAATTGGCTTGAATTATCTATCCCTTTATAGAGGAAGGCAAGGCCTTCATTCTCAATCTTGAACAATGTGGGACTTGTAACAACACTAAATAATTAATGCAACTATTGAGTGTTTTTCCAAAGTCCCTATTACTTAGGGAATGAGAAGGAAGGCAAAGCCTTCACCTATATAAAGCTTTGCTTATGAGGGCAATTCATAAATATTTATTTATATGCTAAAATAAAGTTAATAAACTATAAAACTTTTATATTTAATATACATATTGTGGGTTGGGTCGGCCCTATATTTCCGGGCTTGGGCCTGGGCTATACACAAAATTCTGGGTCAAGCCTGGAAATTTGCGGGCTGGGCCAGGCCGGACCAAGAATGATTAGCCCTAATCTCAATCCGCTCATATGCTCGACACGTCAGCGGAAATTTTCACACGATAACAATAATCACTGATACGAGATCCCACCAACGCTATACAAATGACATGTCAGCAGCGAATGGATCCACAATAATGGATAACCTGTAAAAACGCCAATTTTAATTTCGTGTACCCTTGAAGAAAAAAACGGAGAAATACACTGTAACCCACTACAAAATTCTGAAATTACAACTTACAGCCCCCCATAGTCTACTACTAGCCCCCTCCCCTATAAATCACATCCTGCCCGGGGATTTGACATCATCCCACGGTTAGGATTCAGAATCTGAAATTATAGACTCCTATAATCTACTAATAACTCCCTATAAACCGTATCCTACTTGTGGATTTAATATCATTCCACTTTCAAGATTCATCCCACCTGTACGGTGGAACTAAAAATTGTGGTGGATTGAACAATCATTCTCCCGAAAAAAAACTTCCCATATTCTCGTTAGTCGTTTCTTCTACACGTCACGTTATGCTTTCGACATTATCTCTCTCGTGTCGGGTTTTAGATTGGGTTATTGCCACTCCTTTGCTTTCTCGTGTTGTTCTGATTTTTAAGGTTTCAAGGGGAGAGTAGAGAGCGTGTTTAATTACTTTTCTTATATTTTCGCCCTTTCTTATTTTTTAGCTGAAGTCTGAATCACGTTAATTCCTTATTTGGATATTCTTTGTTGGTATTTCTCTTTCTAGGGAACGAGTTTTGAATCAAGCTTCAAATATATTGATATGCCGGTAGGGGTATATTGGGCAAATCCATACATATTTTTATTATTATTATTATTTTTTGCAACTGATTCAAGGGGTTGGTTTAACTCTCCTCTACCCTCTAAACCAGTCAAACCTCTGATACACCCATTATAAGAGCATATCGAGGGGTCTCGGAAGGATAAGTATCGTTCTATAAGAGTTGATACATGTTCATACTTTGAATGAAAAGGTGGCGGGATGACGCACGAGAGTTATTCAAGAATTGAATCAAAACGTGATCATCCCCTGCATAAGTACTACTGAACCAGAACCGTTCCCAAGAAGAAGCAAGCCAAAGAGACTCCGGATGTCAATCAGTGCAACGCCCGTTTGAACATTTGCAACTTTACATATACGAAGATATTCTCAATGGAAGGCGGTAAAAACTGCTCGAATGGGTTTTGCCTTGACTGAAGCCGAACTCGAATAAATAAACTGTATAGGTACGAAAATATTCCAGGCTGAATAGGCTGTTCGAACGGGACATGCACTGACCAAAGCCGATGAGGAACATAGTAAAAAGGTTCCTTCTGTATCTATATGTCTCAAGTCATAATGGAAGCTCCAAACCCTGTTTGCTCATCTGGAGTTAGAAGATTAATATTCAAGTTCAGCAAGAGCAAGGAAGATTATAAGTTTATAACAATGGCACTCTCTTTTCAGTGGGTCAGCATATGAGGAAGGCTATGGACAATGACCTCTCTTACAGAGGCAAAAAGAAGAAGTCTGAGAACCTCAATGTGACCCTGTAAGGGTAATAGATTTACAGATGTCTAAGAAGGTTGGTTACGCTACAAACGTGAGAAAGTTGTTATCAACTGGTATTCTCGAAGGAGCTACTGTGAAGTATATTTCATTTGCAAGGGAAGTAAGTTTCTCACCTTGTATGTTATCTACTTATGTTCCATTGCTTTCTTCTTTTACTGACATTCTCGTTGGTCGGGATGCTTATCAGAAAGAGCTTCTTGGAGTTATACAAGGTGGGGGATATTTGTGCGGCTGTCCTTTATGTAACTTCTCCTAAGTAAGTTGGTAATATTTAATTCCCAGTGGTTCTGTCAAGGAAAATTCTTATGGCACTTGCTTTGTTTACAAGACATTCAGATGATCTTTGCAGGTTCGTAATGCCTGAGTTTGAGCAGCATGCTGGTTGCAGAACTAAACATCTTAACATCCTAATGATAACATTTTCCTGGAAAATGGGAAGTCAATTCATGGTATCGTCCAAGAGCTAAGGATCACACCTCTCCACTTGTCGCTAGATGTGATTTATGCAGTTGCCGGTACATCAGTCAATGAGAAGCGCTACCTGGCTTGGAAAGGTGAGGCAACCGTACGAGTTACTTTCTGACTCAATATGTTATACAAAGGGCAGCATACCTGTGTTTGTGATGGAACAAAGGGTTCTATCTTTGATGTGAAGTTGTATGCATGTCTTACCTAGACATCAATCTGGCTTTTTATGTTGGTAGTTCCACTCTCATGCATATCAGGTCAGTTACCCTTTCCAGGGGAAGAGGGAGACAGGAAATGAACTACTGGTCTCTTAATTGGAAATGATTTTGGGTTTCATATATCTTAACAAATATCCTATTCCATCCTTTCCAGAATCTTTCCAAAGAGCAAATGCTCAACAAATTAACGAAAAGACTGAAAGGGAGAAACAAGCTGGGACCCCCTCCTCACGGTTCACTGAAGCGGAATTTTGATGGGAGTACCCAGGGCAACCCGAGGCCCTCTGACCTCTGGGTTGGGAGGCTGGAGAAGTTGACTCTTGCTCTACTCTGGCCCATTAGGTGTTGGGAACTCTATTCGGGTAGAATTGTTAGCTGCAATACAAGGAATACTTCTCATAAAAGAAATGGGTATGGAGCAGCTTCTGGTTGAAGGGGACTCTAAGACAGTGGTGGACTGGTTAAATAATGCAGAGGATATCATGTGGGGCTACAAAAATGAGTTAAAGAAATTCAAGTGGCTGATAAGGAATATGTTGTAACACCACAGTGGGTTGGGAGATCAACTAATGCATTTGCTGACGTCTTGGCAAAACAAGGGACAAATAGGAAAACATTGTTCGGGGTGCAACTGTAGTTTTTGTTTTAACATTCTTGTACTCTTTGATGTAGTTTATGTCTTTTCTGTTTGGAGAGGCGGCACCTTGCATCTCTCTAAGGGGGTTTTCATGTAACCAATCTTTGAATTAATGGAATATGATACTTTATTTATAAAAAAAAAGGCAAACAAAACAAGGAAAACTTGGAAGATTCACTACAAGTTGGAGATCAAGTTTTTGTACAATTGAAGGATGTGGATCAGGTAAGAGAGCTTTCTGAGTTGTCAGTTTAGCCGTTGTTGATGATAGAATGGGACGGGATGGAGAAGTTTCAGAGGTAGGGGAGAGTGAGGATGAACATGTTTTAGATCAAACAAGGCCAGCTGAGATAAAAATGGATCTGAATAAAGTGGTTGGGAGAGAAGTACAGGTTAGCAATTTATTGGGTCTCTACTTTGTGGCTGTGGGAGAAGAGTTTGCCATGAAAGCTTTTCTGGATGTGGAAAAGGGTGAGAAAAGTTGATCAATTTTCGTTTGTATCATTTTTTATCTAACCAAACATTATAGCTGGGACCAACATTGGGTGATGGCCCTTTTTGCATCAAACCAAACATAGCCTTGATGACTTTTGATCCCCAAATTCGCATAGTGGTCTGCATGTTATCTTTTTTTTCCCATTCTTTCTTCCTTTCCTTTTTTTTTTGTCTAGTGACTAACATTCTTTCTGGATTGAAACTTTCAGCTGCCCCAGTCAACACACGAGAAACAACAACTGTGGTTCAAGTTACTATGCACAGAAGTTTCATACCAAGAGTTTGATGAAGCAAAAGGCAAAATGTTAGCAATCTTTTTTAATTCTTCCCCCTCTCCCCCATGTGTTTTTGTCTAATCTTCAAGTTAATGTGCTCATAGAAGTTGATATTGCTTAGGTAGCTGAAATTTAATACTAGTTGCAAAGAAATAGAATATAATAGTAGATTAATAATGAGGAATAGTAAAACATCGAAAGGGAAAGGAAAGAAACACAGTATACAGATAAGAAATTCTTTTGTGGGAGAACCTAAAAAGAAAATAAATATCTAAGAAGATAGGAGACAATAACTGGTAAGTGCTAGCTCATTCCACCATTATGAAAAAAAAATACTATGAAGAAAGAGATAAGTGTTAGTAACATTTTTGGAGAGTAAATATCATCATTCTGAAATTATTTCAACTGTTTTAAGGTCCCCTTTTCCAAGGCTTTTATATAAATCAACGGGCTTGTGAGTGTGCACTCACGAAGGAATTTCTTAAAAATTGGAGTTAGATGATGTTAGGGCAAGGCTTAGATGATGATGAAATGGAAGTTAGGTGATCACTCTTCTTTTGGTACTTCAATGCCTGGGTCATGCCTTTGCTTTGCTAATCAACTGGCTTCTAATCAGTCACCATGATTTTAAATGCATGAGACTCCAACATGAGGAGTTGGTGGCCTAGGTGATGCATTTTCAGTTGAAGTGACTGGATAGTTGCTTCTGGTTCTTGGTTCTTAGAGAAATCTGGAGCTGTCAAGATGATTTCTTTGTCTCTCTTTATCGTTTGAGTTATTGACTTCCTATTTATTGTTAGGACAAATTCCAATATTTGTAACTCAGGTACACAACAGAAGAATACCACTGAAGCTGCGGGCAAGAAGAGGTAGGTATAACATTCTGGTTTTCTATAACCAGAATAAAAAAGATCAGAACCACATTATTGAGTAATAGTGCACCTTTTAGCTATGATTGAATGGGTTTAGCAGTTTATTGTTTTCTGTTCACAGGGACAATGATCTACATCAGTTATCTTTCTTGCCAAATGGGCTTCCAGATGGAGCAGACTTAGCTTACTATTCCAAGGGACAGGTGTTGGTTTAGTCTATTTTTATGTTGCTGACTGGTTCTTGGTGTGAATAATTCTTGTTGAAAATACACACATCTGAGATGTCCCTATATGTTCTGCAGAGATTGCTTGAGGGCTATAAACAGGGAAATGGTATAGTGTGTAGTTGTTGTAATAATGAGGTAAGATCATATCATTTTATTGATTTCATCCAAGAATTTTTGTTTCAAGAAGATGAACTCACCTTTTTTATATATTTTTCTGTGGACAGATTAGCCCCTCGCAGTTTGAAGCTCATGCTGGATGGGCAACTAGGCGTCAACTGTGAGTACCTATGAAATACTGTCATTACCTGTTAATGGTCAATACATGTTTTTCTTTATTTTTAACATTTTTCTGTTCTTTGCAGCTACCGTCACATCTATACATCTAGTGAATTTTCACTCCACGATGTATCCATGTCATTAGCAAATGGACAAAATTTGCTGCTAGTGACAGTGATGATATATGTACAGTATGTGGAGATGGGGGGGGGGGGAATTGATGCTTTGTGATGGATGTCCTCAGCCTTTCATACAGGTGTATATATTGTGGCAAAATGATGTTTCTGTGGATTTGTCCTGTTTCAGGTTATATAAGTGGATTGTTTCTTTTTTTCTTCTTTTTGGTACAGTTTGAATGTTAGCATTACCTTTTTTATGTTCTCATGCCATACTAAAGGAAAATAGGAAAACAAATACCATTACTTGGTGTAAAGGTAAAATATTGGGCTGGCAAGTTTGAGAACATGGGTTTGAGTCTGTGAGTGGTCACTCTGTGCAACAAAAAAAAAGAGCCAAATGTTAGGACTCTGTCCAGTCTATCCCTCCCAAGGCCCCAGATTGCTGGGACCAACATTGGGTAATGACCTTTTTTATGACTAGTTTAAGAAATCTATTTTTTGTATAAATCATTAAATTAGAAGTTAAGAGAATGAAGAAAACAATGGAAATAGATATTTTACTGGAAAATCTCAGTAAACAAAAAAAAAAAAACAAGAGGCACCTTAGCTTGAAATTAGGCAAAGGAATACAACAACAATAAACAACTTTAAGATGTTTTGGTTATATGCCATGGGTATGCTTCTCCAAAATCTGTCTGAAAATAAAAAGATTTTCTTCTTGATCAATTTTATGTGATTTGGTGCAATGTGCCATGGCTGTACCATTTGTACATCATTCTTAATATACCATAAGGTGATCACCTAGCATGTCTTATTGCCTAGGTATTTACTTGTTGCCTAGGAATTTGCTCAGATTACTAGGAAGATGTGGTATATTGTCTATCAGATGGTTTTTGGTGTTAACCCTGGAAAAATGCCTTATACATAAGCAGTGCATTGTGGTACCTGAGCTGCACATTGTGTCATAGTTTTCACCCTTCTGTTTTTTTTTATTTATTTATTAAAAACACTGCTTCGTTGATATGGTGAAAATTTACTTTCTTTTCATGTTTCTTGTAGTCTTCTTGCTACTAGGTTTCTTATTTTGGCCTTTGATGCCCTTTCAATAGGGCAATACCATTAATTCATTAACGTTTATCAATCACAAATGGAAAAAGATTAGTCTTCCATCAGTATTTGCATTGCGCGATGCCTAAATTTAACTTAAAAGAATCAAAGACTTTTTTTTTAAGATACAGGATAGCCCAAGGAAGAAGACTGAATGTATTAACAAATTGAATAAAATGTGTTAAGCAAATCAAGCTCAGATACACCCTGACAAAACACACAAGTTTCACTAAGATATTCTGGAGGAAGAGGTGATTCATTTTTACAGAATCAAAAGTAGGAAAACCTGAAACTGGCAGTTCATATTTATACAATTTAATCCCCATAAAAAAGTTGTTTTGTGGGGTATCATCCCAGTTACTGAGAAAAAGTTGTGTAAACATTCCCTTCAAAACTTACAGGTCTTGGGTCAGTGAAATTGCAATTCTTCTTCTGTTTTTATAAGTTAATGAATTCATTAATATCAAAAATTTTCAAACATTACAAGCATCCCTTGGAGAGGCATGAGATGCAACCTCTCCCAACAAAGATAGCACTTTACAACTTACAACTGAGCCCAATACAATAAATCCCTATTCACCTCCAGCGCCTTTTAAAACACTGCTAGATGCATAACTAACTTCCAGCATTTAAGCATGAAGTGGTCATTGTCAGACACAGAGTCACATTTTTATACTTGTCAACCCAAGAGTTTGCCATTGCATCAAGCAACAGCCCCTACAAACCAACCAAGAGCTGCCACTGTCAAATAGATGATTGGTTGATCACATCTGTTTTAATGCTTCGGTCCTTGTGTTACAGTCCTAGGTTAAAGAGAAAGAAGGAAAAGAAAGAGAGGAGGAGAAGAAGAGAGAAAGGAAAATAATGATCTGGACTGGAGAAAGTTCTCACCCAGATGACCTCAACCTTATATAGATTTGCTATAGATTACAAAGACTATTACGCCCCTACTTAAGTGTGGGAACATGTAACTTAAAGCAAGACAGAATAGACAAAACACAACTTAATAAATAAGAGTTAAAAGACTAAAGTGACCTTGTTTAGCCAGCTCTAAAAACATCCAACCCTGATCCATGATTTAGCTTTCTTCTATTTCTGTATATTAGGCATTGACTGTTGAATATGGTTTAGTTTGTATCCATTGTTTTACTATTTTTGTGATTTAAGTAGATAATATGCAGGTAGACAGTTTTCAAATGTCATGTGTCCTTTTGTTTTTGCAATTTTGGATAGATATTTCACTTGGTAATGATGCTTTGTTATATTTTGTTTTAATGCTTAATATATAGGCTCTATTTATGCTTATGTAATATTATAATTCATCTCTTTTGCCAACTCATCTTTCTTTGCTTCCACTTGCAGCTTGTTTGGAATTACAGTGTGTACCAGAAGGTGACTGGCATTGTCCACATTGTAAGGATTGTGAATAAACCCTAGTTGATTCTAGGTCAAAGTAGAGAAGAAGGAAGAAGAAATAAAAGAGAAAGAAGAAGAAGAGTGTTCGGCCAGACTAGAAGAGAGAATGTGAAAAATCGCTCTCCTAGCCGACCCACTTGAATTTTATTCATAAAACTTGGAGTTACAAGAAAAACAGTTTTGTCCCTCATATAAGATGGGACACATAACTTAAACTCAGATACAATAGACCTTTCACTTTCAAGAAGATAAACCAGAATGACCAAAATACCCCTGACTCGAGCATTCTAACACTCTCCCTAAAGCTGGAG
>NW_010729085.1:2806827-2827148 GCF_000365185.1 Nelumbo nucifera
TTAATTCCAGGGCTTATAGTATGATTGTCTGCAAATTCCTTAAAGACTTCAGCTAGATCCTCTTTCAACACCTCCCAACAGTCTTGATAAAAACCCATTGTAAAGCCATCTGGACCCGGAGCCTTGGATCTATCCATTATAAAGACAGCTTTCTTAATCTCTTCTTCCTCGAAATATCCTTCCTTCCATCCAGTGCAGTCTGAGTAGTCAATCTGGTTTCTGCCCTCAAAATCTCCCCAAGAATAGTATCTAAGTCAGAAGTGTTCCTCGGTTTAGGATATTATATCGGGCAACTTCAAATTCTGGTCTTAGGTGCATTAGGAAGTGCATAGTTTTTCTCCTGTCGAAGTGTTCCTTCATGTATTTAACACAATAGTCTGAAGAATTATCTCCCATGTGAACTAACTCATATTCTGTCCAAAGGTTAATGAACCCGGCATAGTACTCTTGGACCTTTCTATCTCCCTGATAGTAAGAAAAAATGTCAACCTCTATCTGATACTGTCTAGAGGTATTCGGCTGTTAATAAACTTTCTCAAGGTATTGATACATCTCATAGGCTGTCCTGTACCCTCTCATAGGGATAGCAATATCAGTTTCGACTGAGACTAGAATCCATGATGCAATTTTTGCGTTGTCGATCTTCCACTGATTAATTCCCTTAATGTCAGAGTCATCAGGTTTAGACACAAATCCATCTAGGTACCCCCGAAGACCCTTAGCTTTGACATGGAACTAAAAATTGAACTTCCATAGTGCGTAGTTCGTACCGTTGAACTTAATAGGAAGAACATCCATCCTCTCTGATACCATTGAATGACAAAAGGCAACAACACACACTTCCATAAACAAAGAATTTCAAACCAGAGAAGAAAAGAAGAATACCTTTCGGCTGATGCCCAAAAATGGCAATTGTAGATTTCTGCTGAACTGAAAAGTGGATCAAAACCCCTCAAAGACAAAACCAATCCAAACCAAACCAAAGAAGTTCAATAGATCTGTTCTAGGCAACACCAGATCTAAAGTTCCAGGCTGATCCGATGTCTCTATAGGGAGATATGAAAAATAGATTGAACCCAGTGGCGCAGCAGTCCAGAAAACAGAACTGTAAAGTTCAGATCTATAGCCGATCCAGGAAGAGAAGTAAAGAAGATACTCAAGAACTTCCAAATACTATTAGGGAGTTCTTGAATCAGAGGTAGCCAAGGTGTTGAGTGAAGTTCAGGTCGTGACCTGCTCTGATACCATGTCAGAGTCAGCTTGAAAATCAGAAAAGAAAGAGAGAGACAGACAGAGAGAGAACAGCCTAATGGTGGGTGTGACACCTTGTGTCAGTCAACACCCTAAAAGATATATTTATATTAAGTTGTAACGATGAAGTAAATTCCTCCCCTCTAAAGGTATTTAGGGTGGAAATCTAGTTCTTTAGCATTTCTATCGAAGTATTAATGACCTCGTCAGGGTTATCTTTATGTTCAAAAATCCTGTCATTCCTCTCCTGCCAAATAGCCCATAAGACTGCAAGAGGCACTGTCGCCCAACACTTTCTTCATCTCTTGGTCATACCACTTGCCAACCTGCCAGGAGACTCTTCACCCAATCTGGGCAGCACCAGTACACTGGAACCACCTTATAAAAGTGGAGCCAAATCCTGTTAGAGAACTTGCAAAACAGGAATAGGTGATTTAGAGATCTCTTCCTTCTCAATAAAGGCGGGTAAGGCTAGTCCGAAGGCTAATCCGGCAACTGCTGGCTAGAAGGCAAAAACCACTTTTGCCATTCAAAGTCGTTGCACTCGTGCTCCTCACCTGAGGGTCCCTTCGCTCCAGTAGCCTGGATTGGCAGATGGAAGTACCAAGGTGCATCTGGTGGTAGGCCACTCCCTTCTTGTAAGCATCTCCTTGGTCAAGCATTTCTCCCAAGCTGCGACCCACACAAAATATATATATATATATATATATATATATATATATATATCTTTGATGGAGCTTCTGTGCTCCAAAAGGCCTTAGCCGGAAAAGATTGATCTGATTCCACCCATCAAAGAAAGATAAAAGGATTTAACCGAGAACAGTCCTTTTTTAGTCCTCCACCCTATATCCTGCTCTTCCCTTTTCTTTGGAGTAAGGCAAACAATCCTGCAACTTCTTAGTCTTGTAAAATTTTCCTTTAGCAGCTCTTAATATACCTTGAAAAAAAATAGGAAAAGAAGGAAAACGTGTCATTTATTTTGCTTCTAGGTAAGTTCATATTTGTCATGATAGGAAGGCATTAAAAGCCACATTAGCTAACATCTTTGAAAGAGAATGAGAACGAACAAGGAAGAAATAGCCAAAATATCTTGCAAATGGAATCCATGTGGGGCACATACTAGCTGTCCTTGGCATTTTCTCTTCATAAAAGTGAGTTTATTGAAGCATGCTGCTTGGAGCATACCTTAAAGATCCCTCAGCTTTGGGCCTGTGTAATTCTTGATGCCCCCAGACTTAGTGGAATCCATCCCCCTCTTCCTATTCTCATGGGATTTCCCTCATCCTGTACAAGAAGTCAAGAAACGAGTTGGCAACCATGCATACAGGCATAAAACTTTTCTGCTTAGGTAGATTTATTTTGTCATTGCCTTGTTCAGTTGTCTGTTTCATGTTTTTATTTCTTTGTTTTTTTGCCTTGCAAGAAATTTATTCAAAGGGGAAAATTGCTAGGCAGCACCAAATTCCCAATGTGAAGGAAACAACCTTAATATAGTCTTTGCATATGCTTGTTGGCTATGTATTGATGTTCATTCAATATTGGTGTAATATAATACTGGTTTTGGCCTTCAGTTGGTTGAGTATAGTTTTAACTCTTGTTTTGTAGGGTTATTTTCAAGCATTGTTTTCATGCATTGAGAGGCTACTTTGTTCTTTGAATGTGGAAAATCTTGTGCTTCCTGCTTCCGAGGAAAGCTGAAAATAACTATGAAAATAAATTTTGGGCAGTTATTGAAGTATACAAAGGACCTCCAGCTAATGATTTTCCGGGGCACTTTCAATGCTAGAGAAGGCAGCATAGCAAATAACAGAATAACAGTATCTCCTTGTATGGTTGTTCCAAAACTAAGATTCTGTGAATTTGGTTAATTTTTTATTTGTTATTTTTCTATTGTATTTTTTTTCTGCCATTTTGTTTCTGAGTGCAGTGGCTATCATTGATTTAGGACTAGATAGACAATTGGTTGCATGTAAAATATATGAAGGAAAGATAGTGAAGAAAAAGCTCACAAAGAAATGATGGATGCGCATTGTAAAAGTATGAATGAGAATGAGAATGTCAATTTGCCAAATGTGCATTAATACTAACAGGTACCAATATTATGATGCATACATTTTTGTCATGCATGCTCCAGATTACACCTGCGGGTGCAAATTTGTCAATGTTGAGCCATGGTTTCTAACCCAACTTTCAATTGTCACAACTTGTTTTGGTAATACAAGAGAAAGAGCCAAGAGTTACACATGTCTGTCGGGCAATAAGCAGATTCACTTCTCTAGTCATGGTGGACGTGAAGACAAATGGATATGGGTGTGGGAAAAAACTGGGCAGTATAGTGTGAAATCGGGGTACGACATCCTGGGCAGTATAGTGTAGGGTACCTTTGTATCCCAAAATTCAACTCTTTATTTGGAAGCTGCTTTCTAATGGGATACGATTTTGTGAGATTGGCAGAGGAGCTTGGTTTGGTTCAATTTTGTGGTGGTGGATCCCGGAGCCTGATAGGAATTCAGTGAAGCTGTGGTTGAGGTGTATGGCATTAAAAACTCGTTTGTATGTGAATTGTGAACGCTGCTGTTTCTCCTTTTCAAAGGAGAATCCGTTGGGAAAAAGAATACTCCTATGTGCATCATTTGGTGTATTAGATATGTCTAAAAGTTAAGCCTCCCTTCGCTTTTTGGTAAATTATTTATCCAGGTAAATGCAATTACTTGGATAAATTTTTCCTGTGAAACACTTATCCAGGTAAGTGCATTTACCTATGCTTTTTTATTTTTTGGGTAAATAAGGTAATGACCATTTTTTCTATAGAAATCCATTATTAAAATGAGCATTTTTGTTCCATTCAAGTGTTGGTAACTTTCCCTCGATGTGGAAAAGTTATTTATCCATTTAGAACATGGGTTTCACTTTCTTGGGTAAGTGATACCCAATAAAATAAACTCTCATTAATCTCCACATAAAACTGAAAAGAGAACATAGGATTCTTGGTCCATGGGAACCAAAATCCCATTGACCAACTTTTCCCTCGCTTCAAATCCGAAAAAAGAACGCTCCCTAAATGGTAAATATCCATATTTCCCTTCTAAATCATGTTGCGGTTGTCTTCTTCATTTCATATTTTGGTAGCATAATGTCACCAAACATAATCCGATGAATTTATCCATTTTTTTCAGGAAAAAATCATGTGACAGTAGAATTCAGATTAACTGAACACTTTAGCTGTTCAGCAGGCCGTGGAATGTTTAGGTGAATTATGAGGGGAGCTTTAATTCTTTGGGTAAGTTATAACGATCCCCATGTACTATGGGCTTAGTGACAAGACCAAACTTTTGCGTTTCCATAATATCCCCTAGACTGCTATGTCGAATAATGAAAAGTATTACATCACCAAAATGTCCCACTAAATTTTCTTTATCTTATTTTTTTCTTGCCATTTTCTCTTAAAATATAATGGCCCAGAAACACATTTGGTCATCGCCAGAAAAGGAAAAAATGACTTTATCTGGTGAGATATTCCCAGCAATGAGAAAACTGACATTTTCACCAGTGATAATCGCCGAAAAAAGGAAAAAAAAAATCTCTAACAAGTTCATTGGTGATGTCTTCTCATATCTCTATCATACTTCCCTTGTTGTCATGATCCTGCGCTACCACTGCTGCTAGGAGTTGCAGCCATGAAGACACAGTCGTGATGGCGAAGACAGACAGACCGACCGGATCTCCCGCGAATCAAGCAAAAACTCTGCGCAAAAGGCGTCACCTGTACATTCGGAATATCTTGAATTCATGTAATGAGATATGTTTCTAATCTGCGGCTGGATGCAAAGACTTGCAGCAGAATGTATGTGGAGTTTTTGCTTTTATTATGTCCGATGGAGCATTGAGTAACATTTATAGATTCTATTTTCCATATCACGTGCGAGGTTAGGATTCGAAAGAGAACGGATGCTTGAAAGAACGAGAAAAAAGAGAGAGAGAGAGAGGAATATGTCCCGCATTATTCTTTTTTTCTACTAGAACTATAACTAGAATATATCCAGCGCTTACTGAGCTCTAATAGAATCTTACAAAATCTTTACTTTGCCTCACTCACTTCGATTGATTGTGCACGGCGGCAGAGACACAGAGAGCTCGTCCTTAGAATAAACCCTAATCGCCACTACTAAACCCATTCCCCAGTTCGTGCATCGTTTCTTTCGAATGGCATTATCTGTCCATCACCACATTACGCTCAAAGTTCCAGAAGTTGGTTGCGGAAAGGTGGGTTGAAGAAACCATGTTCTTTTATGTCAATTTGAGGGGTTTAAGTGCGTATTGGTAGTGTTTCCAAGTGGTTATCGTTAGTTTTATTGTTAAGTAAGAAATGGATATTTTGCAGCGCCAGAGTTCGCTTGTTTATTTTCTCCGTCACTTTAGGGTCTTTTCTGTATATTCGAGTCTGAAGGAAGCTTCAAACTATATACCTGCAGCTCCGATTCTCCTGCCAGAGGGACCATGGAAACAGGTGAGGTTTGTGATAATTTTTTTTCGTATTTCTCTTTTTCGGTGTCTACAATAACATATTGTTGTGCCTACCAAGCTTTGCCTTTTGCATCCGGTTGTTGGTGATTCTCAGTATTGTAGCTGTGGTATTTCCTATATTCTACATTTAGATGTTAACTGCTAAAACGTCACGTACATGGTAGTAGGTAAAACGGATTCTCAAGCCTGTGAAAATCATGAATTCAACCCCTATAATTTACTAATAGCTTTAACAATGTAGATTCCGGGAGGCGTTACTGCTGCAAAGGGATTCAAGGCTGCAGGGATGTATGGTGGGTTGCGTGCAAAGGGAGAGAAGCCTGACCTTGCACTTGTAACATGTGACGTTGATGCTGTTGCTGCAGGTGATTTTGTTTACCTGAAATATTTCCAACTTTACTCATCTTGTCTAAGATAGGCTTGGACCTATACATTTCTCAAGGATTTAAATTTTTTCTTAACATTGGGTTTGGACCTGGTTTGAAACAGAAAATTTCTCCAAAATTTTGGTGAAATTTCAAGAAAACTTATCAATAATATCTTTGTTATTTTAAATTCTTTTCATTTCCACTATCCTTTCTCCATCTGGCTCTTTTCTTTTCTTCTAAAGCACCTATAAACAATTAACCATTCTCCTATTAGTATCAATTATAGAAAAAAAAACTTAGGATTTTTCTTATCCACATATTTCCTTCCGGATGCTCTGGAAACTGAAACAAAACCTAATCCTTGATCTTGCTTTAGAACCGGTTATTGTCTCTTCAAATCTGTAGTTGATTTGTAAGCTGTTGATATCTTCCCACCACTTGATTTAGAAAAAGAAACAGATTGGATAGTACATAGTACCAATATTTAAAATTCACAGACTCCTAATCATCTCATACTCGTTTGTTCTCAGGGGCATTTACGACAAATGTAGTTTCAGCTGCACCGGTTTTATACTGCAAACAGATGCTGGATAAGTCAAAAATGGTATGCCAGTGGAACTGTATCAGGGCCCAGGCCCTATCCATTTTGGATTTCTGTTCAGAATTACACCAATAAAAGATATGTATTTGCTTAGACTACACTGATAAAAAAAGTTTTTTTCTTTTTTTTTTTTGTAAAAAATTACTAGGCCAATTAGTGAAAAGCAGTCTGTAGCATAGTATGAGAGTTGCACATGTCAGATATGATTTGTGTATTTCTGACCCCAAATAATTGCAATTAAGGTAGAGTTTAGTTGATATGAACTAAGATCCGCATATTCTAGAATAAAGTTTCATCTGATTGGGTGGTTGCAACTATATAGACAACATCCCTTGTGTTCTTATATTATTTTCCTCTCATTCTTTGATGGTTTAACCATGGAAATCTCTTAGCTAAGACCTATAAATTGATGATTTTACTTTATGTAGATTTCATGTCATTGTTCAATTACAAATATTTATTACTATCTTCAATTAATTCAATTGTTCAATTCTAAATAAATGAATTGGTCTGAGCATTTCAGTATTCCACTGAATAGTATATGTGAGGTGATGCACGTCTAATTGTAAACCACATATTTAGTCTATAGGAATCAAGGTAACTGGCACATTGGATTTATATTATTTGTAGAGTTATTCATAAGTATATATGACATGTGTATCTGTCTCTAACAAGGCAACTTAAAAGAAAATGGTGTGTCTTTATATGGTCAATAACCAACTACTTTGGTGGGAGAAATTATTTTCATTCTTTATATTCTTGATAACGGCAACTTTTAGTGTTTTGTGGATATTACATTCTTCAATATCTTCATATTGCTATCTTTTCAGGCACGTGCGGTGTTAATAAATGCTGGCCAAGCAAATGCTGCAACAGTAAGCACTTTTGTTATCATTTTTTAAGCCATATTTGTTCTAGCCAAGGTTCAAAATATCGATACAGGTCAATACGCCAGATGGGGTGTATCGGCCTGTATCAAAGGCTGCCTTTATTTATTTTTTTTAATTTTTTTCTTTCACACTGGTTTGGGGCGGAGGGGGTCAGTTTAAGGCCCCCGTCTACCCCCCTGAAATAGGTGGGACCCCAAAATACTGAGCATAGGGGCATATTGGAGGGTTGTATTTGGCTGATATGCCCCAATACGTTGCTATATTTTGATCCTTGGTTCTGGCACTCAGTTAACCATTAGCCAATGATCCTTTTTTATCTTAGATTTTAGTATGAACATTGTCGTGCATAAAAAGAACTTGAAAATCTTTATTTATCAAAAAAAAAAAGAACTTGAAAATCTTTTACACATTTTTCTAGTCCATTACCATAGAAGGTTGCAGTTCTCATAGTTTCTCTATAAATCTTATGCTTCTGTGCTTATTTTTTCCACTGAATCTATGAGAATTTGAGTTCCAATGGCTTTTGCACTCTATGAAGAATTGATTGTCATACACTTAAGGTGATCATCCAATTTATCCCAGGGTGATGCAGGTTATCAGGATGTGATAGAATGTGCAAGTGCTGTTGCAAAGGTATTTGAACTTCAAGTGTTAAAATACCAAGTTATCAAGTTTGGTCATGCACAGATTGGATGTTTCTGTTCTGCTAATGTAACCATCTTGTTGTTGCAGCTTCTTGAACTTAGACTAGAGGAAGTTTTAATTGAATCTACTGGTGTGATTGGGCAACGAATAAAGAAGGTAGATGTAGAGACATTGCCTTTGTTTGCTATGTGTTCTATACCTTATATCTGGCATATGGATGCTGCGTTTTACCTTCTTGAGATTCAACTTGGAGATTTCCAACCTATCATTAATCTTGGGATCTGATTTCCTTGATCCATTTATATTATTTTATGCAGGATGCTCTTCTAAGTTCACTTCCAAAGCTAGTTGGTTTGTTGTCATCAACTACTGAGGGGTATTTCTTTTCACCACTCTCATTCATTCAACTTCTGGTTTGACAAGTTGACATCTTCTTGTTTGTGAAGGAGCTTGTTTGCATTCTGTTATTTTCACATTTTAATTTCTACAACATGAAATGTTATTATGCCTCACTTTTTTTGTTTCTTCCCTTTGCCTTGAGTTTGTATGAATAATTAAACACAGATGTGATATGCCTTTTATTTCTACTATTCCTATATATTGTATAAAATTCTGATTTGTTTTGGTCGGCATGCAGGGCAGATTCTGCAGCAGTAGCAATTACAACCACTGATCTTGTGAGCAAGACTGTGGCCATTGAGTCAGAGGTTTGCTTAATTCTTTTTGTATAGACTAGTAAAAATGTACGCGCGTTGCACATGACAATATCAAATGATGATGATGATAATCGTCAGCAACCAAATGACCTTACTGATTTAACCATTAACCTATTTAACCAGGAAAATGGACTATGATTAGGGGTGGATTCGAGCCGAGCCGAATAGTACAAGGCTCGAGCTTGGCTCGGCTCGGCTCAAGCTCGATTTGAGAAAAAATATTTTATAAAAATAAAAAATTATATATAAAAAATATTTTTATTTGATATTTAAAAAATTAAGAATTATAATATGTTTATTATATATAAAAGCTGAGCCGAGCCGAGCCGAGCTTTTCATGAGCCAAGCTCGAGTAGATCGTGAAGAGCTCGGCTTGTGGCCACCCCTAACTATGATTAAGACATTAATTCATTTTTTTCTTCGTATTTTAGCTATTTCTATCTATACTAACAATAATTCTTATTTTTTAAACATATTTTTGTTTAATATAAAGAATATATAATATTAATGCATGTTCAATTTTTTTTATAAAATTTATAAAAAATTCTATATTTTTATTTTTATTATTTAATTTATGAGATAATAAAAATTACTTATTTACCAAGAGGAAATGCAATTCCAATATATTGTTTGAATATTGGTTTTTAATATTGTGGTCAAATCAATTATATGTATATATATATATATCATTTATATATAATATATATGTTATTTATATTGCATTTTGTAAACTTCTTATATGATGAAAATAGTTGAAAAAGACATTTTTTTTGTTTTTCTTTATTTCAACTATTATATTTTCTTTTTCTTTTAATAATTTATTATTATTTTTAATTAAATCGGGTCATATCAGATTCGGATATCCATCATATTGATCGGATTCAGATTTGAATCAATATTTATGAGATCCGATCAGATCTTCGGATCGAATCGAATTCAAATATACCTTGATTCAAATCCAATTTGATCTATTTGCATCCCTACCAAACTACTTGCCTACAATGACCTAGCTAATTAAATCATTGAACCATTTGACATGGTTAGTAGTGTCATGTGTTAGACATTAATGCTCTTTATTTTTTATTCTAATTTTTATTCCATTTCTATCATTAATGAAAATAATTCTCATTAATCACATTTTTTTTTATATGATGAATATATAATATTATAGAATGTACCCAAAATTATCTACAAATTTCTATATTTTCTAGAATTTTATGTATTTTATTATTTAATAATAACACCATGTGTTGATCCATTTGACATGGATAGTTTTTGTTGGGAAGCCTATTTGGAAAGATTCAACACTAGTGATCTACTCCAAAATAAGAGACCCATTACTTGCTTGTCACCTCATTGGTGTATTCTATGTAAAGCGAATGGGGAGACTGGTTTTCACCTACTGGTGTCTTGCCATTTGGCGATGTCAATTTGGGATTGAGCTTTTTTCCTCTTTGGGTGTAGTTGGAACCCTCCATCAGACTTGCAGGGCCTTTTTTCCCCTTCTTTTTTCAGGTAGCGTATGAAAAGGGGAAGGACTATGTGGAGAGGACTGAGGGCTGCAGTATGTTGGACACTATGGGAAGAAAGAAATTCCAGGATATTCTCAGAAGCTGAGAGAGGGTGGAAGAACTGAGGGCTATCATACATATTAGGGTTGTACAGTGACTGAAATCTTTGGAGTTATTCAAAGATTACACAGTGGATGACATGTTGAGGAAGTGGGGTGAAATAGCAAAATGCACACAGACCAAGTCAGTAATGAATGTGTCTTGGACCCCTCCACTTGCTGGACTCATGAAACTAAACTTTGATGGGAGTAGTAGGAGGAATCCTGGACAATCAGGGATTGGGGGTGTCTTTAGGGATGAGAATGAGGTCATCTCTGCCATGTTCTCAGGCCCAATTGGAGTGGGTGACTCCCTTAGAGTTGAGATCTTTGTGGTTATGGAAGGAGTCCAGAAAGCTAAGGAGATGAGCATCAGGAAACTCCTAATTGAAGGGGATTCGGAGGTGGTGATAGGGTGGCTGGATAAAGACAACAACGGCTTATGGAATTACAACAATGAAAGGAGGAAATTTAAGTGGTTGGTGCAAGAGATGGAAGTTAAGATGTGCCAGGTTAAAGATCAGCCAATTCTCTAGCTGATGGTTTAGCTAAACAAGGGGCAGAAAGGGATTCAATGTTTTGGGCTAAGCTGTAACTTTAGTGTCTCTTCCTATTCTTTTTCCTTTTTCTTGAGGTCCTTTGTTGTACTTGGAAGATAAGTGTGTTTGTCTTCCTTTTGTAACTTTTCTTATGGTAAATTAATGAAAGTGTTTGATCAAAAAAAAGAAAAAAGGGGCCATTGATAATGGCTTATGACTGAAGTTGCTAAACTTGATGACTTATTGCTTTGTCTTTTGGTGGATAAAAGAATTAAATACTAAAATATCAAGGTATAATGATCTACCCAACTTCAGCTTTCATCCATTTAGGATCTCATAACCTCATTCTTATTCACTAAAAGACAAAGCAATAAGCTTTTCAGTTCGGCCACTTCAGCTATTAACAAACAGACCCTTAGTGGGCTCTTTGGGGCGAACCAGGGAAAGAGGCAAACAATGTAAAAATAAAAAATTGCAGTGTAGAGTTGAATGATTTGGCAGCTTAGGCTCTAGTGTGTAATTTGAGTGGAATTGCTTTGTTTTCCCTATCTTTAAAAAAAAACTATTGAATTATTGTTACTTGTGAAAAGCTCTTTGATAAAATTGTTTAAGAACTGTTATTTGCCCCCCAAAAGCAAAGAAAAAAAAACTTCAAGATTTCAGTTTAGTGTCTAGTTTAAGTTTGAAAGACCGGATTTCTATAATACAAAATGACAGTCAAGTTGTGCTGTATACATATATTTTCTAATGTCTACCTTGAAGAAGTTTTGCTCGCAGTTTCTTTTGTAAAAGAAAATCCATCCATTCTCATAAGCATTGCACCAAGATATATTATTCATTTTTATGATATTTCTTGTGCTTTCTGAGTTCTGTTGCATCTTAAATAAAAGAAGTCATGCTGGCATAACACCTTAATTACTTGAACAGAGAGGTAACATAAAAAAAACACTTTGTGGGAGCATTATTTTGTATGTACTAAATTTTCATGCTCCTGACAATTTTAACATGATGTCATTTCCATGATCGCAATTGTTGGTTTGCATAGGTTGGAGGAACTTGCATAAGAATTGGGGGAATGGCAAAAGGTTCTGGCATGATCCACCCAAATATGGCTACCATGCTTGGTGTATGTCTTGTTCACTGAACTCTAATAATCTCAGAAAGTTCAAATTGAAAATTGAGATTTTACAAATGACAATGAATTATAACTTCTGCTCCAGGTGATAACAACAGATGCATGGGTGACCAGTGATGTCTGGAGGAAGATGGTGCAGACTGCAGTCAACCGGAGTTTTAACCAAATCACAGTGAGTATCCATATTCTATTATTATTGAAAATGAGACCAAGGGACATAGAAGCTTACAAAGCAGTGCAAATGCTATAACTAATATACAACCGTTTTGCTTCTAAATGCACATTGTTCTTGAATTAGAAAATATCTTGCCTAGGTCTGGAACCTTGCTGGGTAAATCATAGTTGTGATATCAATAAGATTGCTAAATCTCCTATCTGCTGCTAAACATATTGTTATCGAGTCAGTGAATATTGCGGGCCGTGTTGCTATGGAGACCTGAGGCCTTGAAGGTCCATGTATATTGGAAACGCTAGTCATGATGTCAGGGGGTGCTAGATTCTTGATATCCTTGTGCTTTTACATATATGCAATTGATTCTATTGAATTTATGGGGTTTTTAATAGAACGGATTGGTGAAACAGGATTCATGTAGCTGACCCCATGTAGTTGGGGTAAGGCATGGATGAATGTTTCAATTGAATTTATGGGACTGTGAAATCAACTTACTTCCAACTTGTATAAGTGGGAACATTACTGAATACTACCTATTAAGCTATTAGAGAACTCCATTGAATTATGATGTTTCCATTTTTTACCTTTTTTTGTGTTTTTAATATGTGCAATGAACTCCATTGAATTATGAGAATGTCAAGTCAGTTTACTTTCTACTTGTATAACTGAGAATACTACTGCATACAGCCTGTCACAGAAATGCTGACATACTGGATACTGCCACATCAGAGCCTAGAAATGATATGAATCTAAACTTCTCTGGAAAAATAAAAAACAAATTTATTTTGCTCATTTTAAATATATTTATATTCTTTCAAATATTCCTACTCTGAACTCACTTTGGAACTAGCTCATGAACTGGGGATTCTCAATATCAACCTTTACAACATGAAAACCTTAAGTCTTGGCAGTTACATGTCTTCTTTTCTAGACTAGAAGGCAGTAGGAAGTTGACATCTTTGTAATGTTCAATGAGGCAGCAAGAGATAATAATGTTCTATAGCCATGGGACTGAGGGTTGGTCTGATCTAGGCCATTATTTGACATGGATTTCAGGTTGGTTTGACTAGCCTATTAGTAGCTTTTAGCTATTATAAAAAAAGAAATTGAAGGAAAAAAAATTTCATCACCATTAGATGTCAAGGATTTTCTTGCTTCATTGTTTTTTGCAGGGGTGCAAATGGGGATCATGATCTGATCCGATCCGAATATGATTTTTTTTTTGTTGGATTTGTATAACCCCTTGTTGGATTTTTGGATTGGACCGGATCTGATTGAAAATCGGATTTCAATCGGATCGAATTTGGATAACCACTATCCGATCTGAAAGGATCTGCTCCGATCCGACCCATATATTTTATTGCATTTTTTGTAACTTTTTATAAAAAATACGTGCATATATTAATATATATGATGAAAATAGTTGAAAAATACTTGTATTTTTTGTTTTCTTTATATAAACTGTTAGGTTTTTATATTTTAATAATTTATTAAAATTTTCAGAAATTAAATCTAATTGGATCAAATTCGGATATCTGACATCCTTAATGGATTTGGATTCGAATCGCTATTTGTAAGATCCGATCAGATATTTGGATCAGATCAGGTCTAGGTTTTGTATTATCAGATCGGACTCGGGATATACCCTGCTTCAAATCTGGTCCGACCCATTTGCATTCCTAGTTTTTGGGTAAATTACTTAAAGTACCCCTGAGGTTTCTGACAAATACTTGATGTACTCCTAAGATTTCAAAACCTACTTAAAGGTCCTTATGGTATGATGTAATATAACAAATACTACCCCTCTGCTAGTTGTCCATAGCATTCTGTTTGCATGTGAGTGACTTCTTTTCAAGTGAACTTGGACTTTTGTTTTCTTTCTTTTTTTCTCTTTCCCGTTTCTCTTCTTCCATGGCAATGACAAAATGCAAGTCAGCCTTGTAAATGGCCTTCCATTGTTGCTGAAGCCTCCCTCGAGGCAAGCTGAAGGCTAGCAGAATGAACACGAACCCTCTCTGTCAGCGGAAGTAAATACGAGTGAGATGCACTGCCATGGAGTCATAGCAGCTGAATAAATATATCAGTAACCAAGAAGAGAAAGGTGAAGAAACCCATGAGTGATAATACCAAAAACCCTGTCACAACCTTCTGTTTAGCATCCATTATTGAAGTTAGAATAGCAGAAAAAGACACGGAGGCCTACCTATCCAGAATACAGAGAGATACAACCAGAGTAATTTCCCTCAAATAAAGGCATGACTATTTTTGATTGAATAAAAAGCAACAGTATAAAATGAATTCAGGAAGAGGCCTCCTCCAATGCAGCCTTTAATTGAAAAATGATGTTGCTAGATGCCATGTGTGAGAAAATCAAGTGTGTTACTGTGTTTTCGATGACTTTGAAATGGCTCTGGCGGAGCGGATGCTTAGGATACTGATGCAACAAAAGTTGGTGAAGGGGGTGGTAATAGCTGATGTTGCAGGGGTGGTGCTCAGATTCAGTGATGGTGCTCAACTCCATAATTGTCAAGGCGGTGCCTTGGCAGGAGCCGAGGTGACAAGGCGCCCTTGTAGGCTCACCTCGCTAATTGCCAAGCAGTTTTGTACATTGTGTTATAAAATACTTTTATATTCTTAGTTTTTTGAGATTATAATTATAAAATAGACATTATTAAACTAAAATATTCATGTTGTGTGTTTATATACTAATTTTTTATTATTTTATTATTTGTTAGGGTTTAATCAACACAAACATTGCTAAATGTTGTATTGAACCCTCAAAGACTTCAAAAGCTGAACCAATAAGTAAGGGAGAATTTAAAATTTTGTCTAATCAGTGCATTTTCTTCTTCCACCTTTTCTTTTCTTTTCCTATAACAAAAATAGGGGATTGGCCAAATAAATTGAAGCTGAACTTTGATGGTAGCTCTTTTGGAAACCCAGGGAGGGCAGGTGTAGGGGGGATCTTTAGAATCATCATGGAGAAGTTGTGGCTTTGTTCTCAGGACTAATTGGGTATGGAGATTCGGTTCAGGCAGAAATTATGGTGATTTTACAAGGGTTGAAGTTAGCAGTAGAATTAGAAGTGAGAGAGCTGGAAGTAGAAGGGGATTCACTATTGGTCATCCCTTGGGCTAAGCAAGTAAACTCAGTACCCTGGAAATATAAATTTGCATTCAGGGAGATTGACATTCTTGCAAAGAGTTTTAACTCTAAATTTGGTTGGGTTAAAAGGACAGCAAATGGATTGGCGGATACTCTAGCAAAACAGGGAGTTGACAGGTCTACTTTTTTTTGAGCAAAGCTGTAGCTGATTGTAGCAAAACAGAGATGATGATCCTTGTAATCTGGGGCAAATTGCATCTGGATGTTCTCTGGACTACAGAGTAGCTAAAACACTTGTAATCTATCTTCAGCAGCATCTCTTTTGTGAGGCATTTCTCTAAAGCTGCCACCCAAGCAAAAAAAATTGATTTTAGAGGGTGCCACCGTTTCCCAAATAGCCCAGCTAGGAGAAGGAACTTGATTTCCTTTGACTAAAAAACTGTAGAAGGATTTAACTGAGAACTCTCCTGATTTATTCCACTTCCACACTCTTGAATCCTGACTTTGCAAATTCAGAGTCTGCTCTTGGAGCAGAGCTAGGAGATTTCCTACATGCTGAATCTCCCAATCATTAAAGTCCCTTCTGAAAGAGGGGGTCCAGCAAATGTTGTCTCCTCTCTGTGCATAAGAATCAGCTACCAGCACCTCTTTGTCAACTGCCAGATTAAACAGATTTGGAAATATCTCTTTGAGGGAGCTCTCCCCAGTCCAAGGGTCCAGCCAAAACCTGATCCTTCTGCCATCTCCTATTTTAAACCTGATGCAATGTCTGAACTGGGTCTCTACATATTCCTTTCCATAGGCTGCAATCTGCATCCATAAGTCCCAAGAGGAGGCCCACTATCCAACCCAAATTTCTCAGCTATTACCTTCCTCCAAAGGTTGTTTGGCTCAGCATCAAACCTCCAGAGCCAACTGCCTAATAAGGCTGTGTTGAAGAGCTTTAGATCTCTTATCCCCAAGCCCCCTTGTGAAAGGGGTTTGCAAATCTGATCCCAATTCACTAGGTGATACTTGTGTGAATCTTTCCATCCCACCCACAGAAAAACTCTCATCTTTTTTTCTAAAGCCTCCACCACCTCCGAAGGGATTGGAAAAAGAGATAAAATAGGTTGACAGGCTGGCTAAAACACTCTTAATAAGAGTCATCTCCCCACCTTTGGAAAGGTACCTAACCTTCCAAGTGGCCGGTTTTTTATCCATCCTCTCTAAGATTGGGTTCCAAATGGCTTTTGATGTGCACTTGGCACCAAGTGGCAGCCCCAAATAACTTGTGGATAGAAGTCCTACTTTGCAGCCCAAAAGATCAGCCAGCCTCTGAATGTTAGAAACTTCACCCACAGCAATCATTTCACTTTTTGCTAAGTTCACCTTTAACCCAGAAACAATTTCAAACCAGAAAAGGCATTTAGATTAAGCACTTGTTCCTCCGAAGCCTTGCAAAAAAATAGTGTGTCATCAGCATACTGCAAAATAGGAATGGAAGTACCATTTGGGCTCACTTCAAAAGCTTCCAACAGCTCCAAGTCCACCGCCTTATCCACCAATTTGCGGCGGCCTTCCATTACTATTAAAAATAGGAGAGGGGATAAGGGATCCCCTTGTCTTAAACCTCTCGAATTTTTGAAATTGCTTCTAGTTACTCCATTAACAAGGACCGAGAATCTTGGAGTGGAGATGCAAACTTTCAACCAGCTTCTCCATTTTGAACCAAAGTGCATTCTTTCCATCAAATAATCCAAAAAAAGATTAATTAACATGGTCGTAAGCCTTCTCTAAACCTATTTTATAGACCAAACCATTTCTTCCATTTCTCTTTCTTGAATCAACTAGCTCATTTACTATGAAAACCACATCATGAATATGCTTGTTGTGAACAAAAGCTCCTTGGTATTTGGATATCAAGGAATCTATCGCCTTTCTTAACTGAGTGGCTATAATCTTGGCCAAGATTTTGTACATACTTCCTAGTTCCTACCAAACTTATTGGTTTAAATCCTTCAAATCAGAGGCCCCTTTCTTCTTTGGAACCAAGGATATAAACATTGCATTCAAGCTTCTTTCCAAGGCTGCAGAATCATGAAATTCCTCAAGAACTTTTAAAACATCAACCTTAAGAAGCTCCCAAAACTTCTTGAAGAAGTGAAACCATCGAGGCCTGGAGCCTTTTCCCCTTCCAATTCGTCTAAAGCCTTCTTTACCTCCTCTTCTGAAAAGGGCTTCTCCAAATCTGATGCCCGTTGTTCTGTCAAGAAGTCAAACCTTATGAAAGTTATGGATAATATTAAGGGAATATGGTTATGAAACCTAGGTGATGCCTAGGTTCCCTTGCAGGCAACTAGGTGACAAGGTGCTCCCCTGTTTCCTAGCCTCGCCTTGGAACCTTGAAAACTATGCTCAAATCACAAATGTCAGTCATAGTTGCAGTGTCAAGACAACCAAGGAGATTTGGCCTAAACTGGTTCCACCTAAAGTTATTATTTTCTGCTGGGAGGTGTTTTATAGAAAGATTAATACCTTAGACTGCTTGCAGAGGAAAAGGCCTTCTTTGTGTTTGTCCCCTAACTGGTGTGTACCTTGCAAGGCTAGTGGTGAGGATTGTTCTCACTTACTTGTACCTTGTTCCTTTTTTGGAGTTGGATTTTCTCTTTGTTTGGGTGCAGGTGGAATCTGACCACAGATTTAAGTCAGTTGTTCGATCCTTCCTTTTTTATGTGGCCTACAAAAAAGGAAAAATAATGTGGAAATGTATTAAAGCAGCCGCCTTGTGGACAATCTGGTCTAAACTCAGGTAGCCGAATAAAATTATGGGAACAACTTTGGGTCGGGGATTCTCCTCTGAAGGACCAATTTCCTTCCTTGTATGCTCTATCAAACTTGAAAAATGAACCCATATCTTCTTTCTTGGTCCCTTCAACCTCACACTTCTGGCTTTGGGTGGAACCTAGGCCTGCGTAGGGCAATTAGGGATACAGACATGGATAGCTTGGTAACTTTGCTAGCCTCCCTTGAGATTGTCTTCCTAAACCCTGTTGAGGAAGACACCAGATTTTGGACCCCTTCTAGCTTTGGTACCTTTTCTTGTGCTTCATTCTTTGAAACCTTAACTCAGCCTCCTATCCCCTTTGGGTTGTCCTTTCCGGTTAAGGAAATTTGGAGTAGGCCTATTCCTCCTCGGGTTGTTTTTTTTTGTTGGGAAATTTTTCTGGAAAGAATCAACACTTTAGACTTACTTCAGAGAAAGAGACCCAACTATTGTCTACTTCCTAATAGATGTGCTCTTTGTAAAGCTGATGGGGAATCTGACTACCATCTCATGGTCTCTTGTAAGGCTGCTAAAACTGTACGGGAGTGGGTTTTCTCCCGCATTGGGTGTTCTTGGTATCCTCTGGAGACTGTCCAAGGTTTGTTTTCTCCTTTTTTCAGTTGGCCTAAGAAGCGAGGGAAGACTATGTGGAGGTGTATTAGGGCAACGGTATGCTAGTCATTGTGGGAAGAAAGAAACTCACGCATTTTTTTCGACAAGGAAAGAACATTGGAAGAATTGTTAGATCGAATCCTTTTAAGGGTTGTCCACTGGCTAAAATCTTTGGAGTTGTTTTCAGATTTTTCTGTGGCTGACTTGCTAAGAAATTGGAAGGAGATTGCTTTTAATGCTAGATGCAAGAGGACTCTTTGTCCATTTTGGTCCCCTCCCCCCTCGGGCTTTATAAAGCTGAATTTTGATGGCAGCAGTGTAAGAAATCCAGGGCCCTCTGGGATTGGAGGAGTTTTCAGGAATGAGGAAGGGATTGTTATTGCTCTATTCTCTGGCCCTATTGGAGAAGGTGACTTAGGGCTGAGATCCTTGCAGCGCTTGAAGGAATTCGAAGAGCAAAGGAATTAAATATCAGCCGTTTGATCCTGGAAAGTGATTCGAAGGTGGTGGTTAGTTGGTTGAAGACAGAGGACAATGGTTTGTGGAATTTTAACAATGAAAAAAAAAAACAGTTCTTATGGCTGGGTAGGGACATTGAGATTCAGTACAGCTGGGTGAAGAGGAGTGCCAACTCATTTGCGGATGGGCTGGCCAAGCAACGAGTGAATAGGGAGTCTGTATTTTGGGCTAGTTTTTAATCTTTTCTCTTCGCACTCCCTTTGTTTTCTGTTTTTGGGGAGCTAAGATATTTTATCTCCCCTCTTGTATCCATATTCCCTCTTTTCTTTTAATTTAATGAAGCTGGTGTTATTGATCAAAAAAAAAATGCAAGGTTTTTAAGGAAGAGGAAAGAAGCTCTCAAGCTGTTAGGAATGTATCTTAACTAGGGCCATCAATTGGTTAAGAACTATGGACTTATTTCATACATTCTCCTTTGATGATTTTTGGAGAAATTGGATAGTGGTGTCTAACAGCCATGCAAGGAAGGACAGGAAATCTGTAGTGTGGATGCCTCCACCTGAAGGATGGGTAAAGCTGAATTTTGATGGAAGTAGCCAAGGAAACCCAGGCTCATCGAGGATAGGAGGGGTGCTGAGAGATAATGAAAGAAAAATATTAGCATTGTTTTCAGACCCCGTGGGAATAGGAGACTCCAATAGAGCTGAGATATTAGAGGCGGTGCAGGGTATTCAAATTGCAGAACAATTAGGAGTTCAGCACTTGGTAGTTGAAGGGGACTCTGAGATTGTTGTGGGATGGCTCAAAGAACCAGCTTCAGCTATGTGGCGACATAGAAATACGTTAAGGAAAGTCAACTGGATCACAAGAAACATGACTGTTACCTTTC
>NW_010729085.1:2837653-2876105 GCF_000365185.1 Nelumbo nucifera
TGCACGAACTCCATTCCCTTCAAGGATCTTCAAGGTCTCTTGTCAAATTGTTAGACCAAAATATTAAAAAAAAAAATTGTTTTGTTGAGCTGAAACTCTCAATACACAAAATTTGCATATCAAGGGTATTGATACCTTGAACTAGGGCTGTTCACGGGTTGATTCAGTTCTCAAACCTGAAGCATGTTGACACTGATTAACCTGAACACTCCAAGGTTTTAAAAGGTCAATGGCATAGTTGAGGTGTAATGGCCCAAAAAGGTGAAGCATAAACCTCAGGGCAGCCTCAAAAATTAAGAAAAAAATAATTAAAGTTTATAAATGATAAAAATAACATATAATATACCAATTTAGAATGATAGAAGGTACAAATATCCATAAAATAAAATTTTATAACCAATAAGTTTTAGCTTTTAAGCATTAAATAAAATAATAACTAATCAACTAACAATTATAAACATTTTACATTTCATGTTTCAAAATGCAAAGTTCTCAAATGATTCAAATGACCAATTTAAAGGAAAGCAAACATATGAAGAATCATCCATATAATTGATATTATATTTGTGGTGATCCAACAATTTAGAAGAATGTAAACAACTTAGTTGATTTGACCTATGCAAAAAGTTCAATAAAAGAATAAATCCATTATGCAAAGAAATTAGAAAATTAACATATTTTGGATGTTAGATTTATGATAATAAGAAAAAAATCCTACTTGATTTATTCAAGAGAAACTAAGAATTTGATTAGCCCTATTGATTTTTCATTTCTACTCTTTTTATTTGGCCCACAATTATTGATGTGCTTCTCCCATATATTCTGAATCTGAACTACAAAAATGCATAAAATCTATAGTTTTTGCACTAAATCACTAAATAATCATTGATAGTTGAGGCTTACACCTTTGTACGCCTCAAGTTATGCCTCACGTCTTGAGGATTGAGGCTTAGGTCTCATTCTGACAAAGGTTCAAGCTTCACAATTTTGATGCGAAGCTTTAGCCTTGAGGCAAAATCTGTCTTGTGTCAAGGCATATGCATCATGCCTCAAGGCTTAAGCCTTTTAAAACAATGCATGCTTCCATGTGATGAATTGAATATTCAAAATATCTTAGTCAATGATGGTATTCATGTAGTTGAACCCAAATTGCCTTGGGTGCTGATTGTGAAAATAACGGTAATCTAGAATTTGCAAGATTTTGAAGGGCAATAATTTAAATGAGACAATATTTCCTTTTTCAGGTAATGCAGGGTCTTGCAAAATCTATAGCATGGGATGGAGAAGGTGCAACTTGTCTAATTGAGGTATTGTATAATTTTCAACTTTGATAAATGAGGCAGTATCTTCTGTGATTCCTTCGTACATAGAGTGAAACTATGTTATGGTCAGAACAAGCATAGTTTGAACAAATAACAGAATACATTCATTCATTATTGGACTGCAAAGTTAAATTCTTGAAGCTCTTCTATCTATAAAGGAAATTCAAGCGTTGGATGTAACTATTGTGTCTTTTGCAACTATTTGCATGTCTGTAATGGTCTACCTTTAGAAATGAACTCAACCTGTTTCTCAATAGACTCTTAGATCCCGGCAGTCATATAGGTGTTAATGCCCTGATAAAGATACAGACACAAACACTGACATGGATGTAGGAAACAGGGATAACTTCATTTCATAAAATCCTGGACATAGATACAGATATGGATATGGGTATCTATATAATATGTTTCTACTATGTGTTTATATCTAGTTTTTTATGCTAAATATCATTTCTCAAGACTTGTGTTCTGATTAAATCTCAAGCAAATATAGATCTTTTATGATATAATTTGTTAAAACACACCCCATTTTACATATGTTAAAAGTGTTAATGCTATTAAGTACATCTAGAAAGCATCCATGCAGTATCTGGTAATGCATCTGATTAGTGCCATATCTGAGACAAGTATACGAGTATCATAGCCTATCAGTGGACCGTCCCATATACACACTGAAAGAAAATTTTCCAATATACAGATTACTTCGCTATTGTTTACCTGGATTTTGTAGCCCTCTACATTTTAGATTCAGTTATCCAGGTAACAAAGTTATGATACCCCTATAAAACCTGATTTTGAGCAACACTTTGTTCAAGAGGTGGCCCACTAAATTCAGTCCAAGTAGGGGTAGAGGTGTAAATCGGGTCGTGCCACCCGCAGCCCGGCACGATTTGTATGGGCCGTGCCGGGCTTGGGGTTTCAAGTCAGCTGGCCAGCCCGACACGGCCCATATATATTTTATATTTATATATATAATTTATATATAATATATAATATATTATATAAATTATATTTATATAATAATATATAGTATATAATATATTAGTAAAATAAACAATTTTTTTCAATTTTATTATACTATTTTTTTTAATTAATGTATATATAAGCAATTGTATACATCAAAATTCATATAATATTAAAATTTTAAGTTTTTTTCAATTTTTTAAATAAATAACTTTGGCCAGGTCCACGGCCCGGCCTAGCCCATGGCTTGGCCCACGGCCCTTTTCACCTCTAAGTAGGGGGTAGTGAATGATGCAGATGTTATGAAATTAGGGTTTTTTTTACCCGAGTCCAGCATGTTTCTTCTCAATAAGGTGTAGACTTTCTAACCGTATGTTATGAAGATAAGAAGAAAAATTTAGTACCAGGGTCCATTACATCATATTTTTTCAAAACATTGTACCATCTTTCTAATGAAATCTTAATAAGTGTGTAGGTCATGGTAACTGGCACCAACAATGAGGCTGAAGCAGCAAAAATTGCACGCTCGGTAGCATCTTCTTCACTTACCAAGGTATCCGCTCTCTCAACATGTAACATCCTAATTGGTAATGTATCTAGTATGATGTATGAACTATTAATCAAGCCATCTCTCTTATTTCTGTTTCTCTTTAGGCAGCAGTATATGGCAGAGACCCAAACTGGGGACGCATTGCTTGTGCTGCTGGCTATTCAGGGATTCCTTTCCAGCCAAATAAGCTTCGCATATCACTTGGAGATATTCTGCTCATGGATGGTGGGCAACCACTTCCTTTCGACAGGTGAGATAGCTATGTTTCTTTTAGTTGTTTTCTTTTCAAAATTGAATCTTTCTAGTATATCAAAACACTAAGTCGGGAACCAACTTCACTTATGGCAGCTACATATGCAATTTGGGGATGTTAATCTAGTGGTGCTTGGCTAGCTATGATACTCAGATACCTATACATGTTAACATACCAATGTCAGATTCAGATACAATACTGGATACTGCATGGATACTTCTAGATGTATAGTCTTTTTTTACAAGTTACGTTTTTTTGAAAAGGGAAAAAAAAATAACTTCTAGATGTATGTTATACACTGATACTTTTAAAATATGTAACATGGTGTCTTAACAAATTATACTAAAAAAAGTTGCCTGTGTTAGAAATTTAATTAAATTCAGCAAGACATACATCTTGAGAAAATGGCATATGGCTTCAGAAACTAAAAATAAATTTGTAAATCCCCAACAGTGAATGGTTAGGCAGTATAAGCGTATAATTCTGAAATCAGTATTTTTATTGTTCATGTTGCCATTTTCTATTCCATTCCGTTCTGTTTGTGTGATGTCCATTATCAAATTATGTGCACTTAAATCATTTCTTACTACACCTACCCAAGTTCTTTTCAGTCTGTCCCTGGCTCTTCTACCCCCTTAAACTCGTAACTGATCAATTCTTCTAATGGATGCTGTAGATGGTCTTCTTTGCATGTGACCAAACCACCTCAGTTTGCTTTCATTTTATCATCCATTTGAGCTACTTCTAGGTTCCTTCATATGACCTTCATTTCTGACCCTATCCTTTCTTGTTATACCACTCGTCCACCTATCTGCCATGTTTTTTTTTTTTTGTACATGACACTCTGCTCCATACAACATAGCTGGCGTTACAACCGTTTTACAGATTTTTTTTATAAGTAAAGAGTTTTGTTAATAAAATCAAATAGTAGTTATACAATGAGTTTTCCCATAGGAATACCAAAAAAAAACGAGTTTTCCCATAGAGAGGTGTGAGATGCAGCCTCAATTACAATGCAGATTACAATTGAGCCCAAAAAAAATGCTCCCTATACACCCCATGCTTAGCTAAGTAATTAGCTATCCCATTGGTCAATTTGTCAGCCATCCAACTACCAGCTTTGAGTACCCCTCAATTATCAATCTGTCCACGTTCAGCTCTCTAGCAAGCAGTGCTCCTTGCAATACTTGAAGGCCTGAATATAAAGCATGTATGGAGTCCCCCACTCCTACAGGACTTGAATATAAAGCAATTATATGCCCTTCTGCATTCCTAATTCCTAAACAAACCCCCTATTCTTGAAAGCCTTGGATTGCTAAGGCTGCTTCCATCAAAATTTAGCTTTATGAACCCTGCTTCAGAAGATACCCAAGTAGGACAAGGTTAAGCTTAACCTCTGAACTGTTTTACAGAAATTTCCTTTTAGCCAAATTGCTATTCTCCAAATGCACCCCTCCATTTTGGCAATCTTGCTCTAATTCTATGAGCGACATCTAACTCGTTCTCCCCTTTGTTATGAATTATTGACTCAAGATAAAGGAATAGGTTAAGTTGAGCTATCTCTTGGTCTCCAATCCTAAATACTGGTTTACATTTCCACTATTATTAAACTTACATTGCATTTATTCTACTTTAGTTCTACTTATTTTTTATTTTTTTGTTCCTAATGTACTTGTTTTAGGAAAAAATAAATGCATAATATGAGCATATTACATGGGATGTCCGTGTCCACGTCTGTATCCAGGATTTTAGGAAATGGAGTCATATCCCCATTTCCATATCAATGTCTTGTGTCCATATCCATATTGGGGTGTCAACAGTATCCAGAAATCCGATTTCGAATTTGATATTCAACATAATCGAGTTGAATTCAGATTGTGACTTTATTCAATTCAATAAATATCCAAATCTGGTCAATTATATAATATATTAAATATTTAAACATTTTAGGTAATGTACATATATACTATTTAAGTTATATAAATAATTTATATATTTTATATACATAAAGTATTCATATTATATATTAATTTCCTAAAATAATCATTTTGTTGAATTCAAATCAAATATTTGAATATTTAATCAAATTTGAATTCAGATATTGGTTGATTCAATTCAAGTTCAATCCATTTACACCCCTATATCCTTATTTTGGCATCAAGTTCGGATTGGTTCTCCATAGAGCGCATCCCACATGCACCCCACAGCACACCTCAGTGTGCTTTGGGAACGTCTGCCGTACTTGTCATGGGGAGATGTTCCCAATGCACAGTTAGATGTGCTGTGGGGCATGCTTTGGGGGAGTCGGTGCGAATTCCTTGGCATCATAGTTGGCCAGGCTTAGCACAAGGTATTAGCAATTTCCATGGTATTCATTAGTCATTACAATAACTGGTTTTTGGACTTGTTTAGAAATTTCCACGGTATTCATTTACACCCCTATAATACTCTAGCATCACAATAACTGATTTTTGGACTTGTTTAGCAATTTCCACAGTATTCATTACAATATCTAGTTTGTAAACAATGAGAGGAATTCCACACATTCATATCTACAAGCAATGGAACTTGGCTCTTTTCCCTACTGCATTTTCTCCAATTCTTTCATTGTTCTTTCTTGATATATGGAGCCTTTTCAGGAATGCAGCTAGTGATTATCTGAAGAATGCTGGTAAGACCCATGGTACGGTTGGAATTCACATTTCTGTCGGTAAGCATGTTTCAAATTCATGCAAATGTCGAATACTTATTTTTTGTTTGAAAAAAAAAACATGGTGAAACATTTCTAAGGATGCCATCTCTTCAATATATTTTAGGGTAAATTCTAGGCAATTTTCTGGTGTTAAGACACACACTCAAGATATGATAGTTGATGGTGTGATGTACCAGCATTGAGCTTAATGCTTCCATGTTGAATATATACTGTGAATGGGTCTGGGACTTATTATTGAATAAAATACCTCTATAACCCATAACTTTAATGGTATAAAAACCTATGTTTTTAAAACCAACTTAAAAATGAAATTGCTTTTCCATTTAGATAGCGGGTTAGTGGTTGAACCATCTGAGTCAAATTGGCTAACCCATGATGTCATAGTTAAATAAAATTCAAAAAGATAGACATACAAACATTTTTGTAAAAAATGCTGGCATATCACTAATATTAAAATATTATATATTCAACATATTAAACAAAGATAAGCATGATACATAACTTATTAATGATGGAGATGGAATACAAAATTTAAAACTAGCCAGAAAACAAAACTTAGACAAAACAAAATGGGCTGATCTGCTAGCTGGCAAATCTCTAATATTAGGCAAAATTGAAAAATAGATAGAAGTACAAAAAACATAGACATTTTGTAAAATAACAGTACAGCATGTCTCTAATATTATATATTCATCACATTATACAAAACAAGTGTAAATTAGAATTATTTTTATTAATGATGGAAATGTGTTGCAAAATTTATATTGATCAAAAAATGTATTGCAAAATTTGAAACTTGGAATCAAATCTGATTTTTTTGTCTAGGTACCAGGTTAGCAGTTCAATCATCTAGGACAGCCCATGTGCCATAATTAAATAATAAAAATTTAAAATAGACAGAAACGCACCAAATTATAGAAAAATATAGAATTTATAAAAAGTTGGGCGCACCTTTAATATTATACATTAATCATATTAAACAAAATGAAAAATTAAAAAAAATTTCATAAAGAAGAATTATTTTTATTGATGGTAGAAATGAACACAGAAATAAAACCATTTTCCATCCAGGCCAAATGGGTCAACCGACTCAACCCATGATGTCATAATTAAATTATAAAAAATTTAAGCTAGCTAGAGCTATTACAAATTTCGTGGAAACATGTAGGGACATTTAATATTATATATGGAAAAATCTATGATGCCAGAAAGACATGATACCACAAAGGCTTTGGCCAATCAAAACCCCCTGTTAATTTTGATGAAAACCCACCTGATTGGTTACCACCGCCTTTATGAAGCTGGTTGATTAGTTGTAAATTTTTCCAGTATCATGTCTTTCAACCATCATAGTTGAACCCATTATATATTCATACTATACACAAAAAAAAAAGAAGTATTCTATTGAAAATGGAAATGGAATACAAAATTTAAAAGTGACCCGAAAATGAAATTATTTTCCCATCTAGGTGGTGGGTCAGCAGTTGAACCTGGGTCAAATGGGCCAATGCCATGATTAGATAATAAACATAAAAATACATATAAAAATACAAAAGAAAAACTGTAGAAAAATTTGGACATGTTTATTCATCATATTAAACAAAAATAAGTGTGTTAAATAAGAACTATTTTTATTAGTGATGGAAATATAATACAAATTGATCAAAATGGAAATATAATACAAAATTTAAAATTTAATGGCATCAAAGTCGTTTTTTCATCCAAGTCAAGCCACAATGGTTCAATCGTATGGATTAAATGGCTAAACCCATGATGTCATAATAAAAAAATGAAAATTTGTAAAACAGATAAAAATACAAAAATCTTACAGAAGAACATAGAAATGAAAATCTGTAATATTATATACCCATCATAAAAAAAATATATATTTTTTCATCAATGATGGAAATGAAATACAAAAAATAAGAATGCAGTATGGGCCTAATGCGTGCTTGTAAATAACATAGGTCTGGGACCAGAAATTTTCAGATACCATATATTTTCCATATCATAGTTGAACCCCTACTAAAAAGTATTAGATGCTGAATATTTTAAAAATATGGAAAAATATAGGAGTTTTTCATGAAGAGATAATATGTATTATGTCATCTTTAAGATATTTTCGTAAATATAAAAATATTATTATCTGTTAATGTCTATATTTTTAATAGATTATACATACATTTACATGCAAAAGATATGATAAATTATCATTCCATATTTTAAAGAATGTATTAGACATGTATTCATTTTTAATTATGCTGAATAGTTTATTTTTTATGAATAACTCTTGCCCAAGGTTCTTATTTCGTATAATCTTTCGTCAACAGGAACAGGGCAAGGATCCGGGAAGGCTTGGGGCTGTGATTTAAGTTACGACTACGTCAAAATTAACGCAGAGTACACCACATAAGGACTATGATGGTGTCACTGACAGTGGAAGGACTGGAGAGGAAAATCAAAGAGAGGATTGTGAAGTTTAACCAAGACTACTTTGTTTCGTCACTATATATCGACTTGGAAGAATAAATTAAATTGAAGAGCCCAAGGATCCGGGAAGGCTTAAAGGCTACGATTTAAGTCACGACTACGTCAAAATTAACGAAAAGTACTGCCACATGAGGACAATGACGGTGTCAGTGACGGTGGAAGGACCAGAGAGGAAAACTGAAGAGGATTATGAAGTTTACCTTAGATCTACCTTGTTTTTTCACTATTTATGGAGTATGAACTTGGAAGAATAATGAATAGCTTCTTGGTATCAGCAGATCCCAGGGATGCAATTATCCCCGTGACTAACGATTGATGATTGGACGATCGGTATCTGTTCGTTCTCGGTAAGCCTCCAATCCTATTTTAATTGTCTGGTTAATAGCCTGCAAATTTGTATCTCTAGGGTTAAAACCTAAATCAAGTTCACAGGTGGATCCCATTCAAACAACTACAAGCTCCGCATCTTTACTCGTTATCTTCAATCTTCAAGGTGAAACTCCAAGAGTGCTCTTTTGCACACCATGACCCAGGAGCCATGAATCTGTAGCTCAGAAAAACCGTTGACTAGACCCTATATTTCCCAGGCAACTGTACTTACGAAGGCTTCCATAACCTCTCATAAGTCATAACCAACCAGTAAATCATGTAGCATTTACTGAATCTCCAAATGAAGATTGACGAAAACTTTCGTTTCTGAGATCGAAAATCTTTGATGTATTATTTGAGGCTAATATTAATTGGTCGGGATTTGCTGCACTTGATTCAGTCTGACTGTATTACGTGTGTAAAAAATTATATGAAAACACAAGTAATGCTCGAAAAGGTGCAGTAAATCTCGTTACAACATCATAAGGTTGATCATGTTTTTTAAAGGAAAAAGGTTGGTCATCGTTACGACTTGTGACATCGTAAAGTTGGTCATTCTTGAAAACGTTATGGCCTTTTCACTGTGGCCACACGCTCATGTTTTGGTTAAGATATTCTGGGCATGGGTCGCAAAAGATGATTTACCAAAAAAAAGAAAATAGCAAAAGATGCGTTATAATAATAAAATAAGATGCATTAGTCGTAAATCACGGAGCATAGTCAAGTAACTATTGTACAAGCATCATTGCAGGTAAATGGCAATGCATTCAAAAGAGTGGAGAGGTGTTGCTCAGGAATCAGGAGATGCATACAAAAATTAGATTTGATCAAATGACAACGATTTCGTATCTTCTAAATACATTAGATAATGCTCGGAAATGACAAATGGTTGAAAATGAAGATATGCTTATTTGCGGGATCTCTAGCGAAAATGAAATCCATCACATTACAGATCAGGATTCTCTGCAAGCAAAAAACTCCAGCCGCATGGATGGAAGAACAAACCACCCCCTGAGCCACCCTTTTAGGAGTCCAGATCTCCTTACACAGCGTGCGTCAGACTGACCTCACGGCCTGTCCGAACCGCACATCGGGAACATCTCTCTACTTGCATTTATTATTATTCATGATGTGGCTGTGAGGTCTATGTAAGGCGCACTCAGTGAGGAGATCTCAATTCCCTTTTCAGACTAGCCGTGAATTGGAGATGCATGCTAAACGAAAACCTACAAAACAATAACCCCATCATCCCATGTAAAGGACGAAAGAGATGCATCATACATACGAAACGAAATTTTACAACACAATAAACCCTTGTAACCGAGCAAAGATCAAACTCTGGTCGAAAAATGACATAGCCTGAGTTATAGTGTTCTACCATTATTATCTTACAGAATGCATTCACCAATTCACCATCCACAACCAAAATGGTGCAGGGACGAGTATTAGCAAATCGTTATTAACAACCAGTGAAGAATAGCATAGTCGCCCAAACTATACTTGTTTATATATATTTACATAGATCCGCATAGGGAAACAGAACTTGGATGAGGTGCCCTTTTTTATGTAGCCTCCGCGACTGAAATGTGCATCTTAGCTAGCGACGTCCTCAGGAAGCTACTGCCGCACTTGGTGTCCTGACCAGTTGTAGCGAAATCTACCGTCTCCACAGTCGACTGCCTCAGACCACCTATGAGTAATCTTTCACTGCTAGTCGGCAACTTCGAACGTGTATCCGTGCTTGAGACAACTTTGCGTGACTGCTTCTTGTCACTGCCGCTACCTCGAGAAGATTTGCTCTTGTGCTTGTGTTTGCCATTCTTCTTATTCCCTCTGGAACGATGTTGGTTGTGACTCTTCACTGTGTGAGATAGGGACGTAGCAGGTGGATCATAGACATCGGGAGCCCATGTCACATTCAACTTCTTCAAAGGCATCCCCTGCTTCTCGCGGCTACCTTTCATTGCAGACACAAGCTTCAAAGGAGTCTGAGAGGAGAAAGCACATGGAACAGGAAAACATAAGGATATTGTAAGGAATTAACCAACCAAAGCAAGTAACTCGCATCACTGGTAATACACTTCACACTTGGGAACAAAGCTTGGCAAAACGTCGTAATTAAGGAATCAACTTTTCGCATCTTACGAAACCAGGTGAAGTCTCACTTATTCCGATCAAATATCAGGGACGCCCTTTCATCGTAGTATTTACTACAGTACTCACATAGACACATCCAGTTGGCTGTATCTGCCTCATAGGTGGTGAGGATCAAAACAAAATAGAGTTGGCGTCCAAACGCTCTCAACACTGTTCGAACAGGACACTGCAACGTCTCCCTGGCCAGTTGCCATGGGAGATGTTCCCATTGTACCACCATATTGGCTTGTTAGGACAGAGTTGGGAGTGTTTGTTGGTAACAGATCCAAACACTCTTTTAAGTACTGAGAAACGAAACATTGGAAGAAAAGTTCACCAACTATTTTAGCAGTAAAGTTCTAACTTCCAACTATGTAGACAAAAAAGTCAAACTCTTGATGATTACACCCAACATTCTTTATCTTGGTAAATATGATGGTACTTGTCCAAACCTTGTGACTCAGGAAGTATCAGATGGTTTGCAATAAGCACAATGAAGTTGATACACGCACTTGTATTACGCAATGCAACAACAAGAATCAAGCTTGTGAAACAATAAACTTGAATGGTGGTGCAAAAAGTGGAAGAAAAAAAAAAAAAAAAAAAAGAAAAAAAAAAAAAAAAAAAAAAAAAAGATCTCCCAACAAATCCCTCCTCTTGAATAGAGAGACCCATATGCAAAAAAGCATACAAGTCAAGAAGTTGGGGATTAGTTGTATAAACTTGAATGACTTCAACGCACACAGACTAGTAGGACACTAGGTAGGTGGGATACTTACGGGCAGAGATATAGAACGAGTACAGGTTGGATTCCCAGACAATGTAGAACTTTGCGCAGGTATTTCCTCTCTCCCATTCATAGATGCAGCACATGTCATTCCAGAGCATGGAAAAGTTGCAAATCTTGTCAAACCCTTCTGGGTCGTTGAAATTGAGGATTGGAGCTGGTGTATTTTCAACTCCCCCCACGTTTTGTCATCTGCATGGTATATCTCATCATCCCCACCTAAAAGTGGACCGCTGTCTGGTACCAGTTCTTGATCATCGTCATGTAAGACCCCAGGTGCATTTTCAAGTTCCTCTACCAAATTGCTTTCCATGCTACCATAAGGGCATTGGTTAAGATTCAAACATGATTGCTCTAGTTCAAGAAGATTATCCACATATTTAGAAACTGAATTTCCACTCTCCGCTACATCCATCAATAATACGAGGTACTAGGATGATAGAACTGCCAAAAGGACTCATATTAGGGAAACAAAAATCTATATAATTCACTAAGACATAATCCAATGAAAAACGGGCCAACAACAATATGATACACCCCCCCCCGGTCCACCCCTATTGAAATGTATCATCCAATCCAATGGCATAAACATGATTAGGACCACGATGGTGGTTGTTATGACGTACAGGACTAAAATTTACAATTATGCATCTATGCATGCAACAGTAACAAAAATACATTACACTCACAGAGACAAGTCATTCTAATTGCCCGAGTAAATTGGGGAAAAAATACTTGACATAAGAATCAGGGCATTAAAAGAGAAATTAACATAGAAGATAATTTTGTTCCACAGATACAGTCTACGTACTTGACATAAGAATCAGGGCATTAAAAGAGAAATTAACATAGAAGATAATTTTGTTCCACAGATACAGTCTACGGTGGTCACAGTTAAATGAAAGAAAAGTGCATCTGAACACTGCTAAGAAAATTGGACAATGCTGCGGAAAAAAAAAAAGGCATGGAATAGTGAATTTCATCATGCAGTTGCATTTAAGGGAATACCAAAATGTGCTGAAAAGAAAACAAGGATGATATAATTAAACATAAAAACTTGAACTGCTAGACTTCCGAAATGCAAACCACATCATTTTTTGAGAAATTTTACAATGGGAAGCAAGCTGAGGCCTTGCCTAGTTGCCTTGACCTTAAGAAGGGTTATAAGTAGCCGCCTAAGATATTCAAATCTCTTCACAAATCATGCCTCCGATGTTCGAGGTGCAGATTAGATGCAACTTTTACACCTTCATGCCCATGTTCTAGCAATACAACATTGAAAGGGCACTGTGAGAATTGAACTAGCAACTCTAGCACCCAAAGCAAGAATCATATCGCCAGACAAAACAACCAGTTGTTAAAGTAATTGAGCTCATAGTCATAGTTACTATTACTGAATTTGCACAAAACCCAAAAGGATGATGAGTACTTAACAGGGCTCATTTCCTGGCAGAGGAATGGGATCAGGGTCAGTATTGACAAATAAAAGATCTGAAAGGAGCAAAAAGGAACAGTCGAGCAGTAGATCGCGAGCATGTCAGCATGTCTTCCTGTTCTCTGCATGTACTGAATGAGATCATTCGTTTTTTTTCTAAAATGTCAGCATGTCTTTCTGCTTCCTTCTTTCTTTTTAAACTCTATCTAGTCTTTCTATCTCTGAGTGAAGAGAATTAAACAAAGGAAGAATTAACCACAATAAGATCGCGACTCGCGAGCATGTTAACGGTACGCTATTCAGTTAAAACATCACAAATTTTTACACGTTAATATAAACAATTCATCTAAATACGGCAACATCAAAGCACAAAGCACAGCAGGAATATAATTTTTAGAAAAGTATGATAAAAATAAAGCAAACATAGCAATTGACACGTTGGGATCCAAAGAGAATAATATCGTGGATAATCATTGAGAACGTTTACCTCTACAGTTAAAAAAGAAAAGAGGTCTCTTATATGAGAGAGAAGTCCAAACGGTAACCTGGATCCACCCAAACAGCCACAAATTCCAACTTCCTTGAAAGATCGTGCTGGCCCAACCAATTTAAGAAGAAATGGAGTGTGATTGTTCAATGAGTGATTTCTAGATCTCTAATTCTTTTTATCTCGTTCAGATCCGAAAACGGGAAGAAAAGAAGAAGAAACCCTAAAATAACAAGATAGCCATTATTAAGCCGAACGTTAACTCAAATTACCACGCCGATTCCATTTCTCAAGCTGTTTCAGACGATGAGAACATGAACCACCATGGAAAGAGGTCGCCGAGGGAATCGTCGTTTCACGCCGGTGGATGAATTCTCCGAGCACCGAAGGCATGGTCGATGCTCTTTGAAACCCTAAGCTGGAAGATCAAGAACCCTAATCAAAGCCACCAGATTCAAAAGAAGATACAAAATCAACCTCAGATGTTGAGAGGTCTCCCTAATCACTTTGAACAAAAAAAAAAAGCTAAAATACCACCATCCCTCTCAAATCAGCCCATCAGAACACCGAATTTGCAGAGATCGGACATGTAAGCACCTCGGAAGCCCTAATGACGGATTATTAGGGATTTGTGGAAGAAAAGTTGCGAAAATTATGCAGATTTTGCAGCGTCTATTCTCCGATCCGATCTATGTGAGCAGCAGGAAGATCAGAGAGACGGGAACGAATGGCGGGCGCGGTACGGAGGGGATGAGGGGTGATCTTCACATTATATATAAAGACTTAATTAGGCAAAAGCCTAGGCGGTTCACCGACTTACCGAGAACCTAATCTGAACGTACACGTGGCGATTTTATATTCTTTCTTGTGCTGACTGCTAGCACCACGCCCACGGAACCGGAGTTTCCGAGACGCCGGAGTTTCCCAGTGCACGGTGGATGTGCTGTGAGGCGCCTATTTGTAAAGAGCAGATCCCATCACGGAGTTCCCAGCCTCCCACTGGCGGAACGTAACACCATGACCACAAACCACCATAATGAAGGTCCCTAACCACGAAACAGTGACGTAATCGTTGCTTTTCTGCAATTACAGAAATATCCTCCCTCCCAATGGCAAAAGTTTTCAAAAAAATAAATATTTAAAAGGGCTTTTTACAAAATAAACAACATATTTTTAACATAAGAAATTCGTTAATGTTTTGAAAATAATGCTCAATTTGGTGAGCAAATAAAAAAATCTCCTTTCGGACCGAATTACCCTTATCCACAAATTTCATTATAAAATGTAGGGAAATTTCCTCATAGTTACCCTGTGCTTTCGCTCGAGTATCAATTTAGTACCTAAATTTTAAAATGTGACAATCTAATATTCAAACCTTTAAAACACGACAATATAGTATCGTTAGTGAACCGTCAGTCATGTATATCACGTAACCTCGTGTATGATTTAGGATATTTGAAAATGTCAAAATGTTCATCATCTTCTTTCTCAAGAAAATCTGTTCCACATCTTTTCTTCTCCGTTTGAAATTCAAACAATTTTCTTCATCAAAAAAATGTGTTATGCATCTTTTATTCTCACTCTCATCAGAGTACCAAAACGTTTGGCGCTCTAAGCCATGAATGCGGGAGCCTTTCTCCTCAAAGCAACAGAACATTTTTCATTAACTAAGAAGATCACCAAATCGCTCAAAACAAAAGCAGTTGGCCTATAAGTCTAACTACAATAGCTTCCTTCACTGAATCCCACAAGAAAATAAAATACTGAAAGCTTTAATTTATAAATTACAGCCAAACCTGGGCATCCCCAATCCAAACAAACGTTCCCTACCCATTTCTTGCCAATTCACCTACTTGGACGTGTTAGGATAGGACTGGAAACTCCACTATGTTGATGGAAAAGAAACTGACTCGCCCATGCTCTACATGAGAGAATTTTAAGGGAATGCCATTGCACTTCCTCTCTAGTTCTTCGATCTCATTTCTTGATGGTGGATGAGCCCTATTTACATAGAGCATAAAACTTGGACACCAGTAGATGATTTTCTAAACTTGCTGTTAGGAAGGTAAACTTCAAAATCCGGTCTCAAATCACTAACCTGCAAATTTTTAAGTTGGTTGATGAAGGAAAACCTGTTCAACAATTCACTGTCTGAAACTACACTGGTTTTTGTTGTTCCTTGAAGAGCAGAGTTACAACCATTATTACTCTTCATGGTCCAAGGGACACCATACCGACCAACAATGTACCCAAGGGACTTTAGGTGTCAAAAGTCACCCAACAGCACCCACTCTTTCCTTCTACAACCTTCTCATATAAATCTTTCAGGAAAAGTGTTGTATCATCAACATCCAACAGATGTAGTGCCCCTATTTCAGCCAAAAATAAGGTTTTTTCAATTGTACAGTAGAGCTTTCCTCTTCGAACTATTCCTGTTGTTATCCACATTTTGCCTTTCTTTTCAATAACCTCAGCCATTCCCATCTCTGCATTCCAACGAGCCTTAGATGTATATTTTCTGAATTGCAATTTGGGGATAGAACCATATGTATATTGAAGTTCTTCACCATTCAACTCTTCTGATGTAATTTCAAGATCAGACATTCCATCAGATGAACTTGCTAGATCTTCAATCACCATTATGCTAGTTATTGGTCGTATTTGCTTTGTTCTGAGGACTGATAACCGTCGGCGCGAGTTACAAGGGTTCTTCAATTAGAGTTTTTGTCGTTGTTCCACAATCATGAACACTGGTGTTTGGTGAGCGGCCGGTGGGGTGTTTCGGGTTAGGGCTCAGAGGAGAGAGTGGGGAGCGTTCTTCCTTTTTTTTTTTGGGTTCTGAGAGGTTAAGTTATATGCATTACTCGAAATAGATGAGGGGTATTTAGGTTTTTTTGTCTTCTAACTAATGGTGAGTTAACGTCGGGTACTAAATTGTCGCAAATGAAAGTTCAGGTACTAGATTGTCGCATTTTAAAGTTCAGGTACTAAATTAGCACTTGAGCCAAAGTACAGGGTACCTATAGGGAATTTTCCCTAAAATGTAAACTGATTTTAAAACTTGTTGTAAAATGACATTGAAAAACTCTAACGAAACCCTTATTCCAATACTTACCCAAAAAAAACCATTATTCCAATGATAAAATCTTTAAACTTTAACCATATTAAATTAGGGTTAAAGACTCAAGACCTCCCTTGAAATTAAATATAAATACTAAAACCTCTATCTCTTTTTAAATTAGATTAAGGCTATGTTGGAGAGTGCATAAGTTAAAAATAAGTACTTGTTGAATAAGTGCTTAAAAACAAATGTTTATTTGAATAAGTATTTATTTGCATTTGACACCTAATTTTTTCAAGTGCTTATTTTTTAAGATAATCACTTATTTTATATTTGGTGTTTGGTTGTCTTTTTTTCTAGTAAGCACTTAAATAAGTATTTGTGACCAAGGTTCAAAGTATCAAAAACACCAAGTGTATCGTAAAGGCAATTTTAAGAGACATATCAAGATATGCCTTAAATACACATATGTATTGGAGAAAAACTAAGATACGCATAAATATGCTTGGAAACACTATAAAAAATACATCAACAACACTAAATATAACACCTCAATGAGGTGTATATACATTAAATTAATATATCTTAATGGTTTTGTGAAAAAATACATTGTAGTTAATTATAATTTCGTTAAAAATCCTATGCTTAACTATAATTTATAAATTATAATTCTCAAGTTATAATTTTTTATGCGATGGGGAAAAACCTAGCTCTCTTATCTGACCATAAAACATGCATTGGAACAACTTCTAAGTGAAAATATAATTAATAACTATTTATTATTTAAATAATTATTATTTATTTATTTACAAACATCATAAAAAACAAATAAACATTATATAATATATTCAAACAATAATTATTAAAGAAGAAATTTCAATTGATTTGTGGATATGATAGATCATCTATAGAATTATAATATATCCAATCATTGTGATAAAATGATAAAATATAATTATTTATTTATTTATTTTAAAAATAAAAAATATATATTAAACAACAAATTTCAATTGGTCTGTGAATATGATAGATCATCCATAGAATTATAATATATTCAATTTTTGTGATCAAATGATAAAACATAATTAATTATTATTTATTTTTAATTATATAAATATAAAAATAAAAAATATTGAAGAAGAAATTTCAATTGCTCTATGGATATGATAGATAAATCCATAGATCTAAAATATTTACTCTTTATAGGCAGAGAAAAATTACATTTTCAATTTTTTTGTTAATTTATATTTTCCCCAAATATCTTCATGAAATTTTCATAAATCTATTGATAACACAAAAAAATGTGATTTTGAATGTAATAAATGTAGATTAGCATAAATTAAAACATTCGAGAAAAAAAAGAGATCACAATATATTATAAACAATTGAAAATTTTACCTATTTTTGCAATATTTTTTTTCAAAATTTGAAAAATCTTCAAAAAAAATAATGATTCATACTTGTTTGTTGCAAATCTAGCACTCCATGAATGAGGTTTGGAGTTTTAGAGTCATTTGGGGGTAAAAGAAGCATTATTTCAGGAAAAAAAAAAGCTTGCTTTCCCCTTTTTTTTCAGTTTTTGGTCATATCTTTTTCGTCGATACGCCCTGATACGGGTCCGATACGCATGAAAAAAGACAAGACACCCAATTTTCATGTGTATCATGTATTTGTTTTTCAAAGATACGATACGATACGATATGCCCTGTACCGGGCGTATCATATCGAAATTTTAAACCTTGGTTGTGACTATTTTGTCCTTCATTTTCTTTCAAATTTTCAAAATATACCCTTTGAAAGCACTTTTATTACATTTTTTTATTAATCACTTTTATGAAAGTACTTTTCTAAAAACATTTTTATGAACTTTTATAAAAGTGTTTGTAAAAGTACTTCTGTAAAAAGTGCTTTTGTAAAAGTACTTTTACAAATTTGCTTTTATAAGTGCTTTCATAAAAGTGCTTTCGTATAAATGTTTTCATAAAAGTACTTTTATAAAATTCAACTAGGGATAAATTTATAAGTGGTATTTTAAAATTCAACTAGGGATAATTTTGGAAGAAAAAAATTGAATAAGTGCTTATTATATAAGCACTTAAAAAAACTGGAAATTTTGGTTTAAAAAATAAGCCCTTATTTTTAAAATAAACACTTATTTCAGGTTTATTTCCCAAATACTAATAAGTGCTTAATGGCCCAAATAAGCAATTATTTTGAATAAGCACTCCCAAACATAACCTAAGACCTCCCCTTAAAATACACCAACCATTATATGTAATAAAAGGAGTTGAAAAGTCAAGTATACCCTTCAAAAACAATCTAACAAAACTACTCAAATCAACTAATAAGCCTTAAATAGACTACCAGTAACTCTTCAAATTTCCTGATACAAGCCCGAATCGTCTGACGTTGTTTTACGGACACTGGCACTGCCTTCAAGCTTTATTGTTAAAGCATGCACTACCATCATGAAGTTCCAGCATACATCTACTACTACTAATGGTTGATTGGTTGTTAGGCTCGTTGCATCGTCAATTGATCTCCATCTAGTCAAGCTTCATTGGTCAATCAATATAAGACCAATGGCTTCCTTTACTAAGGAGAGCTGAAACCATTTTTTGTAGTCTTCTTTGGGTTTACAACTGAATTCGTCAAGAATATGGAAATTCAAATGAAAAATCAAATATCTTTAGGCTTTGTTTGGTTGCAGTGCAATTTTATTTGCACTAGTATAAATGCATGGGAGTGCAAATGTAAAAAATGTAAATTCTTGTTTAATTTTGTTTTGTATTCTACTTCAGGGATTATAGTTGATAAGGGCAACTTTTGGGCCCTAATATCAATAAAAATAATCCTTTTAATATAATTTATAAAATAGGTTATTTTTTTCAAAAATATACCAAAAATGGCAAAAAACTGTTCATCTTCTTCCTCCTCCAAACCACTGAGTAAATTTCTCTCAAACATAGATCTCAACTTTTTTGTTCACTCTTGTAAAAAGAAATACTAATAAGTTCCATTCACACTTTCACATGCCTCGTTTGCCATATTGTTCTCCCTCTGATCTGAAAACTCGAAACAGCTACGAACTAATGACAAAACGTCTCTACTACAAGACTATACAGCTACAGCTCTTTGAATATAACCATACAAGAACAAGATTACAAGAAGAAAAGTGCCTTTTTTTCCCGATTTTCTTCAAAAAAAATTCTGTTGGTTTTTCTTACAGGAAAAATTAATCCAAACCCACCACACCAAGCTCAACCATGAATCAAACAAGAAAGAGTACAGAAAAAGTGAGGATTGCATAGTAAAGAATCGTTCTAGTCTTCTAGATCAATCTATCACACTGTAGTATGAAATCTGAACTTCTATTTTCGTGTGGCTATATTGACTGATTTTATTATGGTATATGTTCATGAATAAACGAGTTAATAATCAATCTAAGAATCTAAACAAATTTGAGGATGCACCAAGTGATTTTTAATTTAATTCCTCCAGGTGTAAACCAACAAACAAAACCCAGCCCACTCCATCACTGATGATGCTGCACCTAGATGAAGCCAACAATGATCTCCTCGTCATCTTTCAAAAAGCCTTTGTTTATTCTCTTCCACTCAAGTGTACACATCCTAATCCCGCCACTGGCTGGTGTAGTAGAGTCATATCATTATATTGGCATTGTCGGAGGTGGGCAAAGGCAGCAATGACACTGGTGGATGGTGGTCATTAAGGTTTGCGGGAATGGGGCGAAAGCCAAATGGGAAAAATATTTATTAATCTTGAAAGATATTTATTCGGTGGTTTGGAGGAAGAAGAAGACGAACAATGCTTTTGCCTTTATTTGATATATTTTTTAAAAAGTTAACATATTTTATAAATTATATTAAAAGCATGAACAATGCTTTATGTCTTGATTTACTCCATTTGTACTACAATCAAACAAAATAAGGCTACATTTGGAATCAATGTAAAGTGTCATCGGTGTGAAAATACATTGATAACATTTTTCACCGAACCGTGAAAGTGACTGTTGCTTTTTGAAAAATGCGATGGGTGGAAGAGTGTAAAATTTTACATCGATAAAATCAATATAGTTTTTAAATCGATTATCGATGTAAAGCTTTATGCTTTATGAGGTTTTACATCGATTATTGACGTAAAACTCCACTCCATCGAAACACACACAAAACTGAACCGGAGTGGAGTTCTACATCAATCATAATTACATGCTCCTTACAAATGCCTACAAAATTGAACTGATGTAATTTTTACATCGCTTCCAAATGCAGCCTAAGCTAGAATTTGAAAAAAAAATAGGTCAGAATTTACACTAAAATCGTTTACATTGTCATAGTTTTGCATAAGTGCAAATTTATTTGCATTGCAACCAAACACAACCTTAAAAACAACTAGACAAGACCCCAATAGCTTATCACGCGGCCAACATCTTTTAGCCATCTAAACTGTCCCAAGATCTTCCTAAAAAGTACTTGCCAAACAACACACACACACATACACACACACACATATATATATATATATATATATATATATATATAGGATTGTCCATGTCATCATGTCTCTCCTTTGAGATAAGGTATTTATCTATTTTCTTATTTTTTGTATTTTTTTCTTATTTTCTTTTATTTAAAAATATAAAACATTAGTCATTGCTTATGTTGATTAGATTAAAGCTACACATTATTAGAGAGAGACATTTGAGTTTTCCAAGGCCTATTATTTTAATGAATGTTATTGTTACATTTAAGAGAGAGAGTGAGAGATAGAGAGAATAGTAATAATATAAATAAAGTTTATTAAAACTGAACCAAACAACGAACCGGTTAGAGGTCCGTTTCCCAAGTCGAACGGTTTGACCGTTTGAACAGAACAGACTGCCCATTCTAACAAAAAATAAAAATGGCCAAAACCATTGGACAGTTCAAATGGTTTGACTGCCCAGGTTAGCAGTTTGCTGACCAAATCAACGGTTTTTGGCGATATAATGGTTATGTTCAATTCCACTTAAAAATCCAACTTAATAAACGCTAATAAAAATAAGAAATTTAATTATAAAAATATTAATTGTTAGTTTTAATGATGTTATTAGATAACTTATGAGTTGAGACCTTAATAAACGCTAATAAAAATACTAATTGATAGTTTTAAAATACCAACAATTAATTAAAAATCTGAAAATTTCTAAAAAACCTAAACATAATTGAAATACTAAGAATAATTAAAAAATATTGAAAATTAACAATATTTTATATTAATAAGAGTATTTACTAAAATAATTAATAGTATTTTATTATTAAAAAAATACAAAAGCTAAAAATTATTGAAAAATATATGTATTTTTTATTGACTATGGTATTTATTTATTTAGTTATTTAATTTATTTTATTGAAAGCAAATGCAAATTAATTTTGTAGTGACTAATATGGAAAAATAATGAAAATACTAAAAAAATTGAAAAATACTCATATGCAAAAATTACTACATAATAATGAAAAAAAACACCAAAAATTAATTAAAAGCTCAAAAATTATGAAAAACCCAAAGCTTAATTAAATTACTATAAATAATTAAAAAAATTAAATTAATTGTATTTCATTGCAAAAAATACTGAATAATAATGAAAAAAATAATGTATTTTAATTATTAATAGTAATATAATTAACAATAATTATTTTAAATGGTAATTAACAGTAACTATAATTTAAGCTATAAATAGTAGAAAATTACATTTAATTACCAAAAAGTTATATTTAATTACCAAAAAAGTACACTTAATTAATTTTATCAAAGAAATTAGCAATATTCTTGAAAATATGATAATTTCCATAAATTACTATGTTTTAAATATAGTAATTTAATAATTACAATATTTTAATAGCTAAAAATATTTTAATAAATAATAATAAAAAATAATAAATCATTTATAACTTAACCTAACTCGATTAAATCTATAAATTTGCAGGCTCAAGTAATTATTTTCTTTTGAGTTAGGTCTAGCTGTGATATGCACCATGCCCACACATTATCAGGGATAATCTAATTCGAAGTCTAATTGGGTATCAAACTTTTGGAGTTCAATGAAAGATTCAGCGGATAGGACTCAAGCTAAACAACCCCTAATAAATTCAACTTAGAACTTATATGCATATATGGTAAATATTATTGTATAATATTTAAATAACAAATTTTATATTAATATATATATATATATATATATATATATATATATAAATGTTATATATATATATATATTTATACTAGACTATAATTAAATAAAAATTTTAATTTGTAAAAAAGCATAGTTTTATAATTAACACATGCCTCTTTATCAATAGAAAATGTGCAAGCTCGAGCCTGAGCCTAGCCCAACCATCGGGCCTAGATCTTGAGCTCGAGCCCAACCCTTATATAAAGCCCAAGCCTGAAGCTCGATTTGTACAGAAAATGTCTTATTTTCAGTATACTTTTATAAACTAATATTATATTAATTTAGTAATAATTTATATAAATTAATAAACTAATTTATATTTCATATTAGTAAATTGATATTTATTAATAATTTAAGAAGCATATATATATATATATATATTTATTTATATAACATAAGTACTTTATATATATATATATAATAGTATCGGGCCAGGCTTATTTGGGAAAGCCCGGGCTCGAGTCCACATGCCTAAATTTTTGTCAAAGCCTGAAAAATAACGGGTTAGGCCGGGCTGGGCTGTCGGGCTACCTGGCCTATGAATATGTCTAATTGTATATATAAACAATTGTATACATCAAAAATCATATTAAATAAAAATTTAAACATCATTTTTTAATTTTTTTTTGAAAATGGACCTCTCATAGCTTGGCTTGGTCTACGGCCTGGCCTAGCCCAAGGCTTGGCCCAATACAACCTGATTTACACCTCTACTTGAACCCGCCCAATACTAGGGACGAGATGGGGAAATTTGAGGACTCTCCTTCCTTTATGAGGAGTGGGGTGTCTTGTCCCTGAACTCGCCCAACATTGAGAAGTGGTTGCCTTGCCTTAAACCCGCCTAACACTAGGGATGGGGTAAAGTGTCTTGACTATGGGGCAAGGACAGGGATGGAGTGCCCTACCCTGAACCCACCCGGTTGTCAATTCTATATAATTGTTAATTATTAGTGAAATTAATAAAAATATTAATTTTTGCTATTATTTTTATTTATTTTAAGTTAATTAAAATTTTATTTAAAAATAATAGCAATTATTAAAATTACTATAAATAATTAATAAAATTAAATTTATTACAAAATATTTGTTCATATTAAATTAACAATAATTATTTTATGTAAATCAACATTAAATAAAAGTACAATTGTTAAAATTTTAGATATTAACAATAACTTTAAATATTTTTAGTTAATTAATAACAAATTTTGATTATTAATTTAATATAATTAATATTATCATTTTATTATCATACCGTCCATAAGATCATTTTATTTTATTATTAGAAAATAATGGGACCCATTTCAGATTTATCTACCCGTCCAATGAGTCAGATCGGGTCCCAGTCTTATCTTCATTCCTTTTATCCTCCAGTCATCCACTTTTACTTCCCCGCTAAAAAACGCAGTGACCCAATCTCGCACCCCGTTGGTTCGTTTCTAAATGCACGGATCGCAACATGAGAAGCCCAAGGCCGTCGATTAAAATAAAGATCTAACGGTATTAACCCTTCAAACCCAAAACTAAGTGCGGGCAACAAGACCATATAAAACTGGCCACACAAGCCCCACCCAACACATCCTCATTCTCTTCGGACAAGTGTGGACGGTCGTATTTCCGGTGTGGGGGAGTCGTTACTCCGGCGTGATCTCGTGTTTCTTTTTTCTTCCGTTGAGAAGGTTGAGCGATGGAGTCCACCGGAAAAGTGAAGAAAGGTGCTGGAGGACGGAAAGGAGGTGGGCCAAAGAAGAAGCCAGTCTCTCGGTCTGTGAAGGCTGGTTTGCAGTTCCCTGTTGGAAGGATCGGTCGGTACTTGAAAAAGGGCCGATATTCACAGCGTGTCGGAACTGGTGCCCCTGTTTATTTGGCCGCTGTCCTTGAGTATCTTGCAGCTGAGGTAGTATCCTTCTCTTTGTCTCAATTTTTATATCTGTGCCTCATTTCTTAGATTCCCTTATTTCAACTTTTTCTTTAATCCTTTTTTTTTTTTCGTTGAACATTTATTTTTATTCTACCATCTGGTAATTTGGCTGGATTTCAAAATGTCCGAGCTTTTATTTTCTTGTTTTTTTCTTTAATTTTCTATAAACAAAAAACGTAGTAGAAATTTTTGAAGGGAAATGCTATTTTTGTTCATAGTTTCTTCTAACTTTAGAATTTCTCGTTGAAATGCTGAATTCACAAGAAGTCTTTAAGTTCAACCAGGATCGAACTCGCATTTGACTTCGTTGCATCACGCCTTTTTTTTTCTTCCCTCGGAAGTTTTATTGCGGTTTCTGATGTTATTGGATTTGGCTTCAGGTGCTGGAGTTGGCCGGCAACGCGGCAAGAGACAACAAGAAGAACAGAATCATCCCAAGGCACGTTCTTCTGGCTGTGAGGAACGATGAAGAGCTGGGAAAGCTTCTTGCCGGTGTGACAATTGCACATGGAGGAGTTCTCCCCAACATCAATCCTGTGCTCTTGCCTAAGAAGTCCGAGAAGGCAGCTAAAGAGCCTAAATCTCCTACAAAGGCCGTCAAATCTCCCAAGAAGGCTTGAATGGCTTTGGCGAAAGCCAGAAAGACTCCTTTTTTCTTGTTTCCCCCCCTTTCCCTTCTCTTACTCTCTTGTCTGTATGTAATTTTGTTTATTTCACGTTTAGGATACTCGTCTCCTCTTGGGATTTCAAACATTGTACTCAATTCCATCGTACCCTATCTTTCTGTGATGATGATGTATTTGGATCAATGAATGAAAGTTGTTGGTAGCTTAATCCCAATTTATTTGCTTTGTGGTTATGATTTATCCAATTAGTTAACCCTTGAATCGGAAGATGGATTTCTCACCCCGGTTGATATGGAAACTGTGGGCTCTTGGGGGATCTGAACATTTTGTAACCAAGATTAAAGAACTCCCATTTGTTGTATTTCCTGTAATTAGTCAACCCTTGCCCACCGCATGGCAATGCAGTCGGAAATGCACCAGTGCAAGTCAAATATGGCGAACCCAAAACTGCTGATCTTTCAGGAAGACGTACCCTGTTGATTGAATTGGGTAGTGGTGAATGCGTTTGATGCAGTCATTCCTTACTCATACCTTAGGCCTAGTTTTCTTTGTTAACCACTTCCGAGTTCCTCTCTATCCTGGACGTTGATGATGTGGATGGAGGGAGCTAAGATGTTTTTCTGTTTCCAGATGTTTTCAGTGATGCTTTCTGTTCCTTCTAGGGCGGATAGAGGATTCCTTTCCCATTTGCCATTTGTAGTGAGCCAAGCAACGTTAGAAAATGTCTCCAAACATTTTTGTGGCTTTGTAAATAAAATTTTCTTTCATAAAGTAAAATGATTGTAGGGGCTTTTGTTAATTTAAAGAATTTTATGCTCACACATGAGTCTTGGTCACGTTTCAACCCAATTGAAGTGGTATGGTGTTAAAAACCTTTATGCAATTGTTATTGTACAAATCCAGAATTTTAGGCTCAGTTTTGGATTGAGTACAAATACACAAATACGTAGAGTGCAAAGCTTGTATGTTGCATTACTCCATCGAAACTGAGCCAAGGGGAAAATTCTCGATAAATACCCTGTATTTTAGGCCTATTGTCAATTTAGTATCCGGATTTTAAAATACCAACAATTTAGTACCCAATTTTCAATTTGTTAAAATCAATACCTGGCGTTAACTCACCTCAAATGCAAAAAAGGCATAATTACCCACCTGCAGGTTCGAAATGATGAAAATGACCCAGCTATAATCGTTTGTCTGCAAGTGGGAATCATTGTTCACCCATTCTATTACCTGAAGTTTCGAAGAAACCAGTTCCACACGTCAGTAAAGTCAAGCGGAATGTGACGCTGGAAAAGTTGAAATCGACGAATGACAAACCAGACAACGTCGTTCGAAGATCTGCTCCGTGTATTGAGGAAGAAATTGCCGGAAGAAATCACATCTGATAACAGTACCCCTTTTTCTAACTCAACCGTTGCCGGAGAAGAAGACCCCTTGTTGCCGGTGCCGGAAGAGACGACCAGGTTTTGTTTTTTGTTTTTTTTTTTTGCTTTTTTCTGTTATTCTCTATGCTTTTTAAATGTATTTATATTACATTGACTTCTGGTTGATTTTAATGCAAGATTTTTAGGGATTTTCTGATCAGCCTATATGAAGCTACTGCTACTGAACCTTTTGGTCCCACCATCTCTGATGCCTCCGGCAAAATTTGGTTTTTCTTAGAGGGTTCAAGGTCTAGCTGTGCAACTACTGGGTTTGGCCAAGCTGTTTCTGTTAACTTGTTGGCTGTAGCTTCTGTATAGAGCTCCAGATGAATCTGAGTAAACAAACTGATCGAATTACAGAGACACAGGTGAGACCGTTACGAAGTGATGGAGAGCCTTAATTCACACTTTCTTTCCATATATACTTCATAACCATTTGTCAAAAAATCAAAATTTCCCAATCCCCATTCATTTCTTGCTGGGCAACGTACCAATGGCCAGAACTGATCAGACGAAAAGCAGAGACATTTATTGCTGGACATCCATTTCTTCCTAGACAATGTTCCAATCCCCATCCATTTCTTGCTGCGCATCCATTTATTTTCCTACATATATACTTCATAAACAGCCACCTTGCCCCTCCAAACAAATCAAATGAAAAGAAGAGGAAGAAAATTAGGGAAAGGGACTTTTTCAACCTGAAAAATTAGGTTCTTTTTCTCTGTATAACCACACCACCCGAAAGCGCTTTCTGGAAAATCTCATAGTCCAAATCATATTCATCCACCTTCTTCCCACCAACCCCAAGACGAATTGCCGCTGCAACCTGATCCTTACCGGCAGAAAAATCGAGTTTTCCGGCCACTTTGTCAAGATCATCACTAAGAACCGGAGCACTAGCTAGAGAATCCCAAAAGTCGGCAAGCTCCTCGCCCTCATCAATTCTCAGAATTGGACCTTGCGCTCTCTCATAACGGACGACCTGACAGGCAACCACTCAGCCACTCTAGTACGATAGCTAATTTGTGAAACTGATCAGACGTTAGGAGTTTAAAGCTTACCACCTTCTTTGACGTTCATTCAACCTGCGCGTGAACAGTCTCCTCTCCTCTCCTCTATGTTCCTTCAAGTTGGAGTTGATCGAAGTTTACCACCTACGCGAGCAAGAGCAGGAGGTCAAAAAATTACCGTGGAGGTCGGAATCAAAGGCTACGCTTACCACCTATGAACACTGAATTCGGAACGAAGGGCTGCACTTACCACTTCTCTTGATCCTTCTTCAACCTAGATTGAAGAGAAAGGGGAAAAGGGAAAAAATAAGAGAAAAGGGTAAAATGGTTTGAAAATTATGATGGAGGTTAGTTTTGACATTATGAAAACATTTAAATTGCACCTCACCTTAGCACTAAGCCTAAAATACAGGATACTTATTGAGAATTTTTCTTGTACAAAATACAGGATATATTTTTGATATATTAGGAAGCATTGTGAGGTTGGTGTGAGGAGTGTTCTTCCAACGAATATTCATAAAGTGATCAATCAGAAATGTCAGTTTCCACTTTTGGTCCATATTGATGGGAAGCGAAATATGTATGGGGCATCCCTTCTTTTTTTTATTTTTTATTTCATTTGGCTATCAATCACCAAGAATTATGGAAAGAAGTAGATGTTGAAGATAAAATGCCTCTGCCACAGGAACAATAAAATATCTACTTCAAAGCAGGCACCATTAAGAGGTAACCCTCTTGTTGTCTTCAGGTCTTTTTCTAGCCTTTTAAGTTGCCACCTCCACGAATGAATATTATGGTATCAAGACACATGAACATGGAACAGTTATTCAAAGCAAGTACCGACTTTTTCTCCCCTATGCCAATCGCCATCTTAAACTTGACCAGTGAAAAAGAAACCAAGATTTTGCCAATATATGGTTATTTGTCCGAAATCCTTAGCTCCCAAATTAAGCCTTAACTGCACGAGATGATTTTATTTGATGTAATGAAAATGGACAAATGTGATGGAAAGTGATTAAGCAAATTTCATGGAGCCCAAGTTAAATGGTTTTGGGCTTCGGTGGGCTTTTTAGCTAGATGCCTAGAATTCAGATAAAGATTTATTATGGTGGTGTTTGGGACTAATGCCAATTTCTCATAAATTGATGTTACATCAGTAATCAACAATTAAAAAAAAGGAGAATGACGGTTCAGCCCAGGGTCAAAATTTTTAATCCCAAAATATAGTTGAGGTAGGTGTCAATTTGGAATTGATGCCAATTTATGGGAAGGCATTGGTGTGCCTATGGAGTGGGGGTATTTGACATTTTGAATGTTTATAGGTGTGCAGTGAAATTCAGAAAATCTGCAATGAACTTGTCTGTACTTTTTCGTTAAAAAAATTACTGATCATTTTGGTGTCTGATTGGCCAATTTCTAAGAAATCAACAAATTCAATGATAATCAGTAAATGGACAAGTAGGTCAGAAAACAATTTTTAAAATTGAACCGAAAAGAGAAACCAGCAAATTCAATGATTCCTATAAACACAAAAACCATTGCTGATAATCATTACCAAACAAACAATTTCTCTGATTTATGAGAAATCAATGAGCTAAAAAATCAGTTTCTCAAACATCTACATAGCTTGTTATCTGGCTAGTTTCCATATTGGAGGACTGTTATTGCACATTTTTTAACATTAATCTACATCTTCATGTGTACCCTATTTTTTATATACATAAATAATTCTCGTTATGCTTTCTACAATGAGGAATAAAATTTATAACTATTCCATTAAAGCGGATGAGGGTGGGTGTGGGTTTTGGCGCAACTGAGACCTAGGTGACTTGGGTTTAGATCTTTGAAATAGCCTCTCTGTATGCACAGGGAGAAGACTACATATATCTATCCCTCCACAGACCCTGCATTGGTAGGAACCTCATGCACAGGGCTGCCCTTTTTATTCCATTAAAGCCAATTCTTCAATGATTGTGCTTGAAACACTTGCACTGAACAAGGTAACCACTCTTTGGCCTTGTTTTATGATTCTTCTCTCTGATAAATTGCTAAATAATCCTGTCACCGATAAGTTGTTGTTAACCAATCTATCTAATGAGAACTAACAAAAAACATTTTCATGCTCATGAGCCAGAAATGAATACACTTTCAGGTCTGTTCCTCATCACATGATGACATTTAAATACAATAGTTTTTGCAAATTTGATTATTACCTAGAAAGATCTTTTTGGTTATACCAACCAAATGAATGGCATGGAGCATTGAAAGGTAAAATCCATTCAACTCTGAGAAATAAATTGCAATGGTACAATAAGAAATTGAGACTATTAGTGCTTTGTCTATTTGGAAGGAATTAATACAAGCCGGAATACCAAGGATATGGTGGTCAATCACAAAAGGGGTAGCATAAGCATTCATTTGCATGGTATTTGGATGTTATTTGAATTTAAATATTTAATATTAATTTGAAATATAATTTAAACCCACAATGACCTCAAAAAATGGAGTCATTTTCAGTTTGAAGGAAGAAAGAATATGAATCTGTTCCTTTCATCCTAAAAGGACCTAATCTTTATCTTGTCTTAGCAAGTGCCAACTGGTATCATCTTCCCTTTGGATAGTAAACTTGTGCTTAAATGAAATGGAAAACCATAAGTGATTTTATCTTTACCAGTTCTATTGCTGGTTTTTTTTTCAAACAGTCCAAGGGGATTATTTGGGGCATTATGGAAATTGCTGCTAAGGATAAACTAACTAGAACTAAAATCTCACAACATTTTGTGAGGTTAAAATAAAGGACATCAGATGTTATTCATCAAATATCCCATTGCAGAATGTCTACAAAATGTATGGTGTGACTTTTGGTTTCATATTGTAACCAATTTAGTTTTGACTCGGGGCATGGTTCTTGATGGAGGGTGATTTGGCCAGAACTCATCATAAAGGGATACATGGACGTGACTCAACATAAGTAACAATTCAGCACGACCAGCCTGCCAAGATCCAGCGTGGTAGCTCGCTACAAGATGACACTTCGATTACCCTGAGCTAAGGTTCTTCCAAGTAGGAAATGCCTTGAGCTAAGATCCTCCCAAGACGGGAATCTCCCGAGCTCAAGGCACTTCGGGTTGAGCTCGGCAGCCTCCTAAGAATAAACTCGCCCGACCAAACTCAAGTAGGCCCCCTTGGGTAGAAGCACCTCGGCACAGGGTAGTTCGATACAAGGTAGCTCGGGGCAGAGCAACTCGACATATCACAGGAAGATCTCCTGCCTGACAACCGTACCTGCCAAATTTGGAGACTGTGCCCACGTCTCCATCCAGGTGGCATCGTGCCTCCCAACCCTGAGAGGTGTCCCTTATCTGGCAGGGTCGTACTCTGCAACGGTTACCTGTGCCCACCAGCTCAGCCTTGGCAAGTAACAACTACGACAGAGATTCAGAGGTAGTTATACCTGATTTGTTAGGACATTAGTATATAAGAGCTCCGACCCCCAAGAACAAAGGTAACTTGCATGATTTGCACTCTAGCCCTTTCATTTTTGCTCTGCAACTCTTTCTTCCTGCTATTAACTTAAGCATTGGAGTATTCTCACCGGGAGAGCTCCCCGGGGATCCTTCTTCTTCCTCACAGGTATCTCGTCCGTCGCCAGTTAGGAACGCATCCGCTGCCAGATAAGAGTGACTAGATCGCGCCCTATCAATTGGCGCCATTTGTGGGAATCGAACCTACGACCACGGTTAGAGTTTGACTTTTGTATATACTTGTAGACATTTTTATTTGAACAGTAATATTTTCCCTTAATATAATTATGCGTATGTGTTTGTTATCTTGCACTATTGTCTTTATATGATTTTTTTATTAACTTATCAGTAATATGGGACTAATAATCAATCAGAAGGTCACATAGGAAAAATCATTAATTTATGTAATTTGGTCCAATACATGTGATTGGGATTATTGCTAAAGGATCTGAAGGGAATAGTTCCCTGAAGGCTGTGAACCCAATTCAAATGAGGAAATGAATGGAATTTATTTTGTATTTGTATGTTTCACACATATTATTATTTAGTACCTTATTAATGGTACATGATTGATTGAACCTAATTAATCAGTACTATAAATTATTTTCAGAGATCTCGTTGAGAGCATTATTTAGATAGGAAGTGCACATAACCATCACATAAGACCTTGGATTCGCCTCTCCTTTTTGCCCATCTTGCTCTAATTTCTATGGGTGATTTCCTCCTCTTCAGTCTCTCCCTTATTATGGATTATCAGACCAAGGTAATGAAAGTGGTCACCTTAAAATTTTAATTATACAACAATTACTCTTTTGCCACAGTTTATTTGGAAACACAATCCTAATCAAGGGCTTTTGAAAATTTATATATAGTTATGGAATGCGTACTCTAGCCCTAAGAATTGGCAATAGTGAACAAGCAACAAAGGGAGATAGAGGGAATAAGTAATGGATGATTAATGGGAGAATCATCCAAGATCATTGACATCTCAGTACGCATTGCCTAAATTGATATTAAAGCAATGGGAAATATTTTTCTGCACCAAACCTAACCTGTTAAAGCTTACAACTAACTTGAAAATGCATAGGATTTAGGTGCTTATTGGTTGTGTTAGAGGTGGAGTGGGCTGAACACACCCTTTTAGGCTGTTTGCAGTTGGGTGTTAAATGGGTGGGTTGAAGCAATGAAGTCCAACCCAAACCCACCCAAATGTAACAAATTCATAATAAAAAAAAACTATTATTTTTATTGAGAGGCAGAAAGAGGGGGAAAAAGACCTTTGCTCAATTTAGATCTGAGAAAGCTATAACCAGCTTCTCTATCTAAATAATTTAGCTTTATATGAAGGTCATCCACTCCGTGCAAGCAAATTAAAAGACAGAAATTCAGAAAAAACAAATGAAGCAAAGGTAGAATTAAACTCAAAGTTGTTATATATAGAGATAGGAAATAAGAATTGGGCAATACACTTGCTCTTTGGGAGGTTATTGTTCATCAAGGTCGTAAAACCCCTAGAAAGAAATATGCACTCTTATAAAGATTCATGCCAAACAATAAATACTGCCCCTTGAATCTCCTTCATTGGTTGCCATTAATCACTGATCAAGACCGGATATCTATTTTCAGGTTTAGTGCAAGCATTTCCATTGTTCTACATTGATAACCACCAGAAAATTTTCCTCTTTCTCAACATAAAACCGGTATTAAGATAAACCCTCTTCCATCATTAGAACCAGTTGAACAAGCTGGATTTTCTTCACTAATATCACCCCTGCAGTCACCCCAACATTCACCATCATCCATCGCCCAACAAAGCTGGGTATATCCTCTATTTACCACATTTAACCAGTTGATTACATAACTGGTTTTATTTCAAACATCTGACCCGCTATCCACTTTGTTTTGATCATCAGTATTCATTTCCTAACAGTGATAGATTTCCACTATTTTCTATCCTGAATAACTCACTCATTATACCTAGGAAGATGACTAGATGTCATCCATCCAAACCCTCCACCAATGATCAGATATATTGGAAAATTAAATTGGGGAGTAAACTGGTTTTGACTTAACTCGTTACAAATATCTAAAATAAGCGTATCTCTTTGTTTAGATATTACAACCATAGCACCTATGGAAAATTAGTTTCACTTTAGATATTGAAATGGACTGTTGCTACTTCTTGTCATCAATTAATTAGACAATAGCGAAGTATTCCTTTAAGAGTCCAATCTAAAACAATCCCACACAACTTTTATTAGCAGTTTTTTCAACCTAATTGTTTTTATTAATACCAGGTAATAAACTGTTTGTCAAAGGGAAAAAGGATTTCAATTTACTGACTTCTGCTCATTAATCTTGGTGGAATCTTCTTTCTTTGATTTTCTCTAGTTGGTTGCATTAGTAAAATATATTTTACTCAAGATTGATTGGTGGGTATGGATATCGGTCGAAATGTGTTTTGCATAGGTAACATGAGAAAAAATGTCAATGGCATATTCTTGAGTTATTTCTCTCAGAAAATCTGCAAACAAGCTTCGTGGTCTTTTTAATGGGAATCAATCTTTGCTCAGATTTCTAGATCAGCTAATGCCTTGGCTGATGAACAGTAGCTGACTTATTTTGGTAGGCATGAGGCTCAAGGGGTCAGCAAGAAGGATGAAGGTAATCAAGGTATGATTTTGAGGTTTGCTAGGCAGCTAATAGCTGTGCATTGTTTTTCAAGTGCTGAGAATTGAGGGTTTTCATAATTAACTTTTATGAAGTGGCAAATCTTAACTTTTATGGTTGCTAAGTAATCCGGGTTCATTAGACATAGGGAAAACATTATTTTAAGCTTCTCAGGGGCAGCATGGGTTGGAAACACACTAAAGTAGAGCTTCTTCCTGCTCTACAAGAACTAAAGTTTTCATCATCAACTGGTTGGGCAAAGATTCAAGTAGGAGACTGTATTGAGGTCATGAACTGGTTGAAAATTGGGAGAGAAGTGCCAACTGTACCATGGGACTTGCGTTTTTTGGTAATAAGACATGAGACCATTGGGAACCAACTTGAATTGCTGGTTCAGGTGGGTTCTGAGGTCAGCAAAGAGCGAAAATAACTCCTGTTACTATACCAAAAAGAGCGAAAAAATAACTTCCCTAATTCTTTATCCGTATTGTACAATCACGGTGATAATTATACAAGACAGCAGAAATGTACAGAAAAATCCAATTAAAAAAGAAAAATGTACAATAGGCTTGGTTAATTTCCATGAGAAATCTTAACCAAGCATGTTCCGCAAACAATAGATTGCTACAACAGATTATAGAAAATATAAATTATAAAAAAGAGGCTGGACATAGCCTATAGTAATAGTTTCTCGTGCATCATTGATGATGTTTCAACTTTCAAGGAGGAAAGGATTTAAAGTTCAAACATAAAAAAAAAATAAAAAATTAGAAAATAAAGAATTAGGGTTTTACAGTGACACAACAACATACTGCTTATAAGGAACTGCGAGCTGAATGTCCTCGAGAAAGACAACGACAACCGAGAGGTTGCGAATCATCTTCTTCACAAGGAAGGTTGCCATCAGCAGTACCAATAAGAAATCAAAGGCAAACCTTCACCGCTGAATTCTCCTCTTTCAACTGTTTTTTGTAAAGATTGATGGTTTCGTCAAACAAAAATTTACACCACCCGGCTATCCACTGTTTATAGTGGTGATTCTCCCGCCACCGACTGCAAATCCTCATATTACAAATTTACAATGGGATGTCGAGGGGCAGAGTATGAGTGAAGAAAGAGATGAATTCAAATACAACGTGTCAACGGCCTTTCCCGTTGTGGAATGTTAATCAGAATTCACGTTAAAAACTGAGTAACTGACCCGCAGGCGAGTCATCATTTTCCATCCGGATCTAGAGAGAAAGAGCTGGGTCAGAGATAGGTGCTTAGTGTTTTTTTTTTTTTTGGTTAATTACTTTGCAAGTTTACAACCCAATGCAGAATGCTGAATGACAGCCCTCCATATTGTACTAATAGCCCCTTGCCCGTGAATTTGACATCAATTCATTGCTTTGCATTGAGAATATCTCTCATAAAAATAAAGCAGAGAAGTATAGAAATATTTCCGACGGGTGAAAGATAGCTTATTTAAACAAAAAAAATAAAATGTCGAATTTGTCCTGTTGAAAATTTTCAAGATGAGTAAATCGATCACGTAACCGTAGCTTATCGGTCCTCTGGATCAGAACTTAGGTAACGAATTCTGGGAACCACCAACATTGCTTGAAAATCAAGGTTCTCCTTCTCCCCTATCAATCGTCCTTCCGAGAACCACCAACACCATCCCCAACGCAGAAAAACTCGTAAGAACTCCAATGGTGGGATTTACCTTCCTGACTTCACAAAACCACTGATGTTATCAAGGATGTTCAGTTTGGTGGCCTACACCAATGGAAGTGGATACTTCGAGATCGAATTAGAAGCCGGAAATGACTCATTTATTCGTCCTTCGAACGTTTGAATGCTTGCCAAAGACGAAGAGGACAGGCGCAGACGATCGATGTCAGGAAACTTGATCGTCGGTCGTCAACTCGTCCCCAAGTGAGCTTTTGCGACAGAAGAGCAAGATAATTACAAGCTCTTGTCGGCCGTTAAAGAACGTCTAAATAAGTATTGTACTTGGTGCAGATATTGATTATATCTCTGTTTTCTCTCCAATCTCATTTTCTTCTTTAGCCATCAACTATCAACCGCTGATGTGATTATTAATGCCAGAGATAATCGGTCTTCATTTGTCTACATTTTTGTTTCATTAATTTATTGAAAATTTGAATTATTCCTTCTCTCCTCTTTGTACGCAAAACTTTTTTTTTTTTTTCTGAATTCTTAGAGATAGGGAGAAATCTAAAACTTCCTGTACTTAATTCTGAAAAACAGGGTGGGATTGGACATTGGAGGTCCCTAAAGTCAAAGTGGGTTTCGAGAATCAGCACATTTTGGCGACATGAAAACCAGAACGAGGGCGTTGCCTACTCTGCTGAATTACTCCCGTGGCGTATAGTCGAGGTACGTATCGTGGTGCACTTGCATTCCTTTCTTCTTTTATCCAAAGGCTAAAATACAAAAATCTCGCTGGAAGTTTTTGACAATCATAAAAACCTCTTCTATAATTTCATTTTAGCAAAATTTCTCTTTTTATTTTCAAAAAAAAAAAATCGACAAAAACCTCCCTTCGGTTAATGAACAATTTTTTTTCAAAATACCTATTTTACCCTTATATAAATTATTGTATACTTATTTTTACTAAAATACCCTTTGCCCTCTGTATTGAGCATGAAACTCTGTTCCTCCGGTTGCCTGAAAATGACAAGGCCGATCAACTTCCTGTAGTGGTGGTTTTCTGTTTTTTTCAGGCAAAAGAAGGCCGACTGGAGGAACGCCGAAAAGGAAATCAAATATCAGCAAATTCTACATTCAATTCCCTTTTACACGAACAATCCATCCGGATTCTCGTTACGATCTGAGCACAACCCATCCGAGGTTGAACTGTGCTCCAAAGGTGAGGTCATACAGTGCTCCAAAGCAAAGGCCAGAGCTGGGTCCCAGGAAGAAGCTATCGCCGCACACGCTCTTAGCAGGAGTAACGGGTACATTGGACCCACCAGAATTTACAAACCGAGGGGTGCTCTGTGCGGTGGAGAACCTACATTCGTCGCCGGTGAAGCTCCAGTCGAAGTCCTGGAAATTACGGCAATCCGGTATAGAGAGACGAGCAGGAATCTGGCATGGAAGGGGAGAGGAGACCGTTTGATAAGTTGGGTCTTTGCCGCACTCCGACATTGAGGTGTTGGTTCTACGGGATCTCGACTTGGGTCTAACTGTATCGATTTCGACAATCTTTGGGATGATCAGATGACCATTCCTCCCTTGTTCAGATGCCCAATTAGTTTAGACTTGTTCACAGATCCAGTCACCCTATGCACAGGCTAGACCTATGATCGACCCAGCATTGAGAAATGGCTGGCAGCTGGGAATCTCACTTGTCCTTCCCTGGTCCCCAATCACACGCTTCGGCATCTGATAGACCAGTGGCTCTGCATGGACTACGGCTTTGACCCTGATTATTTAAAAACCATCTATCCAGACCTGTCCTTGGCCGCTCTTGACGCAGCGTGGAAGTAATGAAAAACCGGGCTGGCTATGCAAGGACCGCGCGATTGCTAGCTTCTAGCGAAGAACACCGAATTCTCTAGGAGAGAGAAAAGGTGGCTGGGAGAATAGCAGTATTTATAATACATTTAGAAATTGTAAAAGAACTAGGAAATAACAACTAGGATAGATCCAAATATCTAATCTGATAGGATCAAATTCTTCTTGGTTCGTCCGATCTTCCTTGATGCATGAATCTTGGATTATCTTGCTAATCTTGATGCTTCTTGGAGTCTTGTTGGAATTCTGATCTTGATTTCTTGATAATCTTGGATTCTTGATAAGTCTTGGAGTCTTGGATTAAGTCTTGATGGATCTTGAATTATCCTTTCTTGACTTATCTTGGATTCTTGACCTTATCCTAGGAGCTGCTGCCCCTAGGGGTGAGATGGGCCTTGGGATGAGCTTCCATCAATCTCCTCCACTTGGAGAGAACTCAACCCCGAGTCGTGACTAAGATAGACAAGTGTTATCTCTGGCAGGTACCGGTGAATGTCAACAACGTTGAAGGTTTTGGATATACCCATATGATCTGGTAGGTCCACTATATAGGCATTATCATTAATCTTCTTCACGATTTTGTATGGACCATACTTCCGAGGCTTCAACTTGTTGTAGGTACCTACGGGAATTCTTTCCTTCCTTAAGAAGACCATAATCTCATCACTGACATCAAACACTTGAGACCGTCAGTGCTTGTCTGCGGCCATCTTGTACTTGGCGTTGGATTGCTCAAGCTTCTGCTTCACGGCCTCTTGGACAGATTGGATTTGTTCTGCCATCTGTTCTGCTGAGATACTGGCGTTGGGTACTCTGGGTAGCTTCACTAAATCCAGTGCATGGTTAGGGACCTTCATGTACACGATGGAGAATGGGGATCTGCTTGTAGAACTGTGCACTGCATTGTTGTAGGCGAACTCAGCCTGGGCTATGGCGAAGTCCCACTGTTTT
>NW_010729085.1:2876920-2945989 GCF_000365185.1 Nelumbo nucifera
TCTAGGAAGGCAGACCATCTAGCATGCAAATCACTTCTTAATTKCTTTTGCCCACTAAGATATTTTAGGGCCTAGTGGTCAGTGTAGAGAACAAATTCTTTTGCAATTAAATAGTGTTCCCATGTCTTCAGGGCTCTAATCACAACATAAAACTCCTTGTCTTAGGTGGACCACTTTCTTCTAGTTTCACATAATTTCTCATTGAAAAAAGCGATGGGCCTCTTTTCTTGGGACAACACAACCCTTATGCCAACTCCACTGGCATCACATTCAACTTCAAATAATTTATTAAAATTTGGCAAGGCAAGAACAGGAGCAGAACATAATTTTTCTTTTATGAGAAAAAAACTTTGCTCTTGTTCTTCTCCCCATTGAAATTTACCATTTTTCAAATATTCAGTAATGGGAGCTATGATACTACTAAAATTCTTAATAAAGCGCCTATAGAAGGTTGCCAACCCATGAAAACGCCTGACATCTGTGACAGTGGATGGGGTCGGCCACTCCCTAATGGCTTTCACTTTTTCTTCATCTACTTTCACACCATCATTGCTTATAATAAATCCCAGGAATAATAAATTATCATTCATAAAGATGCATTTCTTCAAATTAGCATATAATTTATTTTTCCTCAATGTTTTCAGGACCTCCCTAATATGTCYCACATGCTCAGTGATAGATTTGCTGTATATCAAAATATCATCAAAATAGACTATCACAAATTTACCAATGGAGAGGCGCAATACCTGGTTCATCAGCCTCATGAATGTGCTGGGTGCGTTAATTAGTCCAAAGGGCATGACTAACCACTCGAACAAGCCATCTCTAGTCTTGAAGGTTGTCTTCCATTCATCTCCGGGACAGATCCTGATCTAATGATAACCACTCCTGAGATCAATCTTTGAGAAAACTATAGCTCCATTAAGCTGGTCCAACATGTTGTCCAGCCTGGGAATAGGAAATTTGTACCCAATGGTGATCTTGTTAATGGCCCTGCTGTCGACAMACRTTCTCCAACTGTCATCCTTTTTAGGTGTTAATAAGGCAGGTACTGCGCAATGACTCATGCTGATTTGAATGTGTCCATTTTTCAATAATTCTTCTACCTTTTCCCGTAAGATTTCATTCTCCTTAGGACTCATCCTGTAATATAGGAGGTTAGGTAGATTGGCACCTGGAACAAAGTTAATATGGTGTTGTATGTCTCTCATGGGAGGGAGTTCATTTGGTAATTCCTCTGGAACTACATCATTGAATTCATCCAGTAGTCCCCGCACTTCTGCTAGAATTTTATTTTCATCATTAACATCTTCTTCTTTTACCACTAGCAAATGTATTTCATGAGTATCCTTACATTCTTTAACAAATTCAGCATGATGATGGGTGATGGTAAGGAAATTCTTCTCATGTGTTTTTTGAGCATTTGTAATATTTTTTTTCAGCTATGGGTAACAAAGTATAACGTGTACCTTCTTTTTCAAGTTGGTAGGTATTCTTCCTACCCATGTGCCTTGAATCTGTATCAAACTGCCAAGGCCTCCCTAACAAAATATGGCAAGTATCCATATCAACAATATCACAATATACTTCATCATGGTACTTACCAATCGAAAAATGTACCTTGCAACGCTTTTCCACTCGTACGCCGCCTCCTTCCTTGATCCACCCAATTGTGTATGGGTTGGGATGTTTTTCAGGGATCAGCTGTAATTGTTGGATGACATCCCTGCAAATAATATTTTCCTGGCTACCACTATAAATAATTAAATTAAATATTTTTCCTTTGACAGTACATCTGGTACGAAATAATCTGTGCCTTTGAGAAGTATCCTTATTTTTCTGGGACAACATTAATTTTCCAACCACACAAGTATACTCCTCATGTTCATATGGACCCTCTTCATCCTCCCCATCAGGCCCACAGTATACCTCCTCCTCAATATCTTCTTCTTCCTCCCTTTCTACCATATTAACTGCCTTCCTCCTGGGACAGTCACTGGATCTATGTCCAACCTCATTACATTTAAAACACTTAATAGGAGCAGGCCTTGCATAAGGGTTAATGGGTTTAGGAGGGTTGGAAGGGTTACCTCGAGTATGTCCTCCTGTAGTAGCCTTACCGCCGTTACTTGTGCTTGCCAGGTGAGAGGGTTGCACTGCCGGGACTGATTTGTTCTTGTCGACAGTTGCCGGTCTATTGTCGCTCCCGCTGTACCGACGGTAATTATCACTGCGTGCCTTGTCTTGGAACATTAATTCTGCTTACAAGGCTAGGTTCCTTGCTTCCTGCACACTAAGAACCATTTGTACACCAATTTTGTCCCTGATGGACGGTCTTAACCCGCTCAAATAATGGGCTGCCTACTGGTTATCACTTTTAGACAACTGGTTTCTTTCTGCTAATCTTAAAAATTCTGATGTGTACTCATTAACACTACATGAACCCTGTGCACACCGCTGATAAGATTCAAACATATATTGTTCATAGTCAGGAGGTAAAAATCTACGTTTGATTAACTGCTTCATGCGCCTCCAGGTTCGAACAGGACCCCTTCCTTCTCTGATCCGGGTCTCTCTCATCCGTTCCCACCAAACGGATGCGCCTCCTTTTAATCGGAAAGCTACCAGTTTTACCCTTCTTTCCTCTGGTATTTCCATGTAATCAAAGAATCTGTCGACTTCTATGATCCAATCCGGAAGTCCTTCTATGCCAAGATCTCCACTAAAGGTAGGAATATCTACTTTAAGTTTGAATTCATCATTGTTCTTACGGGGATTGAAATTACCTTGATTGTGCCAATTTCTGCCGTTTCTATCATTGCCGGGAAGAATTGGAGCACCACCAAATTCGAAATCATCATCACTGTCGTCATCAAGAACTGGACGTCGGGATGCAGTAGCGACGGGTGGTCTGTTGTGGTTGTCTCCTTCGATCTGCTGTGGATTTTCCCAGTTCTGTGGGACAACCTCCTGTAACAAGGTTTGCAGTTGCTCAGTCACCTCTGCCAACTGCTGTTCGATGTTACGTGTGGTCGTGCGCTGTTCTTCAATTGCTCTCCAAACAGCTGGGAACCCCTGATCTCCGTCACRGGGTGGGTTGCGACTRCTACCGTYTGGGTTGGACATGACTAGGCGAATTCCCTGCTCTGATACCACCTGACGCAGCGTGGAAGCAATGAAAAACCGGGCTGGCTATGCAAGCACCGGGCGATCGCTAACTTCTAGCGAAGAACACCGAATTCTCTAGGAGAGAGAAAAGGTGGCGAAAATTGGAAGAAGAGAACTTAAAGAAACTCTGAAATTATGAAGTATGAATTGATGATTAATTCTAAGAGAATAACAGTATTTATAATACATTTAGAAATTGTAAAAGAACTAGGAAATAACAATTAGGATAGATCCAAATATCTAATATGATAGGATCGAATTCTTCTTGGTTCGTCCGATCTCCCTTGATGCATGAATTTTGGATTATCTTGCTAATCTTGATGCTTCTTGGAGTCTTGTTGGAATTCTGATCTTGATTTCTTGATAATCTTGGAAGAGTCTTGATAATCTTGGATTCTTGATAAGTCTTGGAGTCTTGGATTTAGTCTTGATGGATCTTGAATTATCCTTTCTTGACTTATCTTGGATTCTTGACCTTATCCTAGGAGCTGCCGCCCCTAGGGGTGAGATGGGCCTCCATCAGCCCTGAAGCACAAGCTTGAATCTCACGAAGTAACCTTGACAACAAAGATAGAAACACTCGGGAAACTCGGAATTCTATCCAAGGGTTTGGCTTGGAGGTATGGCTTGATCCAGTTAGGCTTCTTCCCATTACTATTGCGACTGTTATTCGTTAACGTCGACAAGAAAAACTCGACCGAGATTATTCAGAGCTCGCAGAACAATCTCTCACTTGTGTCAGATAGTAGAGGCAGTTGCATCGTCCTCAGAAACCAGAGAACTTTGCCTGAAGCTTGGGAAAACCTGAAATTTCTTGCAAGGATTGATAACTCTCCTGCATCATAACTCAGAAGCCTCTGATGCAACAGTTAAAGCCATATCTGCTCTGTGTTCTCTAGACCTGAATCAAGAAAATATTGTTAAGGCAGGCGGGCTTATAGCCTATATTTCTACTGCCAACATACGCCAAGCATCGACAACATTGGCCACGCTTGAGCTTCTATTAGGACTAGAGAGCGGCAAAAGGCTGCAATTAAGAACACAAGTGCAGTTCATGCTCTTGTTAAGATGGCTTTCAGAGTATCTGATCATGAAGGCAGTGAGAGTGCGGTCAGCTCTCTGCTGATCATGTGCTACGACTTGTTGAGGGTGCGAGAAGAAGCAATAAGCGTTGGAGTCTTGGAACAACTGCTACTATTACTTCAGAGCCAGTGTAATTCCAGGGCCAAGAACAAAGGCCAGGATGTTGCTTAAGTTGCTTAGATCGATGTGGGCTGAGGACCCAAGTAAAGTACAGTGTGGTGCCTAAGCTAATCTGTGTTTTCACTGTGGAAATTACAGTATGGTACCAGAGGCTTCCACCCTGAGAGCTGCCCTCCTCTGTCTTCAACAGCGGGGAGTGGATCTTTCGCCATTAGCGACAGTAATGAGTATGATGTTTAAGGGGTTGAGAATGATTCAAATGTTGAAGTATTGGAATGCAAGCCTCACGTTGTGAATCTGTTCAATATGGGGATGGGTCAGCCAAGGACAGACTTATGGTTCCCCTGCCGTCTATGCCTCGTGAGAAAGAAGATAAACAGTGTTAGATTATGGAATTGCTGAGACAGGGTTATTTTAATAAAAATAGATGCACATTAATTATAAAAAGGTAAAATAGATATTTTGAAAAGAAAAAAGATCAATTCTTTAATGTTTTCCGTTTTATCCTTGACAGAGGAAGATTTTTGTTGATTTTAATAAAAAGAAGTTTTTTGCTAAAGTAAAACTATAAGAAAGGTTTTTATGATTATCAGAAACTTTAGAAAAGGTTTTTGTATTTTACCCTTATTCAAACTTTATTTCTGTTAATTCTCATTCAGACTTTGTTTACTGTTAATTCTCATTAACGAGAGAGAGACTTGCTCTTTGCAGAAAGTTCTTACCAGTTTGGGGATATCTCGTCCCAAAAGAAACCATCATAGCTCGGCGGGGGATTAAGCTTTGATCCTACATCTTCCGAAATCAGAGTTTTCGAAAACTAAAACCTGAGGCTCTGACTCTAATGCAGCAGCTTTAACGATGTTGCGGCTGGATATTGTTGGCTCTATCAAGCAATGGTACCAGCAGGGGACCACAAGAGCCCGCTGGTGTCCGTATGGATGCTTTTGTCAAGTGTCTAATATCTGGTGTTTGGTGTCGTATTTGTTGTTTAGCTAATTGATTAGGTGTACCTTTAATGTTTGAAAATTGACTAACACTATTTTATTGTTTTTGATAATTTACTAATTCTATGACTAACATTATTTTATTGTTTTTGAGAATTGACAAATTCTATCTTTACCCGGAGTATTTATATATTTATTAAAAATTCTTAAAACACCCTTTCCACCATCTTTGGGTCTCCTCTCACTCTCATCCCGAAGCTTTTTTCATTATTCCTGAAAAATTTCGGAAGCCCAAAAATAATGCTCGTTCCATTGATCCTTATAGTATTTATATCCATACGGTGGAGGAGTTCCTTGCTCTCCAAGATTTTCTAAAACAAAGTTCTTAATTCAGAAAGGAAAGAGACTTTCTATACAGATCAGTACAGGTACAGATTCAGATAAAGACTTTCAAGCTAGGACTCTTGTGAGTCTTTCTTATCTTTGTCCAATATTCCCCCTCAAGGTGGTGCATGAGGATTGCGAATGCCCAACTTAGGAAGGAAGGAATCAAACTGTTGTTGTCCGAGGGCTTTAGTGAAAATGCCGATAAGTTGTTCACCGGCACGGACATAGGCAGGTGCAATAGTGCCGGCTTAGAGCTCATTGCGAATGAAATGACAATCAACTTCAATATGTTTGGTCCTCTCATGGAAAACAGGGTTCGCGACAATGTGCAAAGTAGCCTGATTGTCACAAAACAGGCGTATAGGTTGTGAATGAGAGAGACCCAAAGATGATAGCAGACCTTTTAGCCACTTCAACTCACAATTGGTAGTAGCCATTGACCGGTATTCAACCTTGGCAGAGAAACATGAGACTGTATGTTGTTTCTTGGTTTTCCAGGAGATGGGGGAATGTCCGAACATGATAAAATACCCAGTAAGAGAGCGACGAGTGAGAGGGCAACTCGCCCAGTCGGAATCATAGTAGGCATATAATTGCATATCACTATCAGAGCGCAAAAATATTCCTTGACCAGGACGTCATTTCAGATAACGAACCACACGTAAGGCCGCATCCAAATGATCAACTCGAGGACTTTGCATAAATTGAGCTAGGACATGGACGCAATAACTGAGCTCCGGCCGTGTAATGGTTAAATAAATCAAACAACGCACAAGACGTTGATACCGTTCCGGGTCATCCAGGAGCTTGCCACCGGCAAGGGCAAGTTTATGATTCTGAGTAATAGGAAAGTGAGCAGGTTTGGACCTTAACAAGCTAGTTTCGACAATAATGTCAAGGGCATATTTTCTTTGGCAAAGGAATATCCCCAATGATCCGTGAGTTACTTCGATGCCCAAAAAGTATTTAAGAGCACCCAAGTCCTTCATGTGAAAGCACCAGTTCATATATTGCTTAAATTTATGAATGAATGCCGGGTCATTCCCACCAATGATTAAGTCATCAACATAAACCAGGACATGCAAGACAAGCCCATTCTTGCGATCTGTAAATAAGGAATAATCGGACCAGGACTGTTCAAACCCAAAAGTTTTCAAGGCAACACCTAACTTAGAGAACCAGTTCTGGGGGGCTTGCCGCAGACCATACAAGGATTTCCGGAGTTTGCATACCTTTCCAATCCCGGAGGCCAAAAAACCTAGAGGAGGTTTCATATAGACCTCCTCATGGAGATCACCGTATAGAAAAGCATTGTGGACATCCATCTGATGCAATTCCCAATGTTGGGTCGCAACAACTGCTAGGAAGGTTCGAACTGTGACCATTTTAGCCACAGGGGCAAAGGTCTCGTTGTAATCAAGACCTTCAACTTGAGTGTTGCCCAGAACTACCAATCGTGCTTTAAATCTTTCAATGGATCCATCATAGTTGTACTTGATTTTGTAGACCCATTTACACCCGATTGCCTTTTTTCCAGGTGGGAGGTCTTCCAAGGTCCATGTCCCATTGTCTTCCAAAGCCTGTATCTCTTGGCGCATAGCCTCACGCCACCGAGCATCAGTCATTGCTTCAGAGAAACGAGTAGGTTCTTGCCCTGTAGTAACAGCTGCCAAGAAATATCCGTGTTTCACAGAAAAATTATCATATGTCACATAATTAGTTATGGGATAAGGAGTACCTGAGGACTGGGATGATGCGAGAGAAACAACGGAGGGGTCTAAACGACGAGCAGAGTGTGTGACAAAGTCCTACAAATAGCTGGGGGGCCACTTTTCTCGATGTCCGTGGCCTAATAACTCTGTGGTGGGCTGAGGAGCAGCTAGAGTTTCATTATCTTTGTAATCTGTATGGCTCCTTGTCTCATCAAGGGAACTTGCCTCCTCATCATTACCCGTGTTCGGATGTCCTTCTTCGTTGATCGTGTCGCTCCCCCTGACTTCTATATGAGGTGACTCAGATACCATGTCAGGAGGAGTGGCCCAAGGCAACCCAACATTTTCTTTGACTACGGGAGGACTGGTTACAGATGGTTGATGTTCTGGAGTGGCAAAGGGAAACTCGGCCTCACTAAACACCACGTCTTGCGAGACGAAATAATCACCAGACTCAAGGTCGTACAATTTCCATCCATTTTTCCCAAAAGGGTACCCAACAAAGACACATTTCCTACTCCTAGTGGCAAACTTGTCACGGTCCCTAGTATGCGAGAAACATAAGCAATGAAAAACTCTGAGATGTTTATAAGGACTTTGTCCAAATAGCATCTCGTGAGGTGTTTTACCACCAAGAAGGGTCGAAGGTGTCCGGTTAATCAAGTATCCTACGGTCAAAACACACTCACCCCAGAAATCGATCGGAAGATGTGCTTGAAACCTGAGTGCTCTGGCTACATTCAAAATGTGACGATGCTATCTCTCCACACGACCATTTTATTGTGGCGTCCCAACACAGGAAGTTTGAAATAAAATTCCTTGCTCGTCAAAATATGGTTTCAAGGATTTAAACTTTGTTTCATTATCACTTCTTACCACCTTAACTTTATTATTAAATTATCGTTTAATCATGACACTGAAAATTTTGAGTGTTCTACCAACTTCACTTTTTTCAGCCAGCAAATAAATCCAAACCGCTCGAGAATAATCATCAACAATTGTCAAAAAATATACAACACCGCAAGATGCAGGTACTCTATAAGCACCCCATAAGTCACAATGAAATAATGCAAAACAATCAGTTAACTTATTGCCGCTTTGAATAAAAAATCTCTAGTTTGCTTCGCCTTCAAACAAACATCATAGGTTTTGTTCTTACTATTACTCGTATTAAGAAGCAAACTAACCGTTTGATAAGAAGGGTGTCCCAATCTACGATGCCACAAATCACATGATCCAATTCCATCTATCTTGTTATCACGAACCGGCGCCACACCCATGAAGACGTAGACCCCATCAAGCTATTCACCTGCACCAATCAGAGTCCTCGAGATGCGGTTCTGTATCACACACAACTTATTAGTAAATGTCACAATACAATCTGTCATGAAGTAACTGGCCTACTGACAATAAATTACAATTGAGTTTTGGGACATATAATACGTGCAGTAATTTAAAATTATTTCCAAGATCAACAGTGCCTTCTTTCACGGCCTCGGTGTGCACACCGTTGGGTAAGCCAACATGACAAGGTGCAACATCATAGGTGTCGACGAGCACATTCAAATTCCCTGTCATGTGATGTGACGCCCCAGAGTCAACAATCCATTCAGTGGAGTAATTCTTACCAAGGAGTTTTCATTAGTCCTGGTTTTGTAAGCATTAAGCATGCTTACAAGAGTCTGCCATTGCTCGTCATTAAGTCCGTTCAGTCCGGCCCTGTCTTCGTCAGTCACAACTGCATTAGCAGCCTCCTCACACCCCGCTGATGACTGAGCAGTATGAGTCTTTGCCGTACCTCGGCCACGGTCGTCAGAGGGTCCAATAGACTTATTCGAGCTCTTATCGTTCCTATCATTGTTGGCAGCCATGGTGACCGATCAACAAGATTCGTCCGAGCTGATTAAAACACGTCGAGTTTGATTCTAAGAGGAAGATGGATGAGACTCACAAAGAAATCAGAACAAGCGAGCCCGCCGATTCTGAAGCGGAAGGACCGAGAAAAGAAGGGTGAAGTCCCTGCTAATAATCTTGCAGGGGAGTTATGTCGGAAGGAAAGCCGTCATCATCCGATCCTTTGACGAGGGCACCCCGAGATCGTCCCTACGGTCACTGCTTGGTCGCTGGGATCGCCAAGTACCCAAAATTTTTCACCATCGGACTGATGGGAAAAATCAATCACGATTCTAAGCCTGGATTTCTTTCAACGGGTTCTGTCTGCAATGAAGTCGAAGGGCCTTAAGCAGGACATAATTAGCAGGATCTTGATAAACTACACACATAACTCTCTTCAGGGTGTCGTAGTCAAAGACCCTCAATCGATTAAAGGTAGCTCGTTGGATACAGAGTTACAGAAGAAACAAAGAGTGATTGTAGAAGTAATCGTAAGTTTGCTACCAGCTCAGTCAAGAAAGAGTTCAGTACCGATAGCCTTCCTTTCCAGTCTGTTGAAAATTGCAATAATAGGGTCAGCTTCTACAGTTTGCAGAGCTGATTTAGAGAGGCGGATTGGTCTGCAGCTGGATCAAGCTATCCTTGAAGACATCCTTATACCTGCAAACTCATACGACAACAACTACCATCCACTGTATGATATCAACAGATCTGTATAACCCATCATTCACGATCCGGGCATGATCTGGGAGTAGCTCTGCTAGAACGATGAACTTCGATGGCATCAAAGATTCTGAATGCTACCGACTGTGTAAAACCATCGATTGTCAAAAGCTATCTCAGGAAGCCTACAGCCATGTAGCTCAGAATGAAAGACTACCGGTGCAAATGGCCGTCCAGATGCTATACTTCGAGCAGATCAGACTTCGAAATGCAATGAATGGAGGCCACAATCATTTCTTCTTCGGTTCAGTCAACGGCCAATTCCCCCAATGCTCAAGCAGTGGCGCCGACAACAGGACGATCTCCGCAAGAGATAACTACGCCTCTGTGAGAAGAGAGAACAAGGGAGCTGAGGCTCGGAGTAGCTCGAATGAGAATGAGGCTGACCGACCTGGAGAGAGATCATGTCTCCATGAAACAGAACCTGGCTCTTGATACCATAAAAAATTTCGGAAGCTTAAAAACGATGCTCGTTCCATTGATCCTTATAGTAGTTATATACATATACGGTGGAGGAATTCCTTTCTCCTCAAGACTTTCTAAAACAAAGTTTCTAATCCAGAAAGAAAGAAACTTTCTATACAGATCAGTACAGGTACAGATTCGGATAAAGACTTTCAAGCCGTGACTCTGGCGAGTCTTTCTTATCTTCGTCCAATAATTCCGACATTCTGAGACACAAAGGCTTCCGACATAGCTGTGTGTAGAATAGATTTAAGATCCAACATCCTCAAAGGCTTTCTTCTTCATTACTTTATCTTTTTTCAAACGAAAACTAGGAGCAAGATTTCGATATCAGTTCCGGCAATCTTAAGCAGCATATCTGTTTCAAACGAAAACCCAGGAGCAAGATTTCGATATCAGTTCYGGCGATCTTAACYAGCATATCTGTTTCAAACGAAGACCCAGGAGCAAGATTTTGATATCAGTTCCGGCGATCTTAACCAGCATGCTGGTTATGTAGTACCCCCTCCCTCGTTTTAAAAGATCTAATGGGTTTCGGTTAATTGTTGAGAGGTATAATCTACCCAATATTAGTCTTTTAAAGGGTTTTAAAAATCTAATGGGAGATCCTCCTTGGCTTCGGCGGAACCGCCAATAGCATCCAAGGTCTAATCGAGTGAACAGATGAACGATAACGAAGAAATCTGAAACGGGAAATCGTCTCTTAAAGGGTTTTAAAAGAAATCTGAAACGGTGCTTGAGGTTTTTATAGATTTGAAACAGGAGATCGTCTTTTAATGGGTTTTAAAAGAAATCTGAAATGGAGTGAACAAATGAATTGATAACAGAGAAATCTGAAAACAGAGAAACTGGCTTCGCCGAAACCGCCAAGAACAACTAATATTTCTCCGTCACCGATTTTGCCGGAACCGCTAAGAACAACCAATATTTCTCCGTCATTGGCTTCGTTGGAACCAAGAAGAGAGCTGGGAGATCTACAGATTCGGCAGTTCTTGTAGTTCCACGAAGAGAACGATAGGGAAGTGGAGAGAATTGAAAAATCTACATTTCTGGCGGTTCTAACGGTTTCGGAGAAGAAAACGAAAGGGAAAGGGAGAAATCTGCAGTTCCGGTGGTTTTGGCAGTTCCGAAGAAGAGAACGGACAGGAAAGGGAGAGATACACTTTTTGAAAATTTAAAGAAAAATGTAGGGTAAAATATTCTTTTTAATATTTTCGTTGACACAGTAGGATAGTGACAGTCAATTTTTAAACAGTAAAAATACACGTAGTCAATTAGCAAAACAATACTTTAGAAATTTACCCTTGTTTTTATTCAGGGTGGTTGTATGCAGCGGTGTCCTCCACCTACTGTTATAGATATAGAGACGAGACAGAGACCTGAAAATAGGAACAAATAGATTTTATGAATGGTATTTTAGGAACAGAGGCAAAAAGAATACTTTAAAAATTTTTTAAAAATATATCAGTTACTTTGATATCATATGTGACAGAAAATTAACATAAGAGAAGTTTCAGACAATTGTAAAAAAACTTAAGAATACTTTAAAATAATACAATAAAGATATATTTAATCAATTAATTAAATCATAAAGATAATTTAAGAAATTTCTCATTTTCTTTTTATACCAATAGAGGAGGAATGGGTTGGGCACAACATTTAAGCTGTATGCAGTTGGTGCAAAATAGGTTGTTTTTTTTTTAATTTTATTTTCATGGAGGTCTCAAATAATTGGTTGAAGCAATTCAACCCAAACACACTTCCCGAGTAAACCCAAATAATTAAGTGATGTTGTGCAATATGGCTGTTCCCTCGTGTCAAGTGATATGAACTCTAATTCGGAAAGTTACTCGTCAAGGCCAAGCTGATGTGGTTTTGCAAGAGAGAATATTAGAGTGCCTAGGTTGTCTTTTATTCAGGGAGGGCACTCCGATGCTTAAGTCAATAAGTGTTTAGAGAATTCTTGAGAGAATGAAAGAGCTTGAAAGTGTATTATTGCATTTATCTTCTCAAGTAGAAACAAGTGCTTTATATAGGTTTCGATGGTCAAAGCCCATTTACAACGGGTCTCACCATTTTGTGGAACCGTTTTCGCTTAGTTGGGCGCATTAACACACTAGTTACAGGATCTGTGTGGAGGTTACGAACTGCCCGAATAAATCTGAGGTGTGCGATGCGGTAGGCTGGTCTAAAGATCGAGGTATACATGCTCCGGAGATCTCGGGCTGATAGCATATTGTCGGTCCAAATCAGCGTGTTCTCCTCATAGGTCGCCGTTGACTCCTATAGCTCGGTTAGTCTCTGAGGCAGGTTGCCATGAATGAGGAGCCTATTAGTTTGTCTTGGCCGAAGTGGAGGTCGGCTTAAGCAAGGTGTTTCAGATTAACTTGCCAAGCTAGTTTGTTTACTCAGTACCAAGATATTACTCAAAGGCTATGTGTCACAGATCATTAAGAGGACCAAATTACCCCTCATCATTAAGGATAAAAGGAAACTTACTCCTATTCATTTTTAGCTAGTCTTCTCTACAATTTAGAACCATATAAAACAGTCCTCTATAAAAAAAAAAAAAAAAAACATATAAAACAGTCTTCTTTAAAAAAAACCATATAAAACAGTGCTTATTAAAAGTAACAATTTGATCAAATTGTGTAAATATAAAAAAGGTATTACAGATTTTTTATTTTTTGGGGGTGGGGGTTGAATATGATAAAAGCCGATTTGAGAGATGCTTTCTGTCAATACTCAATAGGTGCTTGTATTTGGGTATTAATGCCTATGGGAAATGCAGGCAGGTTCTCCTCGAAATAGATTGACCAACACTGCCTTCTTTATTCAGATTCTGAGTAAATGAGACAGGAACAAGGCAAAGTCCTTTGCTGCGCAGGTCCCCTTTCTTTTCTTCAAAGCCCTAAATGGAAAATAAACAAATTAAGGGGAAAAAAAAAAGGAGAGACAGGGTGAGAAAGGAGTTTTTATGGAAGCTTTTAGCTTTGTGCAATTGATAGATGGTTTTGCCGACAGTAACACTACTTGAACTCAATCAGATTAATTTCAAGTTTTTTATGAGTTATGACAGTTTTTTAATAATTAATATATGAATTCAGTTCCATTTTTAGACAAGATGAGCATGCCAATTCTGAATTGAAATGATCAAAGCATGCTCGGTTGCCAGAGAATAATACAGTTGTTACTGAAGGGTGTTTTCGTCACTTTATATAACTATGAGATGATGAATATTAATACCATTAGGTCTAGGGATGCAAGTCAGGCAGATGGGCCGGGTATTTGTCAACCTAGGCCCAATCTTAAGATTTGGGCCTAAGACCTGAATCCAAGGTCAAGTTTGATTTTTTTTTTTTTAATATGGCCTAATTTGCATTAAAATTTAATGTATCAGGATTGGATTTGGGCTTGGATTTGTCAATGAATCTATTGTAAAATAGCCTGATTTGAGTTAGATTTGAGCCAAACCCAAAGTATTAGAGCAAGTCCGATAAAAAATCCAAGCTTGTGTGCAATTGTAATTAGGATTAGACGTGGCTGTGAAACCAATGATAGTATCATATACCAGTGATTGATACACGACTCTGTGAAACAGTTTGTGGGCCGCATGTATTTCATGACTGGTGCAGAGTACGTGTTACCACTGGTTTTACAGCCGGTGAACAGCCATTGCAGTTGGTCTGCCAATACATGTACATGCACCAGAAAATAGCTGTATGATGCGAGCAGATATTTGACCAACCAACCCTTCTGTGTCTCCCTGTCTGATGACTCATTGATTATTGATTGGTTATAAGATACTTTTGGGTATCATTGTGTGTGTGTTTTGGAAAATTCCCATTAAATATCCTCTGATTCAAGGCTAGTGTCACTTTGGTCCTGGAATTTTAAAATAGATAATTTAATATCTCAACTTTCAAAAAGTGTTAATTTAATATTTATCGTTAATAATTCTGTTAAACAGCTGTTAAGTGACATTTAAAAAGATACAAATGGGTTGAGTGTCATCTAATTCTTTTTATCAATCATCCAAACGTTAACAAAGAATGAACAATCCCAAGTCCTTGTCTTTTCTATTCAAGAAAATTGAGGTTACCTAGATTATTTATATTTTATCAATATTTGGATAATTGATAAAGAAATTAGATAATACTTGAATGCCATTTGTATCTTTTTAAATATTAGTTAAAGACTGATTAACGACAAGTATTAAATTAGTAAATTTTGAAAATTCCGATACTGAATTATTGTATTTTAAAGTTTGAAGATAAAAGTGACACTAAACCTAAAATACAGAGTTCTAATTGTTATTTGGTTGATGCACGTGATCTAATTCTTACCTGGGGAAGAAGAGGTCCGGCGCTGAAGTATGGGATAGTTAACGTCTGAAACAAAAGAACATACGTCATACTCATATTGCCAATCAGATCAATGAACATTATTAAGCTGAAGTTTCCCTCTTTTGAAGCGATGAGGGAGTTTCTAGTAAACAGTGGAAGTTAACTGGAGAAAGGTAGGAGTTGGAAATAAACAGAGGCATATCAGTAGATGTGATGTCATACATAAATCTGTTCATGCAAGAGCTTGATGTAAACAGAGGCCTCTTGAAGCACTGAAGCGGTGTCCGTCTGCAACCAACCAACAAATTCCACATGTAGTTACTAAAATGTGAAACCGAATATTTGCTCTTCCCGGAAAGTAAAATAAGAAAAGTCAAACATAAGATGGTTTTCATTGGTATACACCTTGCCAAAGGGAGAAACCAGCTTTTGAAGAGCTGTTACTCTGTCTCCTAGCTTTTGGGTCCTCCTCACTGCTGGCAGCTGCTCACGGCCGGGAGAAGAGAGAGTTTGTAAATGACAAAACAGTTAAATAAGTACTTTGTAATTTGGACTCAACGTATGAAAAAAAAAAAGAAAAGAAAATAAATTTTTTTATTTACATACTTGTTGTTGAGTATCTGATCGTAGTAGTTCTTCAGGAGTTTGATAATTGCGATGTTGCGGGTACTCCAGGCACACGGCCTTCTTTCTCTTGACATCTTTCTCAGCTGCGCTGTTGTTGTTGATTCCTCCACCGACCGTAAGAGTCCGTTTTCTCTCGTTCGGTACGAGCTCTTGATGAAAATTCTGTGACAGAGTAGGGAATAAACCATATCAGTATGAACAGTGCAGTTTTCACAGCAGCGGCAGCAACAGCAGGAGGAGGCGACAGTTTTGTCAATTTCCCTTTAAAAGTTAGAGGAATGGTGAATTCAGATGGAATTTTCTTTCTTTGCTAAGCTTTAATTACTTGCAAGATCAGGGAGAGGAATAACTTACCAATTCAGTGTATGAAACCGGAAGCCTCTGTTGAGAGGTGGTATTCTCGTGCAGGGAAGCGGTAGTGCTCAGAAAAACTGCTCTTAAATGGAAACAAGAACAAGAAAAGAAGAAAAAATAATAAATGCGTAATAGATCAGATAAATGCATTTCATTTATCATGTTCATGATCACATGGACAAAAGCCAAAATCATATGGAGATCGGAATTGGATTCTCATCATCAAGATTTCAAATTTAGGGAGGGATTATTCTTGATTCTTCAGATCAACCTGGGAGGTAGCTGCTGATACTGCTGCTATCATTAGGGGTCTGGGGCATCTCTATCGTTGAAAGTGGATCGAAGCATCCAAAATGATGATCGTTGGAGACCTGCGAATCTGCAAAAGATCTACTGCTGCATCACAGAAACTCGTGTTAACAAGAAGCATTAATAATAATAAGAATCGGTCAAATTAGTTTTCTTTTTATCTTCAATGGTCAACACCCTCGTCCCATGTAGAGGTTGCTGCCTAGAGTAGAGTCTATCAATACTTCATCTGATCCTACGGTGGATGGGTCATGGGATCGAGGATACCCGATTTAATCTAAATGCTCTTTTGTGGGCCACCTCATTACTTAATTGTGCGACCCGGAATGATTGGCAAGTGTAAAGAGCGAATAACTCAACTTGCATTAATAATGATAAATAAAATAATAACAACATATGTTTCAGAAATCAAATCACACGGAAGAGAAGCTTAAACGTATTGAGAGAAATCACATACAATCTACCGCGCTGCATCGAGACGTTGGAGGTGGATGGCATCTGGAGTTCGTCGACTCGTTGCTAAACCTACTTACTACATATAAAAATAAAAAATAAAGCGCAACTTAAAGGTAGTTTATAGTTACAAAAAGAACTTTGATATTAGGGTTTTAAAATACCGAAGCTGCAAAGGTGTGAAGAGAAGAATGGAAAAATGGCGTTATCTCATTCACGAAAAAAACTTGAGACTGTCTTTGTGATTGTGGCTTCTCTGTTTTCAGTCTCCTGCATGCATACAATGAAGATAAAACTTCTACTATATAAATTAAAATTCTCAGACATAGAGAGAACACAAGGTTACTACTGTTCAAACCAAGAACCATAAATATCAGCAAGTCGAATTTAAGGAACCGAATTCGAAAACAAAAAGGCCGCGGGATCAGAGATTATAGCTAGGCACTACAGCACTAGCTTAGGACGACAGGAGCACTGTTTCTTGTATCACTCGACGTGCATAAAGCATAAAACAAATAGGACGTTGTGTGCACTGGATTCGACAATAAGCGATTTGGGAAGAATAAAAGAAGAAATTAATAGAATTACGTATAAACAAAAACGTTTGACGTAAAATTTCCTTCGAGTCGAATCCAGAAATAATAAAAATAGTAATAATCAAATTGATGAAGTTTGGGGAAGAAAATAAAAGGAATGTAGAGCGGCTAGCTTTCCGAACCCTACCGCGATAAAAGCCTGTATATACTCGAGAAAGCTCCAACATTGTTCATCTAACTTCTCTCCCTTTAACCTCTGCTCTGTAGGGAAGAAGAGAAGAGATGAAGAAAGCTACTCTCACTCTCCAGCTCAGCTAATGCCGGGATGGGGTGATTGGGTTGCAGTAACCAGCAAGAGATCGATGCTCTTTCTTTCTTAAGCAGTTAAGCTTATTGATCGCAGTTTGAGTGCATGAATGACTCATTTCTGTTCTGAGGAGCTTTCTGTTCACGAGGTCATTGAATGCAACAAGATGGAAATGGAACGGCGTTGTGAGCAGATGAAGTAAAAGTGTAAGAGAAAGGCGGCTATTCTTATTTCATACTTGGTGGTCTTTGCATTACTAGAAACTCGTCCGTTTGATTTCGCTTTCATCCTTCCCATTTCCAGTTTTCACTCAATATCAAATTAAACACTAACTAAATTTTATTTTATAAATTTCAAATAAATTAGTAAACTAAGAATTCTCTCCACGCATTTTCTTATCTACTATTAGTCTCTTTGTTAATTGAGAAACAAAGAAAATGGAGATATTATTAATTAAGAGAGAGAGAGAGAGAGAGATTTTCTTCCTCGCCTGTACTTTTAATTAGGAAATCAAGATTCCTTTCTTAAGATATAAGAACAGTGGGAGGCTGTAAACACAGTTATTGTCCCAGTTCCCATATGATGAATTGGATCCATTTACTTATAGCTGGCTTTGAATGTTGTATGTTTACTAAATAGTCCTAGATTCAAAGTATCATAGAATATTTTTAAATAATTTTATAAATAATAGATAATATCTAAGGGTCCGTTTGGTTTGCAGCTGGAATCGGAATCGGAATCGGAATCGGAATCGGAATGCTCCATTCTTGGAATCTGTTTGGTTCAGTCAGGAATCGGAATTCCTATTCAACTAAAAGCTGGAATCGGAATCAGCCAAAGTTTCTAATTCAGCCCCTGTTAAAAGAACCTCAAAAACTGGTTTTCCACAGTTTGGAGACGCTGCCAAAGCTAATGAATTCATGTCTTCTATAGTCAAAATTGATCAGGGAGGTCTGTCCGAGGAGCTTTCCTGTAAGAAACAATTTATGCACTCATATTCTAGTTGTCCAATGCTGGACTAACTTGCCTAGGCCTACTAGTATGGATTTCATTATGTAAAAGGTGTTATCTATTTTCCTCTCATATTTAAAAGCTTCCATCCTTATTTTCTATTTGTAATTTTTTATGCATTGATCAAAGACAAGAATGCCAATCTTCAAAAGGAGGTAAAATGGTAAAGAGCCACCTAACATATATCTTGTTTCCATAAATATGTTGTGAAGAACAAAAAGTATGTTGTTGAATTTTGAAGAATGTTACCCCAGACAACTCTGCTAACTGTGTGTCCTCAATCTTGAACGGACTTGACTTTGAGCTTGGTTTGGGCTCAGACCTTAGGCCCAGGTTGGACCTAAATTGAACTTAAATCCAACCCAACCCACCCAACCAGCACTCCTACCCAAACCACAATTTCCAAGCAATAATTGGATCCTATGTTAGTCAACTTAGTCCAACCACCTCTTGATTTTCAAATCTAAACCTTAAACCCTAAATTCCTAAACCCCAACCCCAAACCCTTAAACCCTAAAATTGGTGCATAAAATGGTTTTGGTAAGGTGAATGTTCTCCAAATGGGTAGGAACATACCAAATAAACTTATAAACTTATAACCAATAAATGGGTATCATAAAAGTGGTAGATCAGGTGGTATTAAAGTCCAAGTATCATGTCTTTCTGATAACATATATTTTCGCATATATAAAATGTTATATATTTTCCCAATCTGTGATCAACCCTAACACTTTGTTTGGTTTGAAGGAAAAAGTAAGAAAATGAAGGAAAAGATAGGAAAACCTTTACAAACTTTGTATAGGTTTCCCTTCCTTTCCCTACCTTTTCTTTCAAGCCAAACATAGCCTAAGAGAAGGTGACCGAATGATTTAGATTAAGAAGTTTTATGAGTTGAAATTGACCGAATGATTATCCCCTATTTAATTTTGTTAACCGTAATAATGGTTAAACCCCTCCCTTAAACCCCCTAGATTTTTTGAAAAAGCCTTAAACCTCCCCTAAAACTTTGACATACCCTTAAAACTTTCCTTGACATTTGGGAATAAAGGAACTTACAGACCCATACTAATTCCTCCTAGTAGGTTTTTTCTAATTCTGATTTTACCCTTAAGTTGTTTATATAATATATGTGTTTGAGTAAAAAAAGGTGCAAGGATATTTTAATTTAGTTTATTTAGTTAAATATTTAAGGGTTTTGGGGGGTTAAAGGGTATTTCGATAAATGTGTTTAAGGGTATTTCAATATATGGGCTAAAGGATATTTTAATATATGTGTTTAAGGGCATTTCAATCATCAAACATTGGATGATTTTACAAAAGGGCAGAAGTTTGGCATTATAATATGTTTAAAGTTTAAAACAATGAAATCATTAGTTGCTGACATGCTGTTAGATTTTTAACGATAAAGTAACAGAAAGGGTATATAAGTACTTTTACCCCTAAAAGTCGAAAGGTTTAAGGGTATGCCCAGGTTGAGGGGAGACTTAAGAGCTTTTCAGAAAACTGATGGAGGTTTAAGGGATTAACCCTTAATATTTTATGCCTCTTGTTTTTTTCCCTAGGCTATGCCTCTGTTCATAACTGCTAAGCCCAGGCTAGGTCCGACCCAACCATGATCACCCCCAAGAGAAGGTGACCGGATGATTTGGATTAAGAAGTTTTACGAGATGAAATTGATCTAAAACATATCATCTCTATTTAATTTTAGTTAATTGCAATTTTATCCATTTTTCTATACCTTCATTTTAGTTTTTCAACCATTATTATGAACTTATGAATAATTTGAAATCTATATTTTAATTATCATCATTAATTGGTCCAAGCATACTCCTTTTTTCCAATATATTAAAATCTAACTATGGCTGAGCCATTTTTACCTTCGGGTCATGGATCACCAGTTCAACCGTCCATGTCGAACAAATTGATTTTGAGGCTAAAATGTTTTTTTTTTGGCAAAAATAATGAATTACCTTGCAACACAGATATCAAAAGTTACCCTATCAATATAAAAATCACCCCAATATAAAAAAGTTATGGCCTATGTGTCAAATGATTTTTTTTACCAAATCAACAATTTTTTTGTCAAAAGTCAGGATTAATGCTTTGATAGCTTGATATATTTTTATTTGAATGCATCACATGGCCACCAAATGGTCAATCTACGTTGGTATGAACAAGGTATTCACAAGGTTCCGAACATTGATACGATCCTATATATATATATATATGTATGTTGTCTGTTTCAAAGATCCTGAAGGGATCAAACCCTAAAAACTTTGGAGCATTTGGCATATGGAAAGCCCACAAATACGATACAAATTGGCTGATACAGGTCTATGCATTGTGAAATTTTAACCCTTGGTTATTTGGTCTTTTTAAGGCTAAATAGTACCCCTTGAATTGTAATTCAGTGAAAGTAAGCAAAATAGGATCTATTCCTAGGTTCCTACAGATGAATACATACATAATCTTATCCTTTCTAGTTTTTCCACTCATCTATATTATTTGCATTTTTGCCAAATAAGATTCCAACACAACCATAATCTTATCCTTTCTAGTTTTTCCATTCATCTATCTTATTTGCATTTCTGCCAAATAAGAATCCAACACAACCAATATTATGCAATATAGGGATGCAAGAGTTCAGCTTCAGTCAGTGCAACACCCTTTGAAAAAGCTTTTACAACTTGCATTGGGTTTTTCCGGTTCAGTTTTTTGTTATTTTGGTTTAATTTTTCAATTTTACAATATTTCAGTTTCTATTTTCAGGTTTGGGAATTCGATTAACCAAAAAAACCAAATCAACCGAACATTATTCTCTCTCTCTCTCTTATATATATATAATTGAAATTGAATTTTAACTGAAATAACTGAAAACCAAACCAAAAATTTCAGTTTCAGTTATTTTGGTTTTTCAATATTTCAGTTTCATTTTGGTTTTCCATTTAAAATTTCAGTTCGTTTTTTAACTGAATAAACCGTTTGCTCACCCCTAATTGGACCAAGCTTTGGTTGCTCAAAGGTCTGTCTTAGATCTCCATGGTCTATTCCAGTTTATGATCCTTTAAAGCCGTGGAAAAATACAGACAGCATTCATTATCAGAATAAAATAAATGCTAAAAAGTTAGCATTTAGAAACCAACAGCAACCTCAGTTTGACGTTGCAAACGAGCTAATATGGAAGCTAACCTACAACCTATTTTACAGATCTCGATACTAAAAAAGAGAAGTAGAGAACATCTTCTAGTTGATAGAAATCAACATAACAAGGCCTTTTCTTAACCTAAAAGAGAAGCAATATGCATAAACAGTCGACTAATTGCATAACAGCCGGGGAGTGAACCTCGCCCACACCGTTACTAACCATTAACCAATAAATCATCCTGCGATTTTATTAAAAGAGAAAACGGCTGAAAATCTAAATTCCTACCCCCATCATATACCAACCAGTTTGCACAATTTCAGACAAGGACTATACATTTAAATTGAAGATTCACCAAAAAATTAATAAGGCATATTGGGATACCATTGCCAAGCACAATATTTTAAATTCTCTTCCCCTTTTTTTTCATTTCCTTTTCCTTCCATCTGTCCTGAATAAGAGATAGTACAGGTGGTTCTGCAATTGCAACGACAATTCATATTTGAAGTTTATACTTATCAGATGATGGTGGGTAAAATCCTACCTCGGGAGCCATATCGGAGAGGTACAACTAAAAAGCACATATGAATCACCGAATCAATCACAAATCTTCAAATACTGAAGGTATATATGAATGCATAACAAGGCTTCTTAGCTGTCCAACCCATGCCAGCCTCCAGAATCCGTGTCCCCACCTAAAACCTGGAATTTAAGGAAAGAAGAAGAGCCAAGGCTGTGAACATGAATTAACTGTTTGGCAGGAAAACAGAATACACAGCATAATTGCAAGCATCAACTCTCTGACATTAATGTGTATGTTAAGTGGTGTGTGTACACGAGAGAGAGTAAAAAGAGTTGTATTGGGGATTTATGTAACTCATTGAAACCAAATCACTAAGGCATATACTCACTGGGTGCCATAGTCGTCTAAATTAACCACTCAACATGTTAGGCTACCTTGATATTTTTGAATTGTAAGATAGTAGACCCTAGCGGCAAACTCTATTTTTCATATGATAGTGGATTGTTAATGTGACATTTGAGTAGCAATACCAGGATGCACTCACTAGATAATTTGGTTTTTCATCTGATTAATAGCATGCCTACATTTTATTAGAGGATCACAAGTGTTGTGATCATGTGAACATATTGAAACCAAACCACTCAGAAGAGTACTCAATAGGTGATTTGGTTGATAGCATGCCGTGTTTTATTGGAGGGTCAAAAGAAAGTGGTGTGACTATGTGTAGCCATTGCCCCACATCTTAATTGTGAAAGAAATTTTACAGAATAGAGGGACTGAGACTCTATTTTTGTCCTAGGAAAAGAAGAAAATGATGATGATGAAAATAATCAATATGTTTTGATTGGATAAAAATTTGAGTTCTTCCATGCTTATCAGTTCCAGTTTTCAAGTCTTTGAGGTTAAAAGCAATATACATGTTGATTGAACCTTAACAGATGAGAAAAATGATAAAAGGAAACCAGTATTTTAACTTAAACTAAATAATTTAATTTAATAAAGTCTATTTTATTATTGTAATCTCAAAATGTTATGAATATAAAAGTATCAAAGAGCTGTGTAAAAAAAATATCTTGGTGATTAAGCATGGTGGCCCTCCATGAGCACCTTATCACCTAAGCACTTGCCTAGGCTTCGCCTTGACAACTATGAGTGGGTGATTCTCTAAGAGCTAAAAGTATGGGCCCTCCTTCAACATATTGAAGTGGAGGGGGGCTCGAAGTTGCTGATAGAGTGGCTAGATGTCTTTCAGGAGAAAATGGGTACATGTTAGATGAGTTACAAGATCAGCTAATGGTTTGGCAGTCGTTAGCCAATTGAGGGATAAACAGGGATGAATTATTTAGGTTTCAGATGAATTATAATAGCAAAATCCATCTTAGGTTTAGTCGGCCTTGGCGGTAGACTAACCCTCAGTAAAGCTACTCTCCCAAATCTCCCTATCTATTTCATCTCCTTCTTTAAAGTTCCAGGCTTCCAGTAAAGATCAGAAATAGATTGGAAAAAAATCGAAAGGGACTTCCTTTGGGAGGGAGGAGAGAAGGGCTGCCACCTTGTAAACTGGAAAACGGTGTGTAAGGCCAAGAAAGATGGTGGGATAGGGTTGGGTCACATCTCCGAAAGAAATCAGGCTCTCTTGGGGAAGTGGCTTTGGAGATTCAAAACAGAACAAAACTCTCTATGGGCCTCTGTAATCTGCAGCAAATATGGCAGAAGCAGTTGGGGATGGGGCAACTCTCTCCCTTTACCGACTCATTCCTCATGAAATCCTTGGAAAGGTACCCTTCATCCTTTTGATTCCTTCTCTCCCCTTATTAGATTGAAAGTCGGAAAAGGAAATACTATTAAATTCTGGACAGACCTTTGGTGGGGAAGCACTCCCTTCTGTGAAGCCTTTCCCTCTCTCTTTAGGCTAGTGCGTGATAAGCATGCTCTAATTTCTGGAACCTTGATAAAGAGATTCAGAAAGTCTTTCTTTAACCTCAATTTTCGCAAAGAGCTAAGAGATTCTGAACTTTCGGAAATCACCTCCTTACTCTCCTTGCTCTCAGTCTCTCACTCCACTGAAGACAAGCTTATTTGGTCTTTAACCCCTCAAGGCTCCTTCACTACCTCTTCTTTCTTTCATTTTTTTTATGAAAATGCACCCTCAACCTCTTCTTTCTTTCAACACCTACCCACAAACCCACCCCCTCTCCTTTTCCGAGCAAAAAGATTTAACCCCTCAAGGTTTCTTGCTCAAAGCTGAATGCTTGTGACAATCTCCAAAAGAAGTTTCAAGGTCATCGTTTTGTCTCTCCTAATATCTGTTTGATGTGCTACAAGGATGGTGAATCTATCAGTCACCTATTTTTTAATTGTGTGGTGGCCAGAAATCTTTGGAAGTTCTTTCTAGATTCCTCGCTGGAGGCAAGGTCAGTTGACTCCCCCTAATTCTGTTATAGTGTTTATCAATTCTTGGCAAGGGCTAAAGATGATTTTGGGCAAGAGAGGAAGCTGTTTCTGGAAAGCAATTGTTCATGCTGTCATGTGGAATATCTGGGAAGAAAGAAATAGGAGATTATTTGGGAGAGCTACTCCTCCTTGGAGGTTCTTCAAGATCGCATTCTAGCCAACATTAGCAGCTGGATGGTGAATAGAAAAATCTTCGAGGGTATCAGTCGGAATGGCATACATAGTAACTTCCCTGCTCTACTAACAACCTCTCCTTTTCCCCCTCAACCTCCTCTTATAATCACCCCAAGACAAGACGGTAAATTTCTTCTAAACTTAGATGGCAGTTTTAGGAGAGCCACTGAGGACAGATCAAAGGATGGAATTGGAGGTCTGATTCGAAGAGCAAATGGAGATTTGATTTGGGCCTATGGCGGCCCAGCCAAGGCAGAAGATGCATCTGATGCAGAGGCAAGGGCCCTCTTGGAAGGCTTCAGAATTGCCAAATCACAGAAGCTCAGCTGCATTGCAGTGGAAGGTGATTCGAAAAATGTTATTAACTGGGCATCAGGACAGATTCGAGACCCGTGGAAGCTATCCCATCTGTTGTTAGAAATCAGGGAGCTTGCCTCTTATTTACACTGCAGTTTTAGATGAATTCCTAGAGAATTAAATCATGTGGCTGATAATTTAGCTAAATCTGGGCTGGGAAGGGATTTTTTGTATAGCTCCAATATGCTGCCTTCCTTGAGGGCTGTCTCTTTGCTTTTGTTGTGCTTAAAAGGCTTGTACATCCTCTCATGTACACCCCCCCCCCCGTTTTTGACTACTTAATGATTTCAGCTATCTTCTCTCAAAAAAAAAAAAAAACTTAGGTTTCAGGTTCCCTAATCTAGGGGCTGAACCTGTTTAATTCTTATTCCAATTAATCTATTGAAAGTTACCGTTTCCTTAAAAAACATGCAGGTGTACAAGAGCACAACATAATGAATTGCTATATATTGGAAAGCTTGTGCCTCTTGCTCTTCGTTTTATATTACAAAATAGATTTAATAGCAATGATGATAATGATGATGAAGCTAAGTGCATGAGGCTTGAAAACTTGCACACATAAAGGTAAAAGGAATATGTCAAAATAAACTTAAGGAAGCATGGCTGGTCTAGTAAAAACTAATCTCCAAACCTGAAGGGACAAGCGTGCCTATTTAAAATAAGAACACTGGATTGGTCATATCTCATTTTTAATCATGGAGCATCCCTAGTGAAAAGACACAAAGCATCCCTGCTTCTAAGGATGATATTTAATACATAGAGGTGCTGTAGGATTTACAAAAAGTATTCAGGTCATACCAACTTTATCAAAATTTTTATGTATCCAGATTCTTCCTCTTAAATAACATAAACAGGAAAAAAAAAGATTTTGTTATTTAAGCAGTCTGGAGGCAAGTTTGCACATTTGGTGGTGCCATTCCAGAAAACCATTGCCATGGAAGTACCAAACTGAGTCCATGAACAGTATCCACCCAATCTGGCCCATTTGGAGGATGAAATAATTGAAGATAGCTAATATCCAATGCACTCTCAGTACTTTTTTTCCCTTTCCTACTTCTTGTATTTTTTTCCATAAATTGCTATTTTTCTTTTTCAAGTTCAGAGAAAGAATTTTGTCTCTCCTGACATTTGGGAGGTTTGACTCCTCATATCAGTGGTAAAACCAGATTGGCCATGCATAATGGATGGAACCTAAGGATTTACCACTTCCTCTGACTCTTCTATGATATATTTCTTTAAATTATTCTCTATCACATGCATAATGGACAGAACATGAGGATTTACCACTTCCCCTGTCTCTTCCTATGCTATATTTCTTTAAATTATTCTCTATGCTGCCCTTTTATGTGGCAGACCATCAAGAAAGGCATACATATTCTTGTATAGAAACTATAGATAACCTTCCTTTTTGAGGCCATATTACACTGTCTAGGTTTTTTTTGAAAAGTAAAAAAGAAAATTCATTAAAGAAAAAAGAAAGAGTACAAAAGGAAGGTGATGAGTTATCAGCCAATAGATACTAGAAAAGTGCCCTGTCTAGGTAATTTTGTAGAACTTAAAAGGCATCAATGGAATAAAACCACATACAAAAACAAGCTGTCAGAAAGCTCATTATATAAAATAACTATAACACAGCATGAATAAGATTGGTATTTGGTAGGCGTCATTATTAGGAATTAAGAATGTTCTTTTTGCTCCTTCAAGGGGATAAAAAAGAAGAGCTCTTAAGAGAAGGTTTGGCACTCATGCTTCTTCAACCATATCAGCTCCCTAACTAGTGGCTGGAAAGAACCAAAATGGAGGCACAGAAGACCCTTCCAAGAGGAGCAAGTCATGAATCTTAAAAGAAACTTATTATATGACAAGTTACTGGACATTTGCTACCAACAAGGAAAAAGGATATGGTATTAGATTGGACTAAATAGGAGAACTGTCCAATGGGTGGGTGCATCCCTGTTAAACTGATAGACTGTTTAAACAGTTGTATCCTGTATTTCTGTATTTCTGTATTCCTGTATCTTTCCATGTGGTCTCTCTATAGATAGCTCACTTTTAACATTTCCGCACATAGTTGAGTGTCAACATACATGCTTATCCTGACATCAACACTGACAAGTGGACCTGATAGTCCACCATAACTTTTTTTAATGAGCAGAACATGGCTATAAATTAATCAATACTCATTTCATACAGATATACTAGGATTACCTATTTTACCACATTAATTTTTTTACACGCAAACAATGATTGGTTCATGAAGGCCACTCCTCCTGCTGGATTAACCAACCCATTGTACAGAAAGGAAATAGTAGATTTAGATGTAGGACTGCAAAAAGATCAAACCAAATCTTATCCATTGGATCTAGATTGGACTCTGATTGGATTTGGTTATTGATTTAAAACAATAGAATATTACATATCATGAATGAAATTACTTGAAAATAACTTGTATTAGACTTGAACCTATGATTCCTTTTATAAACATACAGCATTCAAGCCAACTTTACTAATAGATAAATACTAATTTGTGTGTGTGCATTCATATTCAAATTCATAAACAGGTTACATTCAAAGAACTTTACTTGTTCATATCAGGTCCAGAATTGGATAAGCAGATTTTTTGCAGTCCTACTTAGATTAATGTTCAAGTTCATACAAACAAAATGAACACACTTTTGTAGAAGTAGAAGAATGTTAAAAGGTTTTAAGAAGACTTTTGAAGAGGCACATATATCAACAAATTGAAAATACTGATTTTGTTTTATACAACCTGTAAAAGATGGTGGTTGCAATGGTGACCAGGTGCAAGTTTTGGCATTTGTAAAAAATGAGAGAAAAAACACTATACCCAGAATCCACAAAATTGACTGGGAGGAGCAACATCAGAACGAGATAAGCAGAAGCAGGGATACACTGAAATGGCAGTGATAGTCATGTCTGGAGCTTACAAGACTCAGTCTTAAGGTTACAAATTGCAAAGGGATTTACTCTTGTCTCTTGCTTACCAACAGAATTCCAGCATGGTGAGTATGATGGAGATCAGTTGAACTAATAGCCATCACATTATGGTATTTCTGCATATAGTAAAATACAGCAAGATGAAAACCAATATGATGCCACTGTTAACAACCAGCAGCACTAACACAGCATAATATCTCTGAAATTTCTGAAATTACTAAAGAAAGAAATGAATACCAACAAAATTGCAGATATCTTTCTCACTGGCTACATGGTTCGTCCATGGACTAAAATTTTGAGTTTGTACTGGGTTCCCAACTAGGAAACAAAGTTTTTACCAATCTGTTTGAAACCTCACTAAAACAAGTATGTTCTCTTAAACAGTGTTTGCACATACCCCAACTTGTATTCTCCTTTTTCCCATTTTTTCTCTATCCTATCTCTAATCCTACTTCATTGAATCATGCATACCTTTCATTTTGGTAACCCTAATCAGAGTGACATCTTGGCATCTCAAAAAATTCTGATGGTAATTTGATCCTTATGTTGAACTAAGCTCGTACTTATAACACATCAAAATATCTTTCAACTCAGGCATCCTAGGCAACCAAATCCATAAACATAAAATATACAGACCATGGAGTGCATGCCCATGGATTCATCATTCATAGAACATTACCAAGATTTTATCACTTATGAATCAGTCTGCTTCTACCAAAGTCAAGACTTCTGGCTAATACTAGAACATACAAGCCTCCAATGTTCTTATAAAAATTGAAGAAAGAAAATGAATAGTAACAATGAGCGCTTACATGGTAAATCTTTGTTATAATCATAAACCTAATCATATCATAAAAATAAAAACTCACTAACAGCAAATAGCAAGGGCCAGGGATGGCAGAAATAGTTAAGAAATAATTATAGAGCTTCTCATGTCTTCATAAGATAAATGTAACACGTCATATCATAAGATACCATTCTCATATTATCAATTAGCATTTAAAGAAAATCAATGTTAAAAGGCATCCAAGGAAACATGGAAATGCATCAGACGTGTGTCAACGTCTAAAGCTATTTTTCCATGTAGACTTAACGCGAAAAGAAAAAAATGAAATGCTTCTATGCAACGCAATAATATATGCTGACAATAATAGTAGCTTTCTTTTTAAGTTGTAACTTACCCTGTGCCAGAGAGGGAGACTATGAACTTAGTCAGAATGCATATAAAGAAAATCCAATTTCAACAGCAGGTAACTATCATGGGCATGTCCAATATCCAGGTTCAAATACAACAATAAATAAGCAGAAAATATTGGCAGTACGTCTGATTTTAAACCTCTGCAAGTTAGGATTAAAGCATTGTCTGATCAAAATATGTCACAAAATATTTCTCGTGTACGAGACCTTGGCATCATGTCTGATCAAAGCTGAACGTCTTGAATAATTAATGACGAAATAGTAAGCATTGTCACCGGGAAATATTAGAAAATGAGAAAAATAAATAAAAGCCAATATAATCTTACCTCGGAGATCCGGTGTTCAAATTCCGACGAAGAATACGACCGCTGACCGAATCTCCACCGTCAATCAATTCCCTCAGCCCCAAAGTCCCAGATTTTTCCTCCTCCTCCCCCTCCTCGTCCTCCTCCTTATCAGCATCGTTATCCTTATCCTTCTTCTCCTCTTCCTTGTTGCTGTGTGCAGTCCGCTTCAAGGGCGCCCTTTCAAAGTAATTCCCGTATATATACTCGGGCGTATAGCCATTCTCCTCATCGAACAACATGATATGGCCGTGCCACTCCCAAACACGATAGTCCGATCCCGTCTCTTCATGGAAACCAACGCAGATGTGGTGGTCGCCAATCGTGACGGCTTGTCCGGAATTAGGCTTTAGGGTTTCGGTCTTGCCACTGAGGATGATGCGGATGATTTCCTTTTCGAGCTTCGATTCCTCTTTGGCGAGCGGGGTCTTGCCTTCATCGGCGTCGTCGTCGTCGTCGTCATTGAAGGAATTGTTGTCGAGCAATAAATCTTCTAAACTTTGAGAGAGATAAGAGTTTGTGTGGAGGTAGGGAGATCGGAGTTGCAATCTGCCCATCAGGCTTTGAAGGAGTAAACTGTCGAAGTTGTTATTGTGAGAAGCCATCTTCTGTGTGTTGTTTTTTGGTTCGGAAGGGAATATGTAGAAATGGAAGTTAGGGAATTGGGGATGAGCGATTCAGAGAGGAGGGTTTTAACGAGGGTTTAGAGCTATGGGCCGATTGTGGCCGGCCTATGGGATATGCATCATATGCGTGGAAGGGAGGGTGGGCACTTTGGGGTTTTTACATGGAGCGGGATTGTGATGCAAACTTGTTTTAGTTTCGCGCTTTCGCCCGTTGGTGGTGGTTACGGTAATCGGAAGAAAAACCGACAACCCGTTCGCGCAAAGGACAAAAAGCTTGGAGAGCGGAGATTATTTTTTACTCGAAGAAAACCGTTCGATACACGGGCTGGTGTTGATTGCATGTTTCTGGTGGGAAGGGAACTTCCAAGTTCCACCCGACCAAACGGAATCTGGGGTGTGGAGACGGGTTTTTGAGATTTAAAACTCGTATAAGTACGGATAAGGTGCGGGTTCTTGGACAAACCCGATCTGTACATATTTAAACCATTGAAAAATATTTTAATTATTAAAATTTTTTACATGCTCAAATTATTTTTATTATTTATTGCATACATGTAACTTATTTTATTAATTTAATTATTTTTTGAGTACCCTTATATTTAAAAAATAGACACATAGGTCTATCTGTTAATTAAACATTATATGATGCCAAAAATACTTTTATCGTGTATTTCTGGTATCATTCTTAGGTAACTAAATGTCTCCCGACGTTCTCACATGGGATAGGAAATAACATATTCAAATTTTCTAACGATGGCATTCTTTAGTGATAGTTTTATTCTGTAGACTTATTTTAAATATACACAATAAGGGTATATTTGACATTATGTAATATTTAACTGATGGAACACTAATAGATGGATCCAACTGTGTATTTTTTAGAGTTCAAAGTACTCAAGTGTTGCAATTGAAATTTTAGGATATCTATTCACTACCCCCAGAGTACAGGGTACCCATCTGTAATTTACCCTTTTTTTATATCGTTTGAAGGGGCTACACAACGGGACTCAACCCCAAGTCTCCACTGTGACCAACAATAAACCTTTAGAATTTCCAAAACTATACCCTAATTCACTATTGTGTTGTCAATTGTGAAGAGGGCTAGTTAAAGTGGAATCACCTTTTATTTACCCATTTGGTGTCCTCATGCCCATCTTTATCTATTTGGTAACCTTTCACTTGAAAAAAAGACACTTGTACACTCACACATGAAGCTCATCTTACCTCCAAGAACATTGAGTCTTGATCATCTAAATTAATAAAAATAAAGGATAAATTATAAAAACTTTAATGAATTTTCAAATTTTCTGACAATTATAAATCCTCTCCCAAGTTCTCATGGGGTATTAATTAAAGAATGCAAAACTTTGCATTTTGTATTATATTGTATGTATTTGTACTATACATACTAGCCGGTATGTATTGATTCTCATATGAGCGAACCCCACCATCTGTTCTCACCACCTTTGAGAAAAGTTTTAATGTTGCTAAAAAAATGTGGTACTATGCCAAGGAGAATTGAATTACAGCCCCTACGGGGCAAAAGCGAATAATCAATTCCCAAAACAAATTTACAATCAGCTAGAGATTTTACCAACATTCTAGCCGGTACTTTCAATCCTACTCCAAATTCAGTAAGTAAATAGCTTACAACTTCTTCAATGATAGAGTTGGCAATTGATCAGGTCTAGTTCAGGAGAAGGTAATCAGAATAATCAATTTTATAAAATAGATACATAACAAAACCAATTATTAATTGTGATAATTGGTATACCAATTAGACTTGACATCTATAATTGCTTATGATATAATATTCTTTTGGTATTTTTGGTGATACCCGTGAATATACCATATGGGCCATTGAATAGCACAGCACCACACTAAAAACCCCCCATTCCCAAAGTCGGTGGTAGAAGGATCCACATCTCTATTGGAATAAACCAACTAATGTACCAACTTAACTACCCCTTAGTTGGCTTATGGTATAAGAATTTGGAACTTCACACTTGATAACATTATATCGATAAAATAATGACAATAATGGGAGGCCCACAATATTGCTTTTAACTATAGGAGTCTCCCCGTCTTCATTGAGTGAGACTCTCTTCTTGTGATTTCATGTTTAAAGAACAAAGTGGACTGCCCGTGGATATCGAATACCATCATTGATGAGTGTTTGAAATTGGCTGGAGATTTGGAATGTGGTGTTACCTACAACCATATTTATAGAGGCCAATCAAGTTGTGGATTGGATGGAAAACCAAGCTCTTCTTTCTTTTCCTCTCAGCACTCTCAGTTTTTGCCCTCTCTCTATCCTTATAGATTTAAGTTCTATTTGTTTTTGTGATGCTTGGGGCTGAGCTACCCCCCGTCTTGTGTAGCTTCTCCTATTTCTACCAAAATAAATAGTAAATTGTTTTGGAACTATATGAACCATTTGGTCCATGTTTTTTTTTTGCTCATTTTCTCTACCCACACCCTATCCTCACAATGAAAGACGGCGATGTGTGGCTGCAATTCACGATGGGTATATTCCCTTTGAGTTACAATATACCATAACCTTAGTCTAACATTTTTTGTCTTCTCTATTGTTTATCCAATAGACAATAACTAGATCCGTCACTGAGAAAGTTCAGATATGTTGGCAATCAAAATATGTGAATTAGTCAAGCAAGGTTTAGTTGAACACTTTGGATGTTTAGTAGGGTGTAGAACCAATGACAAGGTTCCACACCAACAATAAAATACATGGGGCCCACACCTTTTATAGCGGGGCCATGAATTTATTACTGTCGTTGAACCCCATCATTTGTTCAACAGCCTGCTCAACAGCCAAAGTGCTCAGCTAATACGAATTGGAATTAGTCACCATGGCCACCACAATAGGCAAACAAATTCTTAAGCACTACAACGGCAAGGTTTGAATATGCAGCGTTTTGCTTCATCCAAAAACACACCAATGATGGTGTATACCTAAGGATGCATTTGGAATCGGTGAAAATCAAGAATGGTGTAAAAGTTTACGTTGGTTCAATTTTGTCAATGTTTTGAAGGTGTGTGTAGTCATGATCGACATAAAATTCCACTCCAATTCAGTTTTGCGTGCGTTTAGATGGAGTGTAGTTTTACGTAGTGATTCGATGTAAAATCTCATCAAACATAAAGTTTTACATCGATTATTGGTGTAAATACTACACTGATAAAATCAATGTAAATACTACATTGATAAAATCGATGTAAAACTTTATACTAGTCACATCACACTTTTCAAAAGTGCAACAGTCACTTCTTCATGGTTTAGTGTAAAAACATCATCGGTGTACTTTTACACCAATTCCAAACGCATCCTAAACAATGGTGTGACCTTTATCTGATAAAGTAAGATGTCAACTAGCAGGTTGGTAAGGTATCCTGTTGGATGTAGTAGAGACTTAGGATCAAATCCTACCTGCACCTGGGTTGGAGGATGGGCTACCCCCTGTAGCACTTTAAGAGATATAAGAGAGAGAGAGAGAGAGAGAGAGAGAGAGAGAGAGCTTTATCTGATGACAGTAGTGATGAGCCAACTACCACAAAGAGTAAACAATAATATGAATTCATACTTAAATCAGCGGTGTCACCTGATTAGGACTGCCAATAGGTCGGGTCTGGATCGGGCCTCAACTAGAACTAACCAAATTAGACCTAACAAGGTCTTTAATTTTAGACCCATAACCAAAATGACTGGTTATCGAGACAATTGGATCTCACCCTATGAACCCAATTATAATAAACCTATTGAAAATATTATATATACAATATTATTTTATTTAATATATTTGTATATTAAATTATATATATATAGCTCAGGTTGAGTCTGAATTAGCTCGGGATTGGATGGAACCGATTTTGGCCCAATAAGAACCATAACAATATATCAAGAACCAAAAATGACCCATCGGTTCAAATTCCATAAACCATAATCGACCCAATCAATTAAGGTCATTGGGTCCAACCCAAACCCATTTACAGCCCTGCACCCGATGCAATAATGTGCCACTGGGCTTTATGGTTGATGTAGAAACATTGACCCAATAGATTTGTGATGTTTGATAGGCCCTATTTGGGTAGACTTTTATAAAGTACTTTCATACATTTGAAAGTACAAAAGTACGATATAGTGTTTGTATTTTATACTTAATGCTCCTTCACAAGTATAAAAACCTCAAAAAACATGAAGTCGGTTTTTATACTTCGTGCTTTTGGTGAAATAGTACTTTTGTTTTCATGCGAACAGGTGGTCACATTTGACCACTTTCTGATACAACTCTCAGCCCTACTTCCATTCGCTGCTACTGGAGTTACACTACCATCACTGGTCTCAGCCACCAAACCATCGAAAACCATCACCAGAAGTACGGACAGACATGCTTTTACCAAGCAAAAAATGGTTATTTTATTTTGAAAAACATACTTTACAAAATATTTTACCCAAACGATTTTCAAAGAAAACATCAAAGTAAAAACTTTTTTTATACTTCATACTTTGGTACTGTCCAAGGGATTTTCGTAGTCTTTTAGACTCGAGGCAAGCTAAGAGGTGTAAAGGATGCAATTGTTTTCTCTATGAATACATCATTGGCAAAATCAAGACCCTTTTGAGAGATGACGGTAGAAATTCATTGGTAGAGGGTGCCATTTGTATCAGGTAGAAACCCAGATTATGAAGAATTTTTCAAAATAGCGGAAGCCATCGGCTTGGAGTTTGATAAAGGATGACCATAAGTGTGAAACTTAGGATTTATGCGAGATGAAAGGAAATCATCCATCAAATGTTTTATTTCTGGATGTTCAAAAGGTGGTGTGCAAAATTACTAAGCATACACAGTTTGTGGATTGGACTGAACGGTTTATCAAAATCAAAGAAGAAATCTATACTACTTATAAAATAGCGAATTCCCCTTCTCTTTGGAAATTTCATTGGATGTTTTTTATCCTCCTCGTCTAAACATACAATGGGCATAAATAGGGCATATATGTCCTTTACTCTCATTTTAGAAACTGTCCACTTATAACTGTTTAAAAACTGTCCATTAATTATAAAAAGTTTTGTCTTGGAGATAATGCCATATGTAAATGCACGTACATATTTACTAGTAGATGATAAAAGTATAATTGTATAAGGTGTTTTATATGGATACAGTATCTAATGTAATATGGCTCAAAGTAGCCAAAGTAACCCACCTTCAAGAGTATGAATATGCTTATATGATGACACCACTCACTATTAAAAAAAATAATAAAACGAAATAATAAGTCATTCACTTTAGCTACCTCAACTATCATTAAAGGATCCCTAATTTCATGTTTGAGGTTGGATCCAAATTGAGTAATAGCTTGAAGGTCTAAACCGCCCAGCTGTTTGGCTCGGCCCGATCAACATTTTTTTTTCTTTTTCTTTTTTTTTTGGGGGGAGGGGAGGGAGCAAATTTCTTAAACTATCCTTATGGTTTAGTTAATTGACTAAGTATACCCTTACTATTTGACTATTGTCTAACGCTACCCTTACTGTTTTTGACAATTGACTTGCTCTACCCTTACTGTTAATATATGACAATATTTTGCCAAAACCCATATGCATGTGACACAACGTGACATTTAATTTTTTTTAAACCCAATATTACCCTTGTTCCCTTCCTCTCGACCAGCAGGTTCAGCACCCATTCCTCCTTCTCTCTCTCTCTCTCTCTCCCCTCTCTTTCACCCTTTTTCTTCCTTTTCTCCTTCTTCTCTTTCTAAAACAAGACACCCTCCTCCGACCTCTCTTCCCCCTGTCTGTTTGTGTAGGATAGAAGAAAAACAATAGCTTTCATAGCAACCATAGAAGATGGAGCCACCGGAGAGATCGACGATAGTGGAGAAGAAATCGTGAAGACCATGTCTGAGTTGGAAAAATCCTCTCATGATGAGATGTTCTCTAAACTCTCTTTCTTTCTTTTTTTTTCCCATCTCTATAAACCCTAGATGAGATCACTTATCTTCTCCATGATCTTAACCCTCGATCTCTTCCTCATCATTCTTTTTACTCTTTTCTCACAATCTCCCTTTCCCCCTTTCTCTCTCTCTAAGAGAAAAAAAGTTGAGAGTACAAGAGAGAGAGATAGAGATCCTTGATTGAAATGATTTGATTTGGGGAGAGATGTGTTAGATTAGGGTTTAGGTAGGGGAAATGAGGCTCTGCACTTCGAAACCCCTCCACCCCCCCAAGACTTGATCTTTATGCCAATAGAGAAGAGGAGCGATTGCAGGAAAACCCTAAGCTCTTTGAGAATTCTATTAATGGGGGAAATGATAAAAAAAGGCAGAAGTAGCAAGCATAGCTCTAATTTGCAGAAAGTAGAAAGTAGTAAGCATTACCACCACCAACAACGGCAATAGCAAAAAGCAGAGGCAAATGTAGGGAAAAAAAATTCCTCTTTACGACTCAGGTACTGTTCATTATTTGCTCTATAAGAAATCTCCAGCACCAAACTCTAATTCTATGCCAATGAGGTTTTTTAAGAAGCCTTTTCCACCACCACCTCCCTCCAAGCATATATGGGCAGTGTTGGCTCTTCTTCAAGTGCCTCCCTTCCTTAGATCTCCATATCTATTTTTGCAACATTCGATTCTCTTAGGCAGGATTTGAACGGGTTAGAGAAGTGTGTTGGCGGAGAGACAAAACGAAGGGGAAGAAGGGGCGTAGTGGTGGCAACGGTGACTTCGTTGTACGGAGGTAAAGTAAGAGACCAAAAGGAAATATTTAACGGAAGGGTAAAATTGAGATTTCAGCCCTTCCGTCAATATTTAACGGCAATGGTAAGCCGAAACCTAAAAAGGAGGGCAGTTCCGTAATTACAGAAGAGATCCTTGTATAATAGGTAACCGGGGTTTCTCCATTTCACCCTCCGAGGCCAAAAACCCTAGCTCCTGCTCTCCATATTCTACGCTTTCAGGGAGGCCGCCGCAGATCTCTCTTTACAGGTACCGTTTGAAACCACTAAACGAAGAGCTTAGTTCGTTCTCCATTACCCTTCTTGTTAGGGTTTACTCTTATAGGTTCGATTAATGATCTTCGATCTGTTCATTTTCTGTGTTTATACTTCGGTTGACAAAAGCCCAGCCATGAATCTGTTATTCAATTTTGTTCTACTTCTCTTTTGCTCTAGGTTCCTTCACTGCATGGAACGCAAATGTGTTCATCTAATTTCGTTCTGCTTATGTTGTTTGGGAGGAGTGATCTAACTTTCAGTGATGATTTTGTTTCTTTATTTATGTAATTGTGTGGCAGTTAAAGACAGACTTTTGTTTCCTCTTACCTTAACTTGTATACATATCTAGATGAGCCGGCCGCTAGTGGTGTAAACATATTTTACCGGTTGAATAGACCTAACTGTCTGATTAGATATAATGTTATGATCCATTAAGAAGGGACGTTGTTAGCCTACATTTAATTCTTTATTTTATTGTTAAGTGATCGAGTTTCTATTGCATTATGCTGGGTCCCATTTTAAGCAGGGCCACCAAAATCCGTTGCTCGTACTTGAATTGGAATTGCGCAGATGAGTATGCAACCTGAAACCGGATCCTCTTGAACATTTACATCCCGGAGAGTGTTAGTTGTTAAACGGTGCACATGTGCATTGCCCTCATCAGCTTGGCTGTATATTGAAGCATAGGTTGTAAGATATATCTTAACTTGTCATTTGGTGTGATTAGAGACTTCTTACGGTTGCTTCCAGCAACATTTGGAGCATTCCACTTAATCCTAAATAGCACTATGACTACTGGAAGATTCAGGATAAAAAATTTAGGGATTGTGGTTGATAACAATAAATAGGTACAGTTTGTTATACTCGGCATCTCGCCTAAAAATTTGGTTGTCAATAGTTTGGTCATACTGTTGTGCTGGAAGAAATACGTAGGAACTGTTTGATAACACTGAAGAGGTTCAGTTGAATTTGTTGTTGGTTTGTGCTTTTGTTTATAATTATAATATGGATTATGGGTTCACCCTAATCCAATCCAATTTACTCTGCTATACCTTGATCTAAATGCTTCCACCCCTATACAATCGGATTTGAATACATATCATATTTAAATGTATAAACCTATAAAATTTAACCTGCTTTACACAATTAAAACTGGTTTGAATGTTCTGTTTTTACCAAAGAGTCATTTTTTTTCAAGTTTCATAAAGTTTATTTTCAATATATTTTTTCATGATATACAATATCAAAGTCATTTTTATGTCATTTTATTAATAATATATGATATGTTAATCGTATTTAGTTTAATTTATAAATGCTATCCAATATCAGATTTCAATTTCAATCTGATTTATCAATGGATAACATTTGATTTCTGTCTGAATATAAATGAATTAAAAGTTGATATTACCTTAGTGAATAAAATATACCATTTAGTGGATAACAATGGATAACGTTTGATTTCAATTCCAATCTGTTTGCAGCACTATTTAGTGAATAAAATAATTATTTGAGAAAAATATACTAGTGTGTCGTAATCATTCTAACTTCAGCAGTTCGGCTTCAGACACTTTACAATTTACTTAATAATTTGTTCACTAAATAACAAGCAATAAGTTATTTAGTTAAGCAACTTTAGTTGTTATCAAGTAGCTCCTTGAATTTTGATACCCCAATTTCATTATTATTCCCCAACTTCACTATTCCTTAATTTTCATTGGGTACAGTAGTTCACTTTATATCATTATTATTCTTTCGTTGCTTTAATTAACCCACCAAAGGTTCCATTGGCTATATAAATTCATTCAACTTGGAATCACTATGAGTGTTAGGAAGTCAACTTGGATTTTTATTTGTTCTATTGAGTATAGACATGCAATGAGAGTTAATATTAGCAGTCTCACATTAACAGTACTCGTAGAATCTATTTTTCTGCATGCACTCTTTATTTTCAATATTTGGAAGGTCTAATTTTGATACCTATATGCTTTTTTTGTCACAAATCTCTGTAACTATCCGTCCATATTCCAGTAGAATGTTCATACCCCACAAGTATGTGCAAAATAGTATGGCCATGCTACTGCTAGATGTATCTGCATTGGTATGTACATGTTTGTGATTTATTCTTGATGGTTGTTATTTTCCCATTCCGTATTCATGTTTTGATATGTACATGAGCAAAATTGACCAGATTGAATGAGTGTTGTAACATGTATGGCTTGAACAGCGCAGAATTGTCTATTCTTTATTTTTTGGCATGATTTAACTGTTCAATGTAAAGTACTTGAGCACACTTGTGAGACTGACAAAGACAATAATCCCTGTTGTTAACTACTGGCAGGAGCAAGCTTTGGGAAAAATGGTGAGAGTTAGCGTTTTAAACGATGCTCTTAAAAGCATGTACAATGCAGAGAAGCGTGGGAAGCGACAGGTTATGATCAGACCATCCTCGAAAGTGATCATTAAGTTCCTCCTTGTGATGCAAAAGCATGGTTTGCCCTATTCTTTAATTCCATTTATTGACTTTTTATATGATTCATTTAGATATTTTTCTATTTTATCAGTGACATGTTCTTTTTTATGGCTTTATGATTTATTTATTTATTTATTGCATCCTTTCTTATGAAGGATACATTGGAGAGTTCGAGTATGTTGATGACCATAGGGCCGGGAAAATTGTGGTTGAACTGAATGGAAGGTTGAACAAGTGTGGTGTTATTAGCCCTCGTTTTGACCTTGGTGTTAAGGACATTGAGAACTGGACTGCCAGATTGCTTCCCTCAAGACAGGTTTGAGCCTTGTATTTAATTGTTCTAGAAACTTGCTGATTGCATCGTCTTTTTAGAACCAAAATTGTTGTTAGGATCCTGAAGCCATGCCATCAGTAGATCATATGTCCACTGTGACTAGTCAGCTTTTTTTTTGTGTATTCTAGATAGTCCGATTGATAGGCTGTTTGCCTTTGTATTACTGTCCACCGGTAAGATTTGCTGGTTATTAGTGATTTCTGCCTCGGAGCTTGTATGCTTCTGTGGTGGTGGGCAGTTGGTTATTGGTTTCGACCCTGATTTTGCTGGTGTGCCAATTTTTGTTTGAAAAACAAAATCGTACCTCTTGGTAAATTCCACGTTATAGTGACTTTTGCCTTGTTTTGATGGATTTTTAAAATCCTGCAGTTTGGTTACATTGTGCTGACCACGTCTGCTGGCATCATGGATCACGAAGAGGCTAGGAGAAAGAATGTAGGTGGTAAAGTACTTGGTTTCTTCTACTAGGTCGAGGAGTCGGTGAATCAGCTGTTTCCATTAGGCGTGTTTTCACTCAAGATGAAGATTCGGTTTTCTGCATTCCGAGGAGTTTTTGGGTGCATTTTGAAACGTTATACTCTGAATTATTTCTATGTTTAATTTGGGCGAATTTTGTTTTTTATTTTGAAGTTTATTGGAGATTATTAGAAAAGAAAGCTATTTTGGAAGGTAAAATTCTAGTTCTCGTTCAATCCTGTTATTCTTGTTACCATGGATGGTTACTCAAATTTACTTGCATCGAGCATTTTCAAAGGGGGTTCAAGTTTCAATACAAGCCTTTCTTTCAACCCAGACTATACATCCTCGTGTCATCATCTTGAATGTGCTATTCAAATATTTACATTTACTGGTTAAATACACTTCACCTTTTGGCTACCTAATTCACTTTGTTGTGAACTGTACCAACTTTTTTGTATATAGGTTGGCTGTGAATTCACTTTATCGACGCAGGTGAAGGAAATTGCACCAACTTTGTGAATGGTGAATTGAATTTTAACGAGATTTATAGGCCACAAAGTTTTGTTTGTTTTGTTCTCCCGTTAATGTTTTATAGCCTTGGGGTTGCTTGGATATCTTCCACGGGCTGTCTGGTTGTACTGTAAATTTGCATCAGATACAGTTTTTGGCTCTTGGTTCAGTTTTGCATCTGTTTGTTTGTGCTGAGTAAATACACCAGTGGTGTTCTGTACACGGCCGGCTGATATTTTGGATTGTGGCATAATCCACACCGAGAGTGGATTTCAAACCAGACCACACCATAACTGAATGTGGTGTGGTGTGGTTTGAAACCCACTATTATCTCATGGGTTCACTATACTAGCGAACACCACCTAAAATGATAATAGAGGGATTACACTAAAACAAGACGGGCAGTGCTTAGCCACATCCCGATAAATCGGAAAAATAGATGTACGAAAGGAATAAAGCAAGATTTGAAGGCTCCAAGGTAAAGCTACAATCATCCACCCCAGAATTCATCATGGTTTTTAAAACCGGTGACCGAACTGGTTAGGGTCTGGTTATTGGTTTGAACGGTCCAACCGCTTGATTCGAATGAACGGCCTGTTTTGATAAAAAATAAAAAAAATTTGAAAAATAGTCGACCGTTTGAATGATTGGGACGGTTTAAACCGTTAATTGGCCAATTCAACAGTTTGTTGGCCAAAATCAACAGTTTTGAGAAAAAAAAGCAGATTTGAGAAAAAATTGAACCTGGTTTTTCCGGTCTGGTCCGGTTTTGAAAACCATGGAATTCATACATTTGGGGTCAGTGTTAAGAAGGGGAAAGATTCTTAATTCACGGGGGCTGTTTAGGTTGCATCGCTCAGTAACATACAAGAAAACTGAGGAATGACTCGAAGAGAACCATTTGTGCTTGACAGGTTGGGTAACAGTGGTAGCCACCGAGGAGAGTTTGATTAGATTGGCATTGGCAATACTTGTTCAACTGGGGGGCATCCTCAAGAGTCAAACTCATTGGGCCAATCTCTCGCCAGTCGCCATCTCCCTCGTTGGCTCCTCTGGCCCTCACTCCTCAATGCCAATTAGTAAGCCAACTAGAAGCCTGCTTTTCACTGTAGTGCTCAAGTTTTTAAAAACCAGATCGGATATGAAACCGTTTTGGTTATCAGTTTTTGGGTCAAACGGTCTAATAGTTCAGTTTGAATGAATGATCCATTCTGATTAAAAAATAATAATAAATAAAATAAAACAATTAAAAACCATTGCCTACAGTTTGGACCACCCAGGTCAGTGGGTTACTGACCAAATCAACCGTTTTTGGCCCAGAAACAAAGAATCGAGTGCCTAACCGGTTCCCGAGTCAACCGGTCCGGTTTTCAATACCATGGTTTTGCTGGACTGTTTGTTTTTGCCTTAATATACCATGGTATCTTTTCTTCGTTGTTTGATTAGGATACCAAATAACTTGTGACCAGTCAACCGGTATCATACAAATGGAAACCCCGGCGGGTTTTGAATAACTTCTGACCAGTCAACCGGTATCAAACAAATGGTAACCAATCAGCAAATATTTATCAAAATTCACCGGCGGGTTTTGATTGGTCACTCTTATGGTTCCGGTACTATAGATTTTCTCATATATTCATGTATATAGGATGAATCGATTGGCGATCGCCCATCATTTCTAATGACAAGTTCTCAACCGTTTGAGCCCTGAAATCTGAAACAAATCAGAGATAAGTTACGATCTGATCCGCACACGTAATTCGTCACTCCGGATCCACAATGCGTTTGCACTCGAAGAGTCGAAGTGATTTCCTCCAAGTATCCACTCAATCTTTGAGACTTCGACACATCGATATATTGTAAGATAAACAAAACCTTTGACAGGTTGAACGCTTGGCAAAAATCAGAAGAAATGTTGACATTTATTTATTCCTTGAAAGGAAAAAAAAATATCAAGAACAAAAAAAAACTTTAAAGCAAAGGCCTGCCGTTTGTCTCTTTCACTTGAACCCACTGGCCAGCGCCGGGGTCGCCAAGAAATTCTCAAGTTGCAGAATATGATACCAGAAAGTAGTTTCAAACACCATCCAGTTGATCGAATAAAGTAAAAGAAGAAAATGGAGGTCATATCATTTGATTTCATTGGTTTTTGGCACTGTGGGAGAATCTCTCTCTAGACTCTAGATGGAGTTATCTGAACAGGTGGATCTGCGAAGTGAATAGTCAAAAAGATAGCTAAAGGTATTGATTTTTGAGGTTTCCACATTAACTCTGCAAAATGATTTAATGAGTTTCCACACATACCGTGAAAATGATGAATCCCCCTCCCCAATCTTGACTGTTTATGCCAAGATGATGTTCTTGTCGACACTTATGTTTTGTGTTTCCACGGCCCAAACTGACCCCAATTGATTGATTAATCGGTACATCTTTAAAAGAGGAATGCAAATTGAGAAAGGAAAAGAAAAACATGTAGCAATATATGTATATAGAGATTAGAGAGAGAGAGAGAGATTAACAAATGAAAGAATGAATAGTAACCTGTCCACAGAAAGAAAAGAATAGCTCCTGGTATTTTCCGTTCAAAAAGATAGAAATTTCCTCCATTAATAGAACAACTTAAAAAGCTTGATAATGATTAAGCAGCCACAAACATGTCAGCTAGAGGAGACATTGCCAAAGGATCTCAAGTTGCCCAAATGGTAATAAATCAAATTACCATCGGAACATGAACGTCGTCATCACCCCCACGCATTTTGATCGTTATCATCTTCACCGTTGACGTCGTCCACCAAGGCTTCAGACTCCATGAGAATCCACAAGGAAAGAAAAAGTGAAAAACAGTTGAGATGTAAATGACGGACGGGATGATCTTCTAGCATATAAATGAAAGATGGAGAGAGATGTGGAGGGTGTTTGGGCTTTAAAAAGAGGAGGCTGATTTTGAGGGTTGCTGTTGGTTGAAGGAACCGGGGTGGGCGGTGTTGTAAAGGAAGAGAGGATCTTCTCGGCATATACTCGAAGCACAAACTGCCTCGCACCGTCGCACGTTCTCTTTATTCTCCTTTTTCTGTATAATATATATATATATATATATTTTCTTTCTAAAAAGCAATTGGGGAACCTTTTAAGTATGATTCTCTTTTAGACTGTCCTATTGATCATTCACTCTGTTAATTTTTTCTCCCTTTTGGTTTTGGAGTTATTCGTTTTTTCAAACTGGCACAACACTGTATTATGCGTAGCTTCCATCCAAATTCTAACAAATATGGGCCTTCTCATTCATCACGAACTCACGTAGCTTCCATCGAAGTCTGTTCTTAAGGCTCAGTTTGGAAGGAGAGCAAATATAAATATATAGTACAAAATCTTATCTTTTGTATTATTTTGTATGTATTTGTATTTGTACTCCTTTCAAACTGAGCCTAATTTTATTTGGGGTTTTGATTCAATGGTTAAAAGACTAGAAATGCACTGTTAGCTCTGGATTCTTGATGGTTCAGAACAGACTGTAAGTCGGTAACCCATACGTGCAGTTATGAGGAGAATTTTATATATTATATATAATATAATCATTGAGAAATGTATTTTTATTCTTTATCCTTTATAATTGCTATAGTCCATTTATATATGTTTCCGAAAACATATTATTTGCGTTTTATATTTGTAGTGGATGACAGAATGGGTCAAACAGTAACCAACATCTTTATGATGCCGGTAAAACATGCCAGTAATCAACCGGTATCACAAAAGTGGTAACCCGTGGTATTTATCAAAATTCACAGGGGATTTTGATTGGTCAAGGATCTGCAAGTGTCATGTTTTTTTGGGGCATTATAGATTGCAAATACTCTTACACGGAGCCCATGCTAACGTGTCAGGGAATTTAAAAAAAAAAGCCATCTGTTTTTCTTTTTTTTTTCTCTAAACAACAAAATTTTTCTCTTTGAACACAACCCCTTGTAGTAATTTCTATATTGTTCAGTTGTTTAACAAGATCGCACTGAAAAAAAAATGTGGTGAAGCTCGACATCGTTAACAGAGCACTTAACATTATTCACAGAAAGAGGCTTGTAAGATCGGGTAAAAATGAAATACAATAGCAGCAGGCTGATCAATGATCATAAACAGTGTAGACTCCAATTCGACCACTCCAAACCATTTCAATGCTACGGAACCCAACAAACGATCCAGCTTTGTTAAAGATCCAATGTTTTATGCAGGAAAGAGAAAAGGACTTAACATGAGAACGTGCACAAATAGGCAGCTTGGATACTGTTGCCCGTTGGATTGAATCCACATAACATCTGCAGATCCTGTATTGGCTGGTTGGCACGAATCTTCCCGTAGCAAATCCGTCCCCTTCCCTATAGTGAATCAGTGGTTCTGAATTATGATTTTTGTAAGACCAGGGGGGAGTAAGAACTCAAGGCTAGACAATTGTTTTATTCTATGGGCAGGTTGTTTTCTTTGTACTTTGATTTTTTCCCTATTGACATCCATTCGTGTGAAAATCAGATAAGCCCTGTCATAAGCATATTACAAACCCAATAATCAGAAAATGTATTATGATCACGCACATTCAATGGCAGAAACGTGCATACAAAGATTTAAACATTCGTTTAGTATTGAGAAATGAAAATCCATATATGAGCATCAACCTTGTATGAAACCAACTACTGTGATGAACCTGCCTATCTCCTCAGGCTCTCCACAATGTAGGTAGCATAAAGATTCCTTCACGACAATTAAAATAAAACAAGTGAATCGCTAACATTCTAAGCAATTGGAATTTGTTTAAGCCAAACACCAGTTTAAACGTATATCGATAAAATGGTTATATCGTCTCACCAACTTTCCATTTTCAATGATCAGTATAATCATAGGATATTGTTAAAATATTGTGAAAACTTCATGAATAGGGGAATCTTCACCATCCAGGACTGTAACTTATTCACCCCTTATAGTCTGGGGTTGAAAAAAAAGAGTTGGCTTATTCCACCCAAGGTTCAAAGTATTAACACGTACGCATCGTTCTGAGATCCCTCCGGTACGCCCCTACAGTGGGTGTATTGGAGGTCTGACTGGTTCAGGGGGTGGAGGAGCCCTAAACCGATCCCCCTGAACAGGTTGCAAAAAAAAATAAAAAAAGCAATAAAAATGAGTACAAATTCGCCCGATACGCCGGCGTATATTTTGAACCTTGATTCCACCTTACTGCTAAATTCCCTTCAGTTTTAGTCACGAAGTGTCCAAATGATATTTGTGACTTTTCAAAATTCTAAATTCCCTCATTTATATTTCTTGAAGGGACATTCATTTTCTGCCATAATATTAAGGTGAGAATAAAAAGTTGAAAACAGGTTCAAGAAAAAAAATATAAAATGAAAAAAAAAACATGAGTGGTACCTACTTAGTGTCTATAAACGAGGTTACTCTCACCAAATCCAAAATAAATATTTAAAAGCAAAACTAAAAAATTTAGCGCATTTAGGAAAAATACCTATTTCTGTAATAAAGCCCCTGTAATTTTGTGATCAAATGGAGTATAAGCTAATAAATAAACCTGAGGGGAGTCCTTAATATTTGACAAAAACACCAGGAAAGGTATGAGTAATTTACCCTAAAAGAAGAAAAACAAAGATTAGGGGACCCATCAAACCACATAGGTTTTGTTCTTTTCCTTTTTCTCCACAAAGATTACAGATAACATTAGCATGGACCTGTTGATAGGTTAGCTCATATAAATAAGCTAATGTAACAGCTATTCTCTTCGGCCATTTTATGCTAGCACATGTCATCAGAACTCTATCCATAAAGGGGAAAATGAGAATAATACAAGATATTTGAAAGAAAAACTTACATAGAGTGTTGGATGGCTTCATAGGCTGTAGATGCCGGCAGAAACTCATTAACTGCAACTTTCTTGTTTTCATTTTTCTTGTCTGATTCCCCATATGTCAAGAAAATATTAACAGACAAAATATTTCCTGACTTTGTCAGAGTATAAATAAAAAGTGTAACAAACCATCAAAAGCAAACAAAGAGAAAACCAATTAATGCATGACATGAAATCAGTGCATCTACTGAACAAGGATACAATCTTCAAAGAAACGCTTGATCTCAGCCAAACGATGGGGTGGGAGCTCCTTGATATCAGTGTAGTGTCGGTACTCGGGATCATCAGCACACACCGCAATTATCTTATCATCTTTCTCTCCCTGTACTTCTTTTGATTAAACTACACTGGAGTTTCTTTCAAAGGCTAAATGACAATTTAGTTATAAGTGGGATCTTATACCTGATCGATCATAGGCATGAGGCCTATGGCTTTAGCCCGGAGAAAACATCCAGGAAGAACTGGTTCCTAATCATTTGCAATACCACAAATAGGCAGTAAGCCAGTCTCCATCAATGAGAAACTAAATCAAAAGGATATTCCATTCTGAAATATAGGTGGAGTAGACACCAACCCATGTTTTAAGCATCAGAGATACCAATTCTATTCAAAGAAGATTAAAGTTAATAAAGGTGAAAGATTGCCATCCCAAAATGCTACATTCAATATTACATAGCAGCCCAAAACAAATGCTGTCCTTATCAATACTTTCTGCCTCCCTAAAAGCATGTCTAAGAGTCCACGGAGTCTGACTGCTACCACTAACCATGAAACAATTAGCTTTGAATCTCCTTTTTTTTGATAGATAAAATTCAATTGATTTCATTAGGAAGCAAATGATAAATAGTTCGTTACAAGCATCCCAATATGAGGTGCGAGGTGCAGCCTCACTCATTGATACAGAGACATCATAAAGTTACAATTGGGCCCAGTACAACTGTTCCCTAGTTACCCCTTGTTTAGCTAGAGAGAATCAGAAAAAGCATTTGCCTCCCTCCCCACCCACTGTATAGTTACCTCCATCTGCTGAGTTAACCATTTGAATTTCTTCAATTCATTTCTGTAAACCCAGATCACTGAATCTGGGTTTTTTAGCCAACCCACCACCACCTTAGAGTCCCCTACTATCACCAAATTTTCCAATCCTAACTCTCTTGCAATCTGTACACCTTGTAGGGCTGCGTACAATTCTGCCTTTAAGGAATCTCCATTCCCCAATGGTCCTGAGAAGAGTGCTCTTAAGTTTCCTTCCTTGTCTCTGATTACCCCTCCTATTCCAGCTGGGCCTGGGTTGCCTTGACTACTCCCATCGAAGCTTAATTTCAGAAATACTTCAATGGGAGGAGCCCAAGCCAACATGGCCATAACCTTCTGCATTGAGCTAGAAGCCACTAAAGACCAATTCCTCCAAATATCATCAAATGTGAAATTTTTGAATAGTTCCACCATTTGTAGCCAGTGTATAACCCTAGTCATTACACACTTGTGTAATCTCCTTCCAATATATTATTTCTATCATGTGATCTTTGACATTCTAATCATACTTGTGTTGTAAGAATAATTTGTTCGCTTGTATACAGTGTTGCATGGACTCAGACACAGGATCCAGAATCTGATGTGTCTGGAAGTCTGAGTCAGTGAACCTAAAAAGTAAGATTTGAGGATATGTCTCACATAATTAATATTATGATGAATCACAAGTTGTATGTAAATTTAAAAAACACAAATACCAGAGTGCCCTGTTGGACAGTTTAAATGATTGCACCATCATTATATAGAGGCATCTAAAGTGAGGATTTCATAGTTTTGGAGTTGATGTGGCTGCCATTTTGGTAAATCTGTCTGATTCACACTGTAGCCAAGTTTGACAAAGGTTTAACTCATGAGTCCCCTCCAAAGGTGGGGTGCTCATGCAACACTGTTTGTATACCATGCATTACTATCATTCAAACACGTACTATTGTGAGCAAGAATTCAACATAGACACTTGCAAATACCTGCATGAGGATCAAAACATCCATTGGATCATTGTCCTCACAGAGTGTTCGTGGAATGAAACCATAGTTATGGGGATATACAACTGATGAATAAAGTACACGATCGACCTGTAAATGAAAACCTTTATGAACATGAAGGGGAGGTCAACTAAGAAATATGCCAAAAGTGGAAGTTTCTTTAGTAAAACCTTTACCTTGATCAGGCCAGTTTTCTTGTCCAGTTCATATTTCACCTTACTCCCTTTTCCTATTTCAACCACCTGCAAGAATTGGAAGTTTCTTTAGTAAAACCCAATAAGCAGAACGAGCCTCATCCATCATAAAACTCAAAAATTTGACTCTCCCCCCTGTGAACAATTAATGGAAACTAAAACCTTTTATGACAACACATACCAGAAGATTGCATTCTTTAACCTTTTTTACAAGGGTAGAAAACCTTTATTACAGGAATTGCAATACTTGGGTATTAATCACATCTCATCATGAAAACTAAGTTTTCAGAAATCAATCAATCAAGTGTGGTATCCTTACACAGTTAAAAATTGTTGGAGCTCCAGGTCCTGAATCCAAAGATACAACACAATAAGCTGTGATGTCATTATATTGGCACAGATAATTGAAAGATTAAGCACTAAGAATTCCATGTTTGATTTTGAATACCATGATTAAAATAAATAGAAGTTAACAAATTAAACTGATTAAATAATTATCAAGTGATGTCATGTAGCATTGAAATCATGTACCTATCTCAAGATCATGCCAGGGGTGTGCAGCAACTGCCCTCCTAGACATGGATGAGAGTATCCTTTCATTGAGAGGAGGATGCAGCTGTTGGGTTGATGCAATTGCCTTGTTTGGAGTCTCAATAGGTGGAGTCATAACTGCAACCTGAAATATATATGGCCGACTGTTTTAAATGATTGTTTAAGTTCCTTTTCCAGAACATTTTCTAAAGGAGAAAAAATTTATTTGTGGAAATTGGTTTGCAAGCTATTTCATCAAACGGATGCACAAATGAAGACAAAATTACCGATAAGGTTCTCATAAAACAAGTAATACAAATACAAGAATGTTATCATTGAAATCATAATGAACAAGAAACATGAAAGAAAAGTCTCCAACGATTGTTAACCCATTGTATTTGTTAGGTAAGTACAGATAATTCTGAATGATGTGTATAAGAAATAGGCCAAGCCTCTTGACTTATATATACTGATGTACAAGTTATAGATAAGAAGATTAATAAACAAGTTTACTACACTATGATTGCCAGCATCTGTTAAAAAAGGTAATATGTTACAAGTTAAAGGGGCTAGAAATGCTAGGGGCATACCAAAAAGAACTTGGGTGGAAGTAATGAGAAATGATTTTTAATGAGCTAGGGCTAAATATTTGTGTTAATAACATGGTACTCTAACCAACATATACACACACACACTCCATGTATATGAAGCTTTTCTTTTGTTTTCCTTTTTTAAAAATGGCGCTTCACATCATTCAGGTGTGTGTGCCTTGCATTGTTCCTTGTGCCTCAGGCTCTAGGCAAGGTTCAAAATTTCGATACGATATGCCCTGTATCAAGCATATCATATCATATCTTTGGGGGTCCGATACACCTGTTTACAGGTGTTTCGGGACCCCACTCTTTTTTAATAAAAAAACATGCTTAAATATCTTCCCAAAAACCAAATTTTGAAAAAATAAAATAAAAAAAGGTATTTCCACTTGTACCTAAGTACCGATATGCCTCTGCCGATACACAGAGGCGTATCAATACTTTGAACCATGGCTCTAGGTACCCCTTGCACAATTGCACTTTAATTGTGCTTCTTGCTTTTAAAACACCACTAGTTACAGTTTTTATAGCTGTTTTGGGGTAAACATGCTGGGGGTGAGCAAAATTTGATGGGTAACACCTACCAAATCCTGTGACAAACATCCAATCAGATTAACTGTAGGTTTGTAACCACCAACATGTGTGCAACACTAGAACAGATGGTCCAGAAATAAATAGATAAAAAGTAAAAAGAATTAGATGGCTATGCCCTCTCACCATGTTTATTAAGGGAAGAGATACTCTCTCGTATAGGTGCACGGTACACCTTCAAGCTGCTTAAGTGCCAAGCATGAAAATGATACAAGCTGCTTAATGGCAAATGTAGACCCCTGTGAACTGATTTAGCATCAATGAATATGCCACTGTTTGCTATAACTTTTCTAAATTTTTGTGGGCATGATTTTAGAAAAGCCTCTTTAGTTGGAATTAAGGCTTAGTTGAATTGAGTATATGAAGTCTGAACAGAACCTTTTATAACATTTTCACCTTTCCCTTTTGATCAGTAGCAAGGTAATAATAATTGCCATGTTTTCTTTTTTCATAACATCTAACGTTCTATGGGTAGCACGTGACAACTTAGAAAGTTGATAGATAAAATACAAAAATAGAACCTTGCAAGACACAGTAAGGCCTTTAAATTGATCATCATGGTGTACAGAAATCCAGCATTACATTAACGTTCATTAGATTGACAAATTATTACTGTTGTTGTTATTGTTGAGGATGAAGTCCCCAATCAACCCCTTGTCAAGGGTTTGTTGGGAGCCCCCATACTATTATTTTATATAGATGGTGTGAGAAGAAAGGAAAAGAAAAGAGAACTAAAACATAAAGAACAGAATATGTGAAAATTTGACAAGCTCCATAAGCCTTGCACTTTCTTTCTCCGACAATCAAAGAACTTCCAGTATAATTATTTCAGAAAAAAAGAAACTTCTTGCTTTAAATTGAAGATGATTAATAAGACTACCAGTAGAACTTTTGGTAAAAATAAGCCTTGTGACTTGTAGGGCTTCAAGTCAGGTTGCCTGATTTGAATAATTTCAACTATATTGGGCTCGGGTTAGGGTTTGGGCCAATTGGAAATTTAACAAATTCCTAACCCCAACCCAACCCGACCCAAGTTGCACCTCTAGTAACTTAGACATGAACATGTGAAGGTATTGAACTTGGAAACAAGGTGCAAAACATAAAGTGGACGAGAAGGAAATTCAAATTATGGCGCAATTCAAACATCTGTGATAAGGAAGTTGTCAATAAGAGTATTAAAAATTTATATAATAGTGCTTCTTGCAATTGACATTCAATATCATTTTCAAAATTTATAGTCAATTCTACAATCAAGTAGAAAATCAAGAGAAGATATTCTCCAATAAGTGAGTATTGCAACCATGGTAGGTGCAATTAGCAAACATGATTTCAAATCTATATCGACCCTGAAGGAAATGATTTACATACTAATTGCATACATTTATATCTCTACATGTCTGCAACTGCAGGACAGTAAAGGTAACCATCCTAGAGAACCATAAAAACCATAAGCTTCTGCTTGCCTGCAATTATTAATATGAAATACGAATAGTAATTGTTGGCATATACAACAATCTTCTAGGGGATTGAAAGAGACAAATGATAAGAAAATAACTAACACTTTCTTGCATTAAATTGTTAGATCTTATGGCTAAATAACAGCAAATGCAACCCCCTCAGGGATCTTGAATTCCTGACTACCAAATATTTATGCAAATATAAGATTCGATTTGGCTGAAGCACAATGCCAAAATAACAAAAGTTAGGCACTGTAGATTCTCTAATAGTCTCCATCCCCCCTCCCAAATTCCAAAGAGAAGAACAAGGATAGAACTTCGATCGTTTTCCCCTTGTAGGTAGTTAGACAAGCTGGTAGATTAGTTATACGGTCTGAAGCATGTTACTACGGAAGATAATATAATTCCGGCAGGAATTCATCACTGCATTTTAAACACTTAAAGATCTACCAAAGGAACAATGCACAATCTGTGCAATTGCAAAGCGGAATATCTTGTAGTAACAACAAACAGAAAAGGAAAAAAAAAATCGAAATTGAAAGAAAGATAACAAAACGCAGTCCCAATCAGTGCGAGGATTTCGAACATAGAAGGAACGGCGGTTATACAGATCGTAACAACAAAGACGAAATGCGAGCGACTAAACATTACCACAAGGTCCACAACACTCATTAACAGTGAACAGAAGAAAAAGATCCATAAACAGAAAGAACATGGTCAACAGATTGAAAAACCCTAATTAAACTAGAATCAAATATGGAGAATGGCATCTCAACAAAGAGATCAAAAGCCCTAGAAATGAGACTGAATTTGCAACGTACCTGAAGCAGTGCGGGCACGAGAACAGAGGCGGAAACCAAAGAAGAAGAAGAAGATAATCTCAGATCTCGAAAAAAGGAGAGAATGAGTGAGAAGAACGGCAAAGGATTGTGTAAAGAAACCCGTGGGGGTAATGCAATTAAATAGAACGAGTCGAGAGCTGTGCTACGAATGATGTGCGCATTCCCGCTTCTTTTCTTCTTTGCCGTTTTGGTATGCTTTTTTGTCCGAGTCCGGATTTCCTGCTAACGAAACTCTACCCACACCTACCCACATTACATCGCAACCATACATGGGAGCATTTCTTCGTCTTACATGTTATTATACGCGGGGAGATGTTACGGATGCACGGTAGTGTATTGTGAGAGTTATTATCAATAGGAGATCCGGAGTGCTCCTTCGGTAGGTTATCAAAACCGAGTTTTGTAAACGTTGTTTCCAGCTGTGCAGTCGGTGCCAGTGGTGACACGAATGAGGTTTTAATTGGCTGGTTTGCTTAGGACCCACATGGACCGAGACGGAGTTCTTAACGGTCCCACCCGATCAGTTTAGTCACACGTTAGGTTTCGCGGATCAGATGGTGGAACGTCAGACATGTTAACGACACCTGGGGGACGGTGTGTGTGGTGAGGTAACGTGGAAGCGAGGTCGAGTCTGAATCTGGCGTCTGTCAAGGCATTATTCCTAGGATAAAGGGATAATTCTCTCTGGCTTTTACGTCCGAGAGAAGTTTACACCACTGACACTGAGATCTCATCTCCACCGCTCTAGGAACTTTTGACTATAACAAACCTACCGGTCTTTTTACGTCAATAGCCTAATTGTAGGGGTGCAAATGGGTTTGAACCGATTCGACATCCGATCCTATTTGATCGAATTCGGATTATTCCTGTTCGGATTTTTTTGATCAAATCATATAATAGGATTCGAATAGAACTTGGATCGGATTTGGATCGTCCTATCCGATCCGATTTGTATTAGGCTTATAAATATAATTATATATTATTTATTTATTTATAAATTTATTATAATATTTATTTTTTATAAAAACATGTATATATATATGAAAATAATTAAAAAATACTTGTATATTTTGTTTTTACTTTATTTAAATTAATATATTTTATTTTATTTTAATAATTTATTATTTTTTAAAGAAAATAAGTTGGATTGGATCGGATCCGACTTGCCGATAGGATCCAAATTCAAATCGAGTCCTATTAGATCCGATCGGATCTTAGGATTGGATTGGATTCGACATGAACAATACTAGATTTGATTCAAATATGCCCTGATTCAAATCCAATCCAATTTGTTTGCATCCCTACCTAATTGGATCTCATAGCCAAATGCAGGTTGAGTGGATCAAGATCTATGAAAGTTGTGTGTGTCCCGATGCACGATTGGGATATGCTATGGGGCGCACTTTGTGGGGGAGCCAATCCAAACTCCATTCTGTTGATTGATCTATGGTTCGATTGGGATCTTCGTCCAAGGATATCAGATTCTTTACCTTATAAGCAAGTTGAATTGGGATCTCCTATCAACAGAACATGTTTTAACTCCTTACCAATATAATTTGACATCACACATCTCAAGTACCATTCTTTAGTTTATAAATCAAATGATTGAGATGTGCGGTGTTAGATCATGTTGGTAAGGTAGTGAAACATCATACGAATGGTACCTGTGATGTTATCTCAGCCTTTTGATTTCAAATTAGATATCATCTTAACAAAATTTAGGTGATGTTTGGCATCAATGATGATTTATTGAAAATCACCACTATGTAGAGTAATGTCAAATGTTAGAGAATTTGACATTGAAATTTCTGTATGGTTGGCAAATTTTGGTGATTCTTAAGAAATTAGCCAATAATCGATTATTGAAATCAGCATTTTTCAAAGATCACGTTTTTTTGGTGATTTCCTTATTGCTATCCCTCTTATTTTTTGAGGATGACATGACATCCAATACAGCCTCGTAATTCTAATGCAAAAATAGTCAACCCTTGATAAGAATCGGTATCAAAGAAATTCAAATCGATTTCTCAAAAATTGATTTATACGGTGATGCTGCACAATCTGGCACTCCTAGCTGGTTGTGACTTGGCTTCTAGCTCGGACGGGCGGTACCTAAGAGGAAGAAGAAGGTGAAGGATTCCCGGTGAGCTCTCCCGATGGGAACACTCCGATGGCTAAGTTAGAACTAGAGAAATCTCAAAGGAAGAACAGAGAGTAAGAGTGTTGAAAGTGCTTAAGCTTCAATACCTTTGCTTTGTGAGGGTCGGGGTCCTTTTATACGGGAGCTCGGTCACATCAGGCGTAACCGTCACTACCCTAGCCGTTACTGACTGGGCAGAGGTGGCAAGTGCAGGTTGCCGCCACAGGCTGCTACTGCATGGTACGAATGTCAGGTGGACCATGCTTTTCAGAGACGACAGGCAGAACGCCACCTGGCAAGGGATTCGAGCACTGCCACTGGATCCGGCAGGTACGGATGTCAGGCAGATCTCCCTGCAGTTTGCCGAGCTACCATGCACCGAACCACCTGGGGCAGGTTTGCCTTGCACCGAGGTGCCCGTACTGGAGGCGAGCCTTAAGCAAGTACGAGCAGGAGTCTTGATGGTGCTGTCCCGAGGTGTTTCTCCCTCAGGACACTTAGCCAAAAGTCGGGGTGCTTCCTTCTTAGGAAGGGAGATCTCGGAGTCCCTTAGGAGGAACTTGGGTCCCACGAGGAGCTCGGGTCCCTTTGCATGGGGGAGCTCAGGGGCTCCATCCTCAGGTTCGGGGCGAGCGGGGCCCGGCTTCTCGATGAGCTGTCACACCCGACGAGTTGTTTGACAGGGCCTCGGCGAGCTTGCTGCGCCGAGTAGTGGCCAAGTTGTCACGCTGAGTTGTCACTTATGCCAGGTCATGTCCACGTGTCCCCATGCCACGAGGTCGGGCCAAATCACCCTACATCAATTGCCCCCCACTCCCTATGCTAGGGGTGTTGACCTAGCGCGGGGAGTCCACAGTCTGCCGGGTGGATTTGGCTTCGGAGTCCAAACTTTCTTGTCTGCCAACTCATAGGTTGGACCGGTCTTCTGCTTGGTTTTGCCAAGCGCAGCTCAGGTTGCGTACGGTCTACGCGCGGATGTCACGTGACTTATAGACTCCACGGACGTCAAAAAATGCGCTAAACTGATTTTGCCTCGAAGGTCGCACAACTGGTTTTTATGAGAGTCGTCAGATTGCTTCGATCTCAACCGTTGATGCCCATGGATAGTGGCTATAAATAGTGGGGGTCCTGGTCATTTTCCTTCGCCAAAAACATTCAGTTGTAGTCTTGAGCTCGCGTCCAAAGCCTTCTGCTCGGGTTAGTTCCTTTCTAGTCTGGTCTTATTTTTCTTTGGTGAGTCACCCTAGCTTCTTCCTTAGTTTCAATTATGTCTTCTTTTGATAGCCTTTTAGATGAGCCCGAGGTGGGCACCTCGGCTCAGGGTAACCCTACCGAAGTCCAATCTCTTGAGGCGCGGGAGGCCTCGGGTCACCAGGCGTCCACCTCTTACCGAGTTCGGATGCCAGATAGGTTCGGGCCCTCCACCATGACCTTGGAGAGGCTCCGCCAATTCATTTGGCAATATAACTTGCCAAGGGAGTATACCTATAGTTTACCTACGGGGAACTTCCCGTGGGAGCACGACCCTGATGAGGTCGTGATCTTCCGAGAGTAGCTCATAGCCGGGCTGCGCCTTCCCTTCCACCCACTCTTAGTGGAGGTCCTAAAGCACTTCAACGTTACGATAGACCAGCTTCACCCGAACTCGGTCCGTAACGTGGTCGGGACCATCTCTCTTTGTTATGAGTATGTCATGCCTCTTAACCTGGACATACTCTGCTCCATCCTCACCATCAAGAAGAGCGCTTCGTGTGTTCTCCCCGAGCACAGGAGGGCTTACTACTTGTCCCCCCACCCGGGCTTTAAGCTAATGCACAAGCTTCCTAGTAAGGTCCCGGCCTGGAAGCAGGACTACTTCGTAGTCCGGAATCCCACGGGGTGGCCCTTCCCTACTCATTGGAGGGCGGCTATCCAAGACCCTAGCGTCATACTCGACAGGAAGACCAGGGAGGCATTCTAGTCGTGGGCTGAGGTCGACTGCAATTTCAGAGACTATATCAAAGAGGGTATGCTCTTCCAGGCTAGCTTGAGCCCGGGTAGGTAGTTAGTACCTTAGTTGTTTGGTCTGCTCTCCTTTTCTTTCTTTTACTCGAATACTAATGCCAAACTCTTTTGCGGGTCCTATGGAGGCAGAGAAACTCAAGGGAGACCGGCTCTTTAAGCATATGAAGGGGAGGAAGAAGCGGGCTGCCAAGAGAGCTCGTGAGTCACCGCTAGCCCCCACTCCCGAGCCCCAGCTTCCGCCGGCACCAGTCTCTAAGCCCGAGCTCCCTGGGGCTCCTCCGATCATCGACTTGGAGGAGTCTCTATCGCCTAGGGAGCCTGAGGCCTCGGTTGAGGCCATTGTGAGGTCAGCAGCCGAGGTCAAGGTTGCCACCGGAGCTGCTAACGTTGCAGCTGGAGTATCCGCCGAGCCCATTCACACAGCCGAGATGGCTCTCTAGTTCGGGGAGCCCGGATGGGGGCCGAAGCATCCTGCTCCCCTAATGCGGTCTTCGAAAGAGCAAGGGGGCCACTTACTCCGAGGAGATTTCGATTTGGGCCGATATGCTCAACCCTGCTCAGCTTGGAGCCCGGGTTGCCACCCACACTATGGTGGTAAGTTTCCTTCCCTTTTCTTTTCCTTTTGTATTTGTGCTTCTTCGGTACTAACTATCTTCTTTGTCAGGCGAACTCCGTTGTGCACGCCCTTACCCTTCAGTCCGAGAGGAACCTGAAGCGGGCTTTGATTGTCGATGAGTCTTCCTACTCTGCCCCTCCATCGATTGGAGAGCAGTGCCATGGCCTAGAGGGGCGTCATCACGGCGCTTACAGTGGAGAAGGACGAGCTGGCCCATGAGAATAACGAGCTGAGGGGCGAGATGGAGGCCCTTAAAGCGAAGTTAACACGTGAGAAGGCCGTGCTAAAAGGTGAGCTGGATGCCCTTAGAGAAGAGGCGGAAGGGCTTAAGGAAAATAAGAAGGTTCTTCTGCACGAGGTGGAGTACCTCAAGGCGGACATCGTAGAGAAGACTGAGATTTTCATTCAGGCGATAGAGGAGACGAAGGCCAAAGCCGTCGCTGACTACATCCAGTTTGATAAGTTTGATGCCGTTCTGGGGGAGGTCTACCGCAAGGGGTTCAAGCTCAGCAGGTGGATGATAAGGCATTTGTACCCCGAGCTCGACACAAGCGTCATCACCCCCTCGCGAATCACGGACGAGATAGCTCGTCAAGCCGCAGAGGACTCGGACTCAGAGGAGGAGGGTGGTGACGAAGAAGATGCCCCTGACCAACCTGAAGCTCCTGAGGAGGTCTCACGCGGGGGTGGAGAGCTCCCGAAGTAATTACCTTTGTACTCCGAGCTAGCGAGCTCAGTCCTTGTACTTGGTTTTTCTTTTCTGTTGAACTCGTTGTACAAACTTTATCTATTAATGAACTTGACCCTTTTCCAAGTGATCTTTCCAAGTACTGTCTTATCCAAGCTTATCATGGTTGTGTGCGGAGTGGTTTGACGTAGTAGGGCATAGTAGAGCGCATGCTTGAACTGCCTTGTGACGTACATAGGTGATTAACATAGTAAGGCATAGTAAGGCGTATGCCCGAACTGCCTTGTGACGTACACTGAGGTGGGCTTAACGCCATAGGGTCTACTGGTCTGCCCACGCCCTCGATGCAGTGTGCTATGGTGTTGAGCTCCTTGGTCAGCTCGGCGTTCCAACCCTTTAAGTTCATTCGCGTCATAGTGGCTACTTGAGCCCGAACTGCTCGAACTGCCTTTTGGCCCTTGAGCCCTGAGAGTGACCCGCGGTTTACTCCGTTACTCATAGGTAATAATGTCTTAGGTTGACGATATTCCACGCCCGAGGTACTTGTTTCCCTTCTAGGGTTTCGAGCTCGTATGTTCATTCCTTGAGTACTTGCTTTACTCAGTAGGGTCCTTCCCAGTTCGGACCGAGCTTGCCAACGCCGGGCTCAGGCACCATAACCTTACGGAGAACCAGGTCACCAACACGGAGAGTCTGCTTTTTGACCCTGGCGTTATTTATCAAATTCATGGGTAATAATTGGCTGTATGGTTTTGTCATTGGCATGTATTCATTTTTTTTTAACACTAGCATTTGCGTTTTCTAGTTGATCATGATTGGTAAAGGTTGATTATTTTGAAGTGCTTTTCTTCTTTATTTTCCTTCTTCAAGTTTCATCTTCTCTTCCAAGATGTACAAGCTAGAGTCAAATTCCCATAAGGTGATGTTTGGCATCGATGATGATTCTTCTTTGTCGATTATCTAAAATTGGTGATTTTCAAAAATTACCAAAATCTGTTGTTTGGTATCATTTATGTTTTATGATGTAGGGTGATTTGGCCCGACCTCATGGCATGGGGATACGTGGACATGACCTGGCATAAGTGACAACTCAGCGTGACAGCCTAGCCACTACTGGGCGCAGCAAGCTCGTCGAGACCTTATCAAACACTTGTCGGGTGTGACAGCTCGTCGAGAAGCTGGGCCCCGCTCGCCCCGAACCTGAGGATGGAGCCCCGAGTTCCCCCGTGCAAAGGGACCCAAGTTCCTCCTAAGGGACTCCGAGCTCTCCCTTCGTAAGAAGGAAGCACCCCAACTTTTGGCTAAGTGTCATGAGGGAGAAACACCTCGGGACAGCACCATCAAGACTCTTGCTCATACTTGCTTAAGGCTCGCCTCCAGTACGGGCACCTCGGTGTACCTCAGCGCCTTGGTGCAAGGCAAACCTGCCCCAGGTGGTTCGGTGCACGGTAGCTCGGCAGATTGCAGGGTGATCTGCCTGACATCCGTACCTGCTGGATCCGGTGACAATGCTCAGATCCCTTGCTAGGCGACATTCTGCCTGCCGTCTCTGAAAAGCATGGCCCGCCTGACGTCTGTACCCTATAGTAACAGCCTGTGGCGGCAGCCTACACCTGCCGCCTTTGCCCAGTCAGTAATGGCTAGGGCGGTGATGGTTACGCCTGATGTGACCGAGCTCCGCTATAAAAGGACCCCAACCCTCACAAAGCAAAGGTATTGAAGCTTAAGCACTTTCAACACTCTTACTTTCTATTCTTCCTTTGAGATTTCTCCAGTTCTAACTTAGCCATCGGAGTGTTCCCATCGGGATACCTCCCCAGGAATCCTTCACCTTCTTCTTCCTCTCAGGTGCCGCCCGCCTGAGCTAGAAGCCAAGTCACAACCAGCTAGGAGTGCCCAGATTGTGCAGCATCATTTGGTGTCGTCTGTGGGAAACGCTTCAAAATGCCTCCCTCTAACTTCTATGAAACTTCCCTTTCTTTAACTCATCGGCATCACCGACACCCATGGCTTCTTCCAGCAACTCCAGACATCGGAACACCCCAAAGGAGCAACTCTAACTGCCCACCGTCTACATCGGGCAGTTCACCGTCCCCCTCTCAGTGGACGGGGTTCCTAGCCGGAATGTGCCTACAATGGTGGCGCCCGTAATTGTTCCGCTGCCCCCTGCAATCGGGACGACCTTCACTGAACCCACCATCCTCCCTCTGGTGGCCGGTCAATGTCAACTTGAAGACCTGACGCAGTGCATGCGGGCCATGCAGGCCCATATGCAACAATTTCAACAACTTCAGTTCCACCAGCAGCAAGTGCTGCACCAAGTGTCCCAGTATCAGTACCAACAACAATTCCCATCACTCCCTCCCCGGCATTCGGCTGCATAGCCAACTAAGCCTCATCGTCGCAGTGAACTCCCTTCCCGCCGGGGAGAGACTTCGGCATCATCTCATGGAAGGAAGGGAAGACTCCCTACCCCCACCTCGCGGCCCGCAGTCAGGTCGGGGCTTCCCAGCCGGTTAGGCCGGCACCACCTCAGCATCCGTAGTTCAAGCCTTTGCTTGCAGGGAACAGGCTCGAAGTGCTAGCTACCGACGGTCATCCCTGTCTCCCCCTGGGCCCATCGAGCTCAGCAATACTGAGGCCAGCAGCACCAACGCCGAGCCGGCCAAGAAGCAGCAGAGACGCCGCCGGGCTCACTGAACTGCCACCACCCACAATCTGCCTGAGCTCAAGGGCAAAATATAAATAAGTTCGGGAGAGGTAAGAGCTGCACCACTTCTCTCAGTCCCCTCTCCTCTGTCTTCGGTGCTCCTCGTTGTCCCCATGCCTAGGGACTTCAAGCTCCCCCGTTGGACAAGTACGACGGGTCCTTTGACCCCAACGACCACGTCGACGCCTTCCAGTCCCATATGCATTTGGCTAGGGCGAGTGAATCTTTCATGTGCGTGGCCTTCTCCACTACATTCAAGGGAGTAGCCCGCACTTGGTACCGAAACCTCGCGCCGGGGTCAATAGGGAGCTCGGCGCAGTTCGTGCAGGTCTTCACCTCCCACTTCATCACTAGTAAGAGGTGCCCGAAGACTCAGGAAAGCCTCATCGGCATAGTCCAGAGGGATGGGGAGTCTATCTGGAACTACATCAAGTGGTTCAATGACGCTTGCCTACAGATACCCGACCTGGACCCCGCAGTTTGGCTCACTGCGGCCAAACGAGGCATCACCCACAAAGAGTTTAAATGGCACGTGGTCGTCAACCAACCCAAGACCGTGACCGAGTTCCTCGAGCTCGCAGATCGGTTCATAGGAACAGAGGGGGAGATAAACTAGAAGGGCGAGCACGTCCTCGAAAAAAGAAAAAGGGAACCAAAACCCCCAGCTCCAAGTAACTACAGGAAGAAGGACAAAGCTCGGGGGGCAAAACCAATCCAGCCTTTTCGAGCTCCAGTAGCAGAAAGGGTGTTTACGCCCCTCAACACAAAACGAGCAGAGATCCTCATGGCAATCAAGGATGCCCCGTATGTAAAATGGCCACCTCGACTCAAGGCCGATCCTAATGTTAGGAACAAAAACTTGTATTGTAGTTTCCATAGAGATCACGGTCATAGTACCGAAAATTGTAAGAATCTCCGTGATGAGATAGAATAGCTCGTCCGTCGCGGATATTTGAGAAATTTTGTTCAACATAGCAATAACAATAATAAAGCAAATTGGCATGGGGAACAGAATAAAGAAGCCCCCGAGTCTAGTAGGCAGGCAGAACAGCCACGGAAGCAGCCTCCAGACGAGAGACCAGTCCGGGGGACCATTCATGTAATCGTCGGAGGATCGATTATCGTGGGCTGCACTTCGGCAGCAGCTCGGTCATCAGCCCGCGAAGCTGCCAAAGAAGAATTAAACCCCCCAAAGCGGCCAAGGGTGGAGGAACTGATCTTCTTCACTAAAGACGATGCGTGAGGGGTCCGGTACCCCCACGATGATGCGCTCGTCGTCAAGATCAAAATCAACGACTTCGAGGTCAGGCGCGTCCTAGTAGACTCGGGCAGCTCGATGGATATCCTCTTCAAGGCAGCCTTCGATCAGCTTTAGCTCCCAGAAAGCGACCTGAAGCCCGCAAGCACTCCACTGGTGGGATTCAACAGCGAAGAAGTCAGGCCTTTGGGAAAGGTCACTGTACCGGTGGAGATCGGTACCTGGCTCAATGTGGTAAGGCTCAGTCACGAGTTCCTGGTGGTCGCGACCCCCTCTTCGTACAACGCGATAGTAGGTTGGCCCATCACCCATGTCCTACGAGCGGTAGTCTCCACCAACCACCTGGTGATGAAGTTCCCTACAGACTTTGGAGTCGGAGTGGCACAAGGCGATCAGCTTGAGTCCCGCAAGTGCTACGTAGCCGCTCTCAAAGGAAAGGCCAATGTAGCTGACGACCTTGAGCTAGGATGACCTACAGAGCAGTTCGCGGAGCAAGCTACACCTACTGAGGAGACCATCCCCATCCCGGTTTCAACAAAAGACCCAGCTCGGGTACTTCAGATCGACGCTTCCATTGAGGAGCCCCTGCGGTCTCAATTGGTAAGCTTCTTACTCAAAAATTTAGATGTTTTTACATGGTCAGCGACAGAAATGCCCGACATAGACCGCAACATTATCACTCATAGACTTAATACTGATCCTATAGTTAGGCCTGTTAGACAAAAGTAACGCAACCTAGCCCTGGAGCGATGGTGGGCAGTTGACGAGGAGGTCGGGAAACTCCTTGCAGCCGATTTTATCAGGGAAGTCCATTACCCGAGCTGGGTGGCCAACCCCGTTCTGGTGAAAAAGGCTAACGGTAAGTGGTGCATGTGTGTCGACTACACCGACCTAAACTGAGCTTGCCCAAAGGATTGCTTCCCCCTTCCCAGGATCGACCGTTTAGTGGACGAAACCTCGAGCACAAGTTGCTGATCTTCTTGGACGCCTACTCGGGCTATAACCAAATCAAAATGGACCCAACTGATGAGGAGAAAACTGCCTTCATAACCGAGTTTGGCCTGTACTGCTACAAGGTCATACCCTTCGGGCTGAAGAATGCTGAGGCTACTTTCCAAAGACTTGTAAAGAAGTTGTTTAAGCCACTTATTGGCAAAAAAGTAGAGTGTTATGTAAATGACATGGTCGTGAAAACCCGATTTTCACATGAATTAATACAAGATTTACACTCAGTTTTTGAAATCTTGTGTAGATTTAATATGAAGTTAAATCCGAATAAGTGTGTCTTTGGTGTCACCTCGGGTAAATTCCTAGGGTACATTGTTAACCGACAAGGCATTGAGGCCAACCCGGACAAAATCAAAGCCATCCTAGAAATAAGACCACCCCGAAAGTTAAAGGAGGTTCAGAAGTTGAACGGCTGGCTAGCTGCCCTGAGCCGCTTCGTATCCAAGTCAGCAGACCATTGTCTGCCCTTCTTTAAGGCCATAAAAAACAAAGAATTTGAATGGACTGAAGAATGCCAGCTCGCGTTTGATGAGCTCAAAAGGCACCTGGCCAGCATCCCGGTCTTAACCCGACCCGAAGAGGGTGATGTTTTAGAGCTGTACCTCTCGGCGAGTGACGAGGTGGTCAGCTCGGTACTAATAAGAGAAGTAGATCGGGTCCAACGGCCCGTCTATTATGTTAGTAAATTGTTGCAGGGAGTAGAAACGAGGTACCCCAAGATAGAGAAGTTAGCTTATGCACTGGTGATAGCAGCTCGAAAGCTCCGCCCGTACTTCCAAGCTCACACCATCGTTGTCCTTACCAACAAACCTCTGAGGTAAGTCTTGCTCAAGCCCGAGGTCTCAGGAAGGTTAACAAGGTGGGCCATCGAGCTCAACGAGTACGAACTCTAGTATAAACCGCGAACTGCTATCAAGGCCCAAGCCTTAGCAGATTTCATCGCGGAGTGTACCTTCAATTCTGAGGTCCCTAGGCCGGTGGAACACGAGGCCCCAGTGCGGGCGAGCCTAGGGTTCCCGAGCCAGTTGAACTCGAGTCCCGTGAAGTAGCAACCAACGTGGTATCTCTCCTAGTTAGGCCAAGCCCGAGCCCCATGAAGTAGAACCTTGGATCCTTCACGTAGATGGTTCGTCAAACCGGCAGGGCAGCGGAGCTGGGATCGTTCTGTGCGGACCAAGCGGTGTGAAACTGGAGTACGCGCTACGCTTTGAGTTCGCGGCATCCAACAACGAAGCAGAGTACGACGCACTGGTAGTCGGGCTGGACCTGGCAAGGGAAGTGAAAGCCAAGCACGTCATCGTCTACAGTGACAACTAGCTCGTGGTAAATCAGGTTATGGGTGAGTACGAAGCCCGCGGGCCAACTATGGTAGCATACTTAGCCAAAGTAAGAGGAGCTCTGCTCAACTTCCGGTCATACTTCATCCAGCAAATCCCAAGAGCAGAGAATGTCGAGGCTGACACCCTATCCCGTTTAGCCAGCACTGGCGATAACACCATGAGGACCGTGTATATAGAGGACTTGCCTCGACCTAGCATTTACAGGGGGGCAGAGGAGGTAGCTCCCGTCGTTCAAGCAGAGCCGAGCTGGATTGATCCACTCATGAGCTTCCTGCTACATGGGACCCTCCTTGCAGATCGTAACGCCGCCAGGAGGGTAGAGTGTCAGGCAGCCAAATACGTCATGATAGACGAACAGTTGTACCGAACATCCTACACGCTCCCCTACCTGCGTTGCCTGCGACCCTCGGAAACCGAGCTCGTCCTCCGCGATACTCATGAAGACCTATGCGGCGGTCACTTGGGGGGCAGGGCCCTCGCTCAGAAAACACTACAACAAGGGGTATTATTGGCCAACGGTGAAAGCAGATGTAACCGATCTTGTCAAAAAATGCGACAAGTGTCAGAAGCACGCCAACATCCACCACCGGCCTGCTGCCGACCTAAAATACCTCACTAAACCATAGCCATTTGCACAATGGGGGATTGACCTACTCGGGCCATTCCCAACAGCAACAGGACAGAGGAGGTTTCTAGTAGTGGCAGTGGACTATTTCACAAAGTGGGTCGAAGCTTAACCTCTCACAACAATTACGGCTCGGAACGTGTAGAACTTCTTTTGGAAGAACATAGTATGTCATTTTGGATTACCTCGGGTACTGATTTCCGACAATGGTAAGCATTTCGAAAACATCAAGTTCCATAATTGGTGCCGAGACATAGGAATTCAGCAGAACTTCACCTCGGTGGCGCACCCTCAGGCAAATGGCCAAACGGAAGTTACGAACAGGGCTATCCTTCGAGGACTAAAAGCGCGCCTAAACCGAGCTATGGGACTGTGGACGGACGAGCTGCCCAGTGTACTATGGGCCTACCGTACCACGAAAAAGACTGCCACAGGAGAAACCCCCTTTAACCTTACATACGACACCGAAACAGTCATTCCAGCCGAGATTGAAGTCTCTTCGCTGCGATTAGAAGCTTACGAGGACAGAGCAAGTGAAGACGAGCTACGTAACAACCTCGACCTGCTTGACGAAGTACGGAACCAACAATTTCTTCCCGCACCATAGCTGAATTGAATAAATAGACACTAAGCCAAGTTATATTTAATTGTTTTTTTATTTACTTCAATGAATAAAATACGATTATTTTAGTCGTTGATAATCATATTCATTATTTACATATGCTGAGTAAGAGAGTGTTCATCGGTATGAATGACTTTATCTTTCTAAAATAAAAACAACTGCCATGTCAAGAAAAGTAATGCGTTTTTGGGGCACTGATTTTTGTTTTAGAAAACAAGAGTCACTCCCACTTAGGAATATCCCCCAAAATGTTCTGGATATATGGTTTTAAGTATGTTATTATTGAAACATTTATTTTTTACTATGTAATAAAAGTAATTAGATAATCTGTATCTGGGCTTTGGTAACAGGATTTGATCCCAAGTCTGCAATACATCTATTCAGAAATACTTGGGGTGCAAATTAGGCGGGATTGGATTGGAATTTTGTTAAAATTGGAATGAAAATCCGATTCAATGGCCTGAGTCAAGTCAGTATAAAATACTAACTCGGGCCAACTTGAGTTCATTCCTTCAGGAAGGCTTATCAACAACTGAACCGCCATCAGTTGATTAATTAAAATATCTGTTCTTACTTACGTTATTTTTAGATCATGTTTTGTGTAATAAAAACAATAGAAAAGCAACTGCCATGTCAAGAAAATGGATTCGAATTTTGTTAAAATTGGAATGAAAATCTGGTTCAATGGCCTGAATCAAAACAGTATAAAATACTAACTCGGTTCAACTAGAGTTCGTGCCTTCAGGAAGGCTTATCAGCTGAACCGCCATCAGTTGATTAATTAAAACATCTGTTATCACCTACGTTATTTTTAGGTCATGTTTTGTGTAATAAAAACAATAGAAAAGCATAAAGTAGAGAGAAAGCTTTTAAGAAATTTCACAAAATTTTCATTTTTCTCTTATTTTCTATCACACCGAACCATGGTTTTTAAAATCGACCCGGTAATCGAACCGGTCAGGGTCTTGAACGATCGGGCCATTCTGACAAAAAAATAAAAAACGGTCAAAATCATTTGAACGATTAATCAGCCAGTTCAGTGGATTGTTGATCAAAATCAACGGTTTTGGAGAAAAACGGAACCAATCAAGTCCCGATTTTTCCAGTTCGGTCCAGTTTTGAAAACCATGCACCGAAAACACAGCGTTATGTGAGCCTTTTTACTTCAAATGAGTAAATCGGTAAAATACGACCTTTTTGTTATTAATTTATTATCATTTTTTGCTTTACAAGATTTTGTAGAGAAAGTGTTGCCATTAGGGCATGAAATGGATTCACCCGAATCCATGAGTTCAATCTTTGCCCCACAACGTCCTAGTGTATATTCCCGCCATGAATTAAGAACATTTCCCGATGATGACATCATCGATTCCGATATTATGATCGGGAGATATTCCCAATAAGGCGGGATGTGCTGTGGCCTGTGGGACGATGTGGGGTGAAGATGTGTACTCTCAGTCCACGTATCCATCATTTGGGAAGAAAATTCGAATGTGGGTTCAGACCCTATCAGGATCCTATAGGGAGTCCTTTATCAATCCAGGTTGTTTTTAGATCCTCGCTTTTGGAATCAGGCTTGATTTAATTTAAGAAGTTACTTAGTTCCCATTGAGTGTTTTGTAGCTGCTTTTCTTGAAAAATGAAAAAAAATCATTAAAAATGTTTATTATTAGATATCACACGTGCCAATCTGTGAAGAAAGGAAATGCTTTGACATCTTCCTTCTTCAATGGATGACTCTCATACATACAATCCTAGAAAAATATTTCCTTTACCTCATAAATGATAATGAAATTAAATACCATTGATAATGAAATTAAATACTATCTTTGAGTAGGAATCTTTATGGTGCAGCTGTGTGCTCAGACTCTATCGGGATTCTATATGCGGTGCTTCCATTTCAACAAATGGAGCCCATGCCTGCTGAAAGCACAAACTTAGTGTATTAACACACCGACAGCAATGCACCCGTCTGTGCATTCAGAACATCTCTTATGTCAGCCTGTTATTATGTTTTCAGCTGTCAGCAATTCCGTCTCAATCAAATCACAACATTTCGGCATAGTGTTTTGTTTTGTTGAAGCTTTAGCAAAGAACTTGTACTCTTCGGTGGTGCTCTGTGGCTACTTCCCATTTCATTTGGTTTCAAAATGCACCATGGCATATGCATTTTTTTAGTCATGTAGTAGTGTTTTGGAACTGGCTGATGAGTTCAGTTTAGAAATGCAAGGTATTACAAATTAGAACATATAATACCTAACAACACTTGATAAAACATTGATTTGATAATATTTTTGATAAAAATACTTATACTTCAAATCTTAATGCCTTTCAACACGCTTCACCACTTTGGCATATAACACTATCAGATCAGTGATGAATTTCAAACCCTACCATTTTGCTTACACCACAGTAGCATGCACTAACTTAGAGAACACACCACATTTTTTGTATATGTAGTACAGGACACCCCTTAGTGATTATTTCATTTAATTTACCTTAATTAATTAGTTTGTGCTTTTTTATAGTGGAGTGGGGTGGGCAGTTTGAATGGTGGGATACTGGTCTACTGTAGAGAATAGAGATTCAAAGCCATTAGGGGCCAAGGGTGCCACACAACAACCACGACCATGGCCCATGGGATCTATTCGGCCAAGTTAAAGAGTAGTCTGGGAAACGAGGGGGACAGACTATTGATACCAATCAAAAAAACGAAAGAAAAACTACGAATACATTTCACAGAGCATATTAAAGAACATGAAATTATTCGTAACAAATTTGAATCTTGATGATGCACGATCTGGCCGGTCTTAGCTGTCGATGATCTTGCCTCTGAACTGGGTAACAGGGACCTGAAACGGGAGGAGAAGAGAAGCTCCGGGGAGAACCCGGCGTAAGGGCTCCGAAGCTCAAGTTAGAATCCTTCAAAGGCAAGAATAA
>NW_010729085.1:2956027-2982712 GCF_000365185.1 Nelumbo nucifera
GGTTTTTAGGGAGCTCGGGTTCTTACATGGGGAGCTCGGATCCTTAACAGGGAGCTCGGGTTCTTAGGGAGCTCGGGCTCCTAGTACCGAGCTCGGACTTGGGGAGCTCAGGTTTTAGGGAGCTCGGGTTCTTAGGGAGCTCGGGTTCTTAGGGAGCTCGGGCTCCTAGTACCGAGCTCGGACTTGGGGAGCTCAGGTTTTAGGGAGCTCAGACCTTTGACGGGGAGTTCGCTCTTAATCAGGGAGCTCGGGCTCCTAGTACCGAGCTCGGACTTAGGGAGCTCGGGTTTTAGGGAGCTCGGACTTTTGACAGGGAGCTCGCTCTTAACAAGGAGCTCGGACTAAGTACAACGGTCTGGAGTTCGGGCTTGGTAGTGAGTTTGGACTTGCTTCCGATGTTCGCCTTGGGTGTTCCACTGTCCCGAACTGCTTGCCTTTGCCACGTGTCGGGCGATCGCGAGGTCGGGCCAAATTTCCCTTCATCAAATCTCTTTCAAAAAAATCTTACACTCACCAACAACGATATCAACTGTATTTATATCATACAACAGTGAATTCATCAAGTATTTCAAATGGCTAAAACTAATATTTTGATATATTAGGATTCCCAACTAGCTGTTCATACTCTCCAAATAAGACTTTTCTACACTGGTCGAGCGTGAGACTTTTTGAAAACCAAAAACTTATTTCATTATTTTCAGTCAGTAGAACTTATGTTTATAAGTTGTAGTTTCAATGTTCCTACACATCATTATCTTAATAAAAAAAACTGTATTGGTATCAACGTATTCTGCTTCCCGAAATAATGTGATGTTATGTGAAGTTGAGTGTCACTTTCTACAGTAACATTAGGCGTGATGATGTTGACTTGGCTGCATTTCCAACAAGCATATGTAACTGCGTTAAAGACATTATTGTACGTCTGTCTCGACAAATAAACGACCACTCCACGATTAGCTGCAGCCCGTAAACATATATGATGAGGGCCCTATCAATGTTGTTCTTCAAAAAGAGGTTTGAGTACTAGCATTAATGCTGATCCATAAGCCAGATTTTATGCCTTGTGACCGTGTGATGTGCCAAGGCATTATTCGCTCTTCCATGCCATCTCTGATATTAGGCTTTTATCCGTCCGTACGTCTTGAAGATTGCAAGTTTCTTTACACTACTCTGAGCAGGGAGGAAATGCAAATCAAGTGGCCCATGCAACAGTTCGTCGTTGTCGAGACTGTTGACCCATGCATGGCCCATGGATAGGTCCCTTCCTCCATACGATACCATCTATGATGCTATATGATGCTAGTTGGACCGTTGGGTCTGCAAATAGTTTAGACAATTGGTTTTGTTTCATCCTTTACCCCTATTTTGGTAAAAGAACCGTTGATTCGATTAATAATTCGTTGATTCAGACAGTGGAAGCAGTTAACCTGTTTGACCCGGATAATAATTCATTGATTCTAAATCGGTTTTTACAACATTGATGCTATGTATCTCTCTTGGTTGTATAAATGGATCCCACCTCCACAAAAAGAGAAGAAAAAACCTAATTTATAAATTATTTCTAAATCAATACAAAATGGAATATTGACACCAACAACAATTATATAACAAATTAATTATATGATTAGTCAAATCATTCATTTTTATATTCAATGGTCATAGTTGTTGATACCCAATTTTATGGAATCAGCATCTCCAAGCTGTAACCTGCTGTGTCATCTACCCCGCCTCCTTCTGGAAAAGAAAAGGCAAGTCTCCAATTCATTGCAAGATTTCGTCCCACATATATTATAATTTGTAACATCAAGGCTCCAGGGTGGGATCTGCTACCCTATCCATCCCTTTTCTTTTTGAATTTTTCTTATTGAATTGAACACTTCAATCACATCACGACTTTTCACGTTTCAGACAAGCAATTGTGACTCGTTCAAACTCAAAGACGATAGAATAGTTATATTGTAGGAGATCACACATGCGTGGCTGTGCCGCACAGAGGGCGCGTGCATTAGAAACATCTCTCAAAATTGTCCGTGGGAGATGTTTTCTAATGCTGCTTAATTCGAGGTGGTGCACGAATTGAGGAGAGTAACTAAATAGTCTTTGTTGACAAGGTGGAGCTATATTATAGAGACGAGGTTGTACTTCAATAACATACGATGCGAAGCCTCGAAAACCGAAGCGTCATCCTCGACAGGCAGCAGTTACGCCCATTAATTGCGCCGGTTCGATCTACAATACCGGTCCAACTTTCGACATGGAGATCTGCAGCACCAGTCCAACTTTCGACGCGGATCCTCGACTAGGTCGCACAAGTAGACTTGTTCATGGGCCGGGCTTGGGCTGAGCCTGGCTGGGCTTTCACTCTGTATTAACAGAATTTTTTAAGGCCCGAAGCCCGGGCCTGGGCCCGAAGCCCGGGCCTGGGCCCGAAGCCCGGGCCTGGGCCCGAAGCCCGGGCCTGGGCCCGAAGCCCGGGCCTGGGACCGATCTTGAAATTTAGCCCATATTGTTAGCGGCTGAATATATATATATATATATATATATATATATATATATATATATATATATATATATATATATATAGAGAGAGAGAGAGAGAGAGAGAGAGAGAGAGAGAGAGATTATAAAGAAAAGAATAAAAAATGTATATATTAAATTATAAATATATATTTTAATAAATATTATATTATTTATATTATTTATATAATATATAAAATACATATTATATATTTTATAAAATATATAATGCTGAGTCGGGTCAGACTGGGCTTGGGCCGGGCTTTTTTGACAAATCCCGAGCCCGGCCCGAAACACAGTCGGGTCTACTGTGTTAGGCCCGAGGTCAGGCCCACAGGCCTAATTACATGACCAAGTCCGACTAGGGTGCGGGCCGGACCGGGCCGGGCCATCGGGCTACCTGGCCCATGAACAGGTCTACGCACAAGGGCGCAGGCCCAACCGGAATGCCCGGTACCGACCCCTTCCGACACCGAACAAGGCTACAAGGCCGCGCAATAGTCTGACCGAGCATTCCCCTTCGACAGCAGAATTGGGGGAGTGGTTCGGGAATTGAAATTTTGGTTCCCATTTAAGTCCTGCAGCTGATGATCGAAGGACTCCTTGGCAACGATCGACACGACGCGGACGATATGCACGCCCGAAAGTTTGTCAACCAGGCAACGAACCTAGAGGACCTCGTCCCTTGACTTCGGAACTGGGGGAGTGGTGTTGGGGGCATGGCTGAGCTGGCTTAGAGAGGCTCACAACCACCTGTCATAGCTCGACCACGTCGGCGTAGTCCGGTCAAGCCATGTTATTATCGTGGTCCCCCGCCTAATCCCGATGGTCACGTCAGCTACATGCCATGCGGATAAGCTCGCCTAGCGGATAAGGATGGGAAGACAAATCCGCTGAGAAGTAGGACTCTACCCTCCAGTAACCTCGACGGAGAACTCTATCCTGATTATCCTGGAACCCTACTCCGACCAAGATACGGACCCCCCGGCTATAAAAAAGGTACTCCATGCTCGAGGTAAGGGACTTTGGACACCAATACTGCTACTTAGCTTGGACCGGCATCCCTATATCTCAGCCCGACCATTCACCACCACTTACTGAATTGAGCGTCGTAGTACTTACTTGGGGATAATTCCTCGGGCCTTTGACTTTTTTCTTGATCACAAGTCTTGAAGCACGACCTCGTCCTTATAGCTCGGCCCCGCCCCATCGACAAGGACTATCCGATTGCTCTCCTCAATTCGTGCACTACCTTGGATTAAGCAACATCATTTTCAATACATAATTGGAATATATTGTGGGGCACAGATAAGAATTCATATTGTAGTTATTGAATTTGAAACAAATAATTAGGAATAAAAGTCCAAGTCCAACAATTTAGAGTTCAAATCTGCATCCCACAGCACATCAGCATGCATTAGGAACATTTCCAATGCATGCTTGACATATACCGTGGGACGCAGATGTGAATTCAACAACTTAGCAATAAACTATCACGTACAACCATGGTCGCGGTCGTTTTGATGAGATGGTATTTCATTAAAACAAAAACCATGCCAACACCCTGAGAGTAAGGCATCCAGTTAAATATCTCCTCTTGAGTCCTTATCTGTTGGTCCTGGTTCTTGGCGGTTCAATCGAGCAGCTTGCCTGTTGTGTACGTGTCCGAAAACTGGGACATTGTAGCCTGCTTAAGTTATTGGTTTCATAGGTTCATCGGCCCAGGTCAAGACGGTTTGAAAATGATTGAAAGTCACTAGACACTTCGTGATCAAGTTGGGCCAAGAAGTCAGCTTCCATCATTTTGTTTTTGATTTCTAACAAGTGGTCCAAAATTTCTTATTTTGTTTTTTATTTCCCATGTTGGTCTTGCAAAAGATAATACTATATCTACAAAACTTGGTTTAAGATGACTTGGTCAGTTGGTGAACCTGTTGGTTGAATGACTTTAATCTGTTTGTAAGAATTTCCATTTGTGGTTTAATGAATTGCGAGGTTAGATGATGGCCATCTTGTTTAGAAAACAAAAAAAAGGAATGAATTGGTCATCCGGCTGAGGAATTGGGCCCATGTTGAATTAGTAGGGGGTAGTTGTTGTTGGATATGGATCGTCGTGTTCGCAAGCACAAATTCCTTTTGTTTCTTATTTTTTTTTTTAATATTTTCATTTTGGATGCAGTGAATTGGTCTATCTGGCCGCATCTGTCCTCTATTTCTATCCAGCACAAGAAATTAGAAGAACCTTTTACCGGCTTGCTTTCTAAGAATGGTCAAAAGTGTAAGAATCGGTCCCATCATCCCATTCAATCAATTCGTTATATTTTTCAGATTTATATGTAAAGGAAAGAAGAGAAATAAAACAATATTGCCCAAAATTTAAATGGTAAGAGCATGGCTTATTTTAATATACAGTTGGATCCAAAAATCAAAATTCCATCATGTATCGGGGGGGTAGTATATTGAATTGGCTCTGCCTTAATACTACATAAAATATTACTATTAAATGTGTATGTGCATTTATACATGACAGTATTTCTAATATAAAATTATTTATTATTTATAAATAATTTTTGAATATTTATAAGTGAGCAGTTTTTGAAGTAAAAGTAAAAGATATATATGTCTTCTTTACATCCAATGAAAATTCGAGAAAGAATAGACATTCACGCTTTTATAAGTAATATAAATATAAATGTATTCTAATATAACCAGGGTTAGGCCTTGCTGAAACCGTGCCCTTGTAATTTTTTTTTTTAGAAGGGGGAATGTGTTGGTCAAAACCCCAATAAATATGTTTCGGCATATGGAGGCGCATCAATTTGAACCTTGATTGGAACTAATCAATCCTATTTTTTTTTCCCTTCTACCCACAATCTGTTCTCACATCCATCCCCACTGATCACTGAGAACTAGGAGATTAGAACTTATTTTGTAAAAAGATTGAAGCGGTTAAAAAGGGAGAAAGAAAATAGAAACAAGTAATAATAATTGTAGGGGAGGCTTGAAACAACATTAATTCTTCATATATTTTGCAATTGAAGTAATGGACGGAAGGGTGGCTAGGGTCACAATTCACAAGGGTTGTCTGGTCGTATTTATGGATTACGCGTCTGCGGTTGTGAGCTTCTAGCCCTCTACTACAAACAAAGCATTGGCCTCCGATTTAATGTCTGGAAAAGGCCGAAATTCATTGAGGTAGCTACTGAAATTGCTGTGTGTCCATATCCATATGTTTGATGCTAGCCGTGGAAGTAGAATTTTTGAATTTTGACAGTCAGGGAAGCAGAATTTCACTATCCTCTTTTCGCCTTTTCAATGACAAGCCCATCTAATGTGGTTTCTTCTCTGGTGGGCCATACCAATAAAGGCTTGATCTTATTAATTACTAGAAAACAAGTAAATTAATTCTCTACTTTTTAAGAATTTCTAGCAACGTATATGGATACCGTTTTTTTTATCACGATCCATGAAGAACAACTTGTAGGTCCCAATCCCAATTCATCCTGGACAGATGAAGCCAATGATGATGGCAATGCCTCATTCCATAAGACAGAGGACAAGCTATGTAGTGATTGTTTTCTTTATTTTCTCAAAGCATTGTTTAAACTTTAAAATGTAAATCCTAATGTAATTTACGTTGGGAACCGTCTCGGCTTCTTGAGTCTGGGCCTATGGGTCCACAGGGCTTGTGATTGGGTATTAAGACCACTTTTAGAACTGGACTAGTGTTGGATATTTGGTAGGATCATGACCCAGCATTGGATTCGTCTTTGTCAAAGAGAGAGAGAGAGATTTTTCAACGATGCCATATGGCGTATGCCGGTAATTGAAAATGAGTTGTAATATGAACTTTTCTGCTTTCCAGTAAACGCGAATATTTTATGGTGATCCCATAATTTAAGCAGGTTTCTGTTGTTTTCCAGACTCCAGCTAATCTCCATAGTGGGACCTATTGATTATTTGGTCCCAATTATGGTAAGTTGTAGGGACCCAGACCGTGTTACGATGCTGTGTCCTGGAACCTAGCTATTGCCGCACTGTAAAAATTGCAAATCGTCCGTTTTTCACTTCTGATTTCTGAACGAAAAACTAGTCTCTGAAGCTTTTTACTGTTTTACTAGTCAAGGCAAGGGATCCCCTGGCTTGAATTGGGCTGGGGCCCACATAGAAGATGTTAAACTTCTTGGTGTCGTACAATTTCCATATATACTGGTTAATCTTAAAACGAGACAATGCCCAGTTTGGACGGTTCTGATTGAAGCAATATATTAGTTACCTCACCTGTGTGACAAAGACGAACAACAGCTCGTCTGATTAAAGTTGAATCGTGATTGATTTTTTCGCTTTCTAAGGAGCAAGAATATATATAAAAGAATATATGAATATATATATATATATATATATATATATCTATTGATCATTGATATTAAAATATCTATATCTATCAACTAACGAGGGAAAATAAAGAAGTAACAGTGATAATCGATTCAATATCGAGTTGACAGATAAACATCCTTCAATTACAAGGCTGGTACTAGAAGCGCAATATTATACATGACATACATAATAATAGCTAATAAGAATAAGATATATTTATAGGGAGAGTGATAAAGTGAGGAGGAGGTTGCATCTACGCGGAGCGCATTCATTTTTGTATCTTCCCACGTCGCCGACGACCTGCTAGCGTGCGCACGGTAGCAACCGGCGCCTCTAAAAAAAGAAAGCCTAGTGCGCATCCAGTTCCAGCCATCATACTAGTCTCTAGCTGGTTTGCACGAGAACCAATCAAAGTTTTCCCTCCCCTATTTGGTAAATCTCAATCTCTCTCTTAATGTTTTTAATCTTTAATCTAGTATCTATTTTCTTACACGCAGAGACAAAGCTTTCCTAGGTTTTTCTTTCTCTTCTTCGATGGCCGCTCCACCTGCTAGGGCCCGAGCCGATTACGATTACTTGATAAAGCTTCTCCTGATCGGCGACAGCGGTAAGAGATTCGCTCTTTGCATTCGTCCCTTCCTCTGTAATGCATTTTATTTCGATTTTTTTTTCTTGTCATTTTCTTTTACTTTTCCGGATCGTGATTTAGATTTGGAATTCTAAGATCTTCCGGCATCGATGGTGAGAGTTCTACGACTGTGATCCTATTATTTTCATTTGATGCTACTCCGCCTATGCGGATCGGAGAGTCCAAAAGGTTTGCGATGCTCGGTTCGGTTTCTGTTTTACGCTTTCACAGATCATATATTTTTCGTCTGGGGCTACGGAGGGATTAACCCAGTTTTGTAGCAGATTACTGTCTTATGATTTTAAAGAACGTATTTACTCTGCGTTGAGATAATTCGTTCATGAAGAGGCATTGGTTCGAAATGATGCCTCTTTTTCTCTTCATAATGGAGGTTATTCAAATTTGAATTTCTCCCCTTAATAGACATATGGAGATTTACTTTTGGACAAACATCGCACGGCAAACTATGATTGATAGGTTATCGGAAATTATTTGGTTAGGCATGTTTTAGGCTTATAGTGGATACCTGATTCTTTCAAGTCTTACCAATCACCCTGTGGACCTTGTTTAATTCCCCAGTTCACATTGGAAATTATCATGGATCTAAGATTTGATCCTGAAGGAATTTGGAAGAATTATGAGATTATGTGCCTTTCACTGCTGACGCAATCTGTTTCCTTAAAAAAGTTCTTATGGCCTTTTCTTGGCATTAATGTCGAGCTAATTGTTTTGATAGTAAATATTTTTTTTTTGGTAATGGTAATACGACATGATTGTTTTCCTTGTATGGCATTCCTTTTTCGTGTTCAATAATGGCATTACATGATGAAGGGATTATTTTGAGTTTTTGTCGAGTTGTTATTCAATACCCCTTTTACATGCTTCCTCCAAGCCTTTATTAAGTGTGCTTATTTACACCAAAATCTTCATAACTATGCTTGTGAGTCTGATTCTGCATTTTGGTGCATAATTTCAGCAATAAGTTATATATCAATTCAGTCTGTTTTCACACCTTGCATGGTTGTTTGACATAACCCCTAGATCCTGTAATAAACAAATAATTTCAGCTGCCTCTTTTGGTTCTGAGTCTGTTTTCAGCAACAATTCCGGTGCATAATTTCAGCATCCCGAGTCTGTTTTCATACCCTAGCTGCCTCTTTTAGTTATTTTGGACTTGGGAAAGATTTCTTGACCTTGTCGAGCTTTTTTTTTTCATAATAAATTTTCCCATTGCAAAATTGGTGAAATAAACAAATAACTATCTGTCTCTCTTAGTTGTTTTGAACTCTGGGAAGATTTCTTTATCAGATTCCTTCATGTTTTTCTTCTTGCATAATTAGGACAGGATCTTGCTGGTGATTATATTCACCTGTGCTGGTTGGACCGATGCTTTACGGCCTTTTTAATCCATAATAAAAATTTCCAATTGCTCATTTGATGATGCATTTTTAACACAGATGATCTGCTTATTACTGATAAAAAAACATGAATGATCTGCCTCTAAAACACTGCATATTTCTTTTCCTCTGGCATTAGTTTTATTTTTATTTGGCCTTTACTGTTAACTGCATTATGCCACGTATGATAATATTAAGGAAATACAGTGAAAAAACTCATTATTTGCAGCCAAAAATACTTGTTATTTGTAGCAAAAAACTCGATTTGCCAATGTCTTGTCTGTATCTTGTCAATCTGAGGGAAGGCAAGTTTATGGGGATTTGCTATGTTTTTTATCACATTTATGTATACAAGAATAGGGGAAATGGCAGTTGGCACCAAATAGAATGGACAGGTGAAACAGGATTCATGTAGCTGACCCCATATGGTTCAGACAAGGTTTAGATGATGATGATGATGGTTATGTATAGAATAATAGGCATTACTTTGATCATTGTAGTTGAAGGGATAGTTCATTCAAACAGGGAGTACAGTTCATTTAATATCCAGCAGTTGGAAGGCTATTCCAGTGGTGTTTTGGATTGTTTCTACTAAGGTCTGGATTTCATTTTAAGAACAGTATGAATGGGTAGAGTTGAGTGGCAACTGTCAACTGTCTGATAGCTTACTCGTAAAAGGGCTAGATTTTCTGCTGTGCCAATATAGAACATTCTGTTCAAATTGGAGGGTGGGGTGTGGTCTCTAAGTGACATTAAGGGCTATTTAGGAACTGACATAATAAAGAAATATTGATCAAAAGAGGTTGTGTTTGAAGTAATGCATGAGTATGTTCTGGATTAATTGGGAAGTATCTTGATTTTATGTGCCATGGGGTCTATATCTTTTTACCTTTTTTTTTGGAGTCTTCAATGTTCTATGACTTCTATCAAAGGATCAATTATTGATGATTGAGAATGATGGACAAATTCTTGTTAGTAACGCCTACTACATGGTTTCTCTCTTTCTCTTTTTCTGGGATCCATAAGATCATCAATCCACAAAATAAGTCCACCCCATTCTGGCAAAATATCCCATTTGCATAGGAAATTTGTCATGAGTTGACTTTGTTTGAAAATATCACCATCGTACACTCAAAATGTGAAACTGTAGAGACATTTTAAACTAGTCTAAACTCTCATTCAACGATGCTTAGCCATTTGCACCATTGACATTGATTGTGTTAGCTTACAAGGGTTCTTATAGTTCTGAGCTACTAGTTTTAATTTCTGTAAAATGGAAATTGGAAAATCAATTTCTTCCTTTTAGGTTCTAGTTAGTTGATTCTTACGTATGGATCTTTAGCATTTAGGTTTTTCACTTTCACATTCCTTTGCAGGTGTGGGTAAGAGTTGCCTTCTATTGCGTTTCTCGGATGGGTCCTTTACCACCAGTTTCATTACTACCATTGGGTGTGTTCTCTAATCTTTAGTATCCTAATTCCCATTGCACTGTATACTCCTTTAGAAATTTACTTCTGATTTCAAGCTTGTGGTTTCTTTGGCAGTATTGATTTTAAAATAAGAACCATTGAACTTGATGGCAAACGGATCAAGCTGCAAATTTGGGATACAGCTGGCCAGGAGCGGTTCAGGACAATCACAACAGGTAGAGATATATAGATGTATGAGTTTCTTGTGCAATTTCATAATTTGGCCAGATAAAAGATGCGAGTAAAAGCTGCCCTTTTGGTGCTGGCAATGGTGTGATGGGATAAATTTCATTGTCTTCACCTTTAGTTACCTGTAGCCAAAAAAAGGGCAACTTATCCATTATGTTTTTGGCTGGGCAGCTGGCCTGGCTAAATAGAATTTTTCAGTTCATGAAATGAATATACATGGAGCAAATGGCTGATGGATTAGCAAAATCTGGTTTGGGAAGTGGCGTTTTGTATTAGTGCAAATATAATGCCATGTTAGTCATTTTGGGCTCTTGTTCTTTTTGTTCTCTTAAGGCCCTATATGTACACCCTTTGCCTTTTTGTTTATAATACAAGCTATCTTTCTTCAAAAAAGAAAAAAAGAAATAAAAAAGAAAATAGAACATATATGTAGGACCAGTCCAGAAAAATGATATCTGGTCTATAATATACACTACATTTTTCTTATAGTCTTTGTTCAATTCCTTTGCATTATACTTCTTGATCTCTGTGAGATATTAGGGTGGGTGTATTAAGATTCCTCTTAATAATTTAGTTTTCTTTGTTTCTCTTGGTATTTTGCAGCTTATTACCGTGGTGCCATGGGTATCTTGCTGGTTTATGATGTTACTGATGAGTCTTCATTCAACAGTAATTGCTATCTCCTTTTTTTCTACTTTCTATTTTGTGATTTGATGGTGGATCTATTTAGAATTCATAAGATCCTGAAACTTCTGTTATCTTTTCCAAAAAAAGATCCTGAAAGTTCTATTTACTGAAGGAAGATCAACCATCTACTTCATTTGCTCTCTTAAGTTGGGATTCCCCCCCTTGACTTTTATGCACCTCCCAGTGCTTGGATATCTCGTTTAACTGAGGTGGATGGGTAAATCTACTTTATGGAGGAGGTTGTTTCACTGCTAATAGTGGATCTTTGATTTCTAATCTTCAGTTTTCTTCTTGTTTTCGTTAAAGTTGGCTTATTACCATGATTACAGACATCAGGAACTGGATTCGCAACATTGAACAACATGCTTCTGACAATGTGAACAAGATACTTGTGGGGAACAAGGCTGATATGGATGAAAGCAAAAGGGTAAGGTTCTGCTATGTTTTTCTGTCCTTGGATTTGCATGTCTTTATTGGTGGTTCAGCAGTGTTTGGTTAGGGGCAGCATTGGTTCACTTAGGCTCACAGGCGAGGCTCATTTTGTGGGAGTGTGCCTTGCTTGAACCCAGGTGCATACCAACTGGCTTATTGCTATCTTTTGATGAATTAACTTTGTAATTACAATGAAAAAATGAATTAACTTTGAAATTGATGTTGAACATGTAATTTACTAAATTATTGGTTGTACCTATATTGATTAGAACCTAAGCAGTTTGCCTATGTAGGACCTTAATGCATGAGGCTACAACCTTTGTGTTAATAACGTGACACTCCAACTAATTAAGCTAATGGGTTCCTGACATGCTTTATTTTTCAGAATCTAGATCTTAAACTTATTTTTGTGTGTGTGCGTGTGTTTTACTTTTTCTCCAATAAGTGGCACTTAACTTTGGTTCAGGCCTTCACCTCAGTTTCTATGCTTGTGCTTTACTTGTTCCTATTGCTTTTAAAAGGCTCTATTTAAGATGGATCGTGAGCTCTCTCACTGGCTGTGGAAGTGCTTGCTTTTGGGTTACATTGTTGGACCCATGTATCATGCTTAAAAGGAAAAAGAAGAAAAGTTTTGATTGAATCAGTCACCTTATCTGTTTTTTTTTTATAGAATCAGTCACTTTAATCTGGTACTTGTGTGGTGCTATTACATGGTCCTACTGTACTGCTTTTCCATATGATTGAAATAAAGATAATTCGAATTTTGCTTTCTCTTGTCTTCATCATTTTCAAGTAATATATTGAAATAAGATAGATCCGTCCTTTTCTAGGCTGTGCCCACTTCAAAGGGCCAAGCGCTTGCTGATGAGTATGGCATCAAGTTCTTTGAGACTGTAAGTAGAGATTGATTCCTGACCTTGATCTTCTGTTCCAGAATTATTGGATCTTTATAAATTTTCGGATGTACTTTGTTTTCTGTAGAGTGCAAAGACAAACTTAAATGTGGAGCAAGTTTTCTTTTCAATAGCAAGGGATATAAAGCAAAGGCTTGCAGAAAGTGACTCAAGGGCTGAGGTATAACATTCGTCCGTTTCATTTTGTGAGATAAATTTGTATAATGTGGTGTGCCATTTCTTCAATTGTAGTCATCCTATCAAAATTTGGGATCTGCACATCTAACCGCACTGGGTCACATCTACCATGTGCCTGCGTTGCAGTGGATGTAGAACTCAAATCGGTCAAGTATTTATTCTAGACATTTAATTTTCTAAGATGTTCCTTTTATTGGATGGTTGCAGCCCCAGACAATAAGGATTAATCAAACGGACCAAGCGGCTGGATCTGGTCAAACTCCTCAAAAATCTACCTGCTGCGGTTAAGAGAATTATAGTATGATGACCGGAGAGGAGAGAGAGGGCAGGTCCTGACGGCGACACTAGTAGTGTGGCAAAAACTAATTGTTTTACAATATTTGACGGGTGCTTGTATTTTTCTCCTCATCATTCTTTTTACCTACTACTTGTTTTTAGAGTGTGAAAGGTAGTTTCTCACTTATTTGAGGAATTTATGATATAACAGACAGTACTTGTTTTTCTCCCTTTTTTTTGTCTTTTTTTTCCCATTTCCTTCCTTTTTTTTTCGGTTTGGGATTAAAAACCCTAATATTGTTGCTGTCCTTAAATCTTAATGTAGAAATATAAATAGAAGCAGCCTTTCTTTTCTCCTATGAATCCCTTTGATTGTTTCATTTGTACAATTTGTTTATTGGTTACTAACTATTTGGAGTAGAAATTAGAGAGGTGGTTGTTAATCTCACTAGTTATATCCAGGACACATATCGGCTTGTATCGGCTGATATCTATCATGCTGGTGGCTTCTTGATATGCTTTTACAGGGATTGTATCAGGTCAGCCATTGGTTCAGAGGGTAGCCGGGCCTTAAATCGGTCCCTCTGAGCCGTTTTCAAAAAAGAAAGTAAAACATAAAAAAAGAAACACTGACACATTGAATTGGATTGATACAAAATGGTCCAAAATATTTTGGACTGGTCCATTTATAATGGATTCACATTGGATCAACTCCAGTCTAATTGACACCCCTAGGTGGAACCAGATGGTTGGTCCATATTCGCAGAAGTGGGATGAGTCTTGTCCTACTAGATGAGCATTTGTTTTGTACTTATGGAGTTATGGTCAATCTGGCATTGTGTCTGTACTCTGCTGGGAAGAGAAGCCAGATGATAAACTCTTACTATCGTACGCTAATCGTGTAATGTAGGATGGGCCGGGCCCACTTTTGTGGGTCTATCGCACTGTAGCGGGCTGTGCTTGTTTGGCACAAATTTCGCAAGAGGGAGAAAAATTTAAAATTTTATTTGATATGAATTTTGATGTATATAATTGTTTTTATATATATATATATAATCATAAAATAAAATTAAAAAATTACAACAAAATTAAAATAAAATAGTACTAAAATTGAATTATATAGACCCGGTGCCATGCCAACATGAACCCTCACGGGCTGTGGGCCAGAACAGCCTACAGGCTAGAAACCCTTGGCCCCAAGCCCGGCCTCGGGGGTAGTGCCATGCCACGACCTGTCACTATAGCTGGTGGGTTGTGCCTAGAGGTGTGGCGGCATGACACATTTTGGACCGGCTCGACATGATGACTAATGGGTCGTGCCAGGCCCAGCCCGACACGACATCATGTGCCATGTCGCCCGTGACACCAATATTAGGGGGTATTTCTATATTTTGCTTATGGGAAATTGAAAAATGACATAAGTGCCTCCCAACAGCTATATAACAACTAGTTTAGGGGGTCATTTTGGGTAAAGTTATTAGTAACTTTACAATGACCAAAATACCTCTCCCAACAACTAAATAACAAATAGTTTTTTGGGTATTTTGGGTAATTGAATAGTCCTATCCTCCACCATTCTCATCACACCAATTCAACAATTCTCTTAATTCTCTCTTTCTCTCTCTCATACTGATACATTCTCAATTATTTACAGTCTGAGAAATTTTGATTAGTTGATTGTCTGATTCTGCATTCTCCAATTCTCAAGTCTCAACTTTATCGAAGTTTTGACTTTCAACAAGAAGAAGGCTTGTTCAACCAACTCAAGTATCTCAAATCGGGAGGCTTGGACATTGAAAGGCTTCAACCGTTGAAATCAAGTTAGGATTTTGAACCGGGAATCCAGGTAAGTCAAATTAGATTAATTTTTATCTTTTAAGAATTAAAAAAAACGATTGGCCCTTCTCAAAACTGATTCCCCAACATGTTCACCATGGATGACATTCAATCGTATCACGATAGTATTAGTGTTAGTACTGATGCATTTGATGTCGATGGAAGTGGAAATTTCACCCCTAGTAGTAGTAATACTAGGGGAAAAATGAGGGCTTTTAAGCTAAGTAGCCCGATTTAGAAAGTTTTCAAAGTAGAGGATATTGAGGGAAAGAGGGAAAGGGCCATTTGCCAAAAATGTAGGAAAGACTTTAATTATTGTAGCAAGGGTGGTATGGGTCATTTGAGTAGACATCTGCTCACACATGAGCGAGAGGAAGATGAAGGGAGAGAAACAACCCAAACACAGATTAGAAGGGGAACTAGTTTTGGTACTTTAGATATTCACAAGAAAATATGAGATAAGAACTTGCTAAGTATATTGTACATGCAGAACAACCATTTATGTTAGCTGAAGATCCAAAGCTAGAAAAATGGTTGCATAGTTTTGTAAACCCACAATATAAAAATGTTTATAGGAATACTATAAGAATTGGTGCTTTAAAATTTTTTTATTCATATGAATAAAATTTAATTTCTTTGTTAGCAAATCTTAATTCTAAAGTTGCAATTACTTCGGATGTTTAGACATCCAATTTTAATATTAGTTATATTTGTGTTACCAACCATTTCATTGATGAAAATTGGCTTTTGAATAAAATAATATTAAGTTTTACTAGGCTTGAATGGCCACATAGTGGCCCAGCTATTGTTGCAAGTATTTTAAATACTTTGCATGCTTATGGAATAGAAAACAAAATATTTTCTATTAGTTTTGATAATGCTAACAATAATGATTATGCAATAAATATTTTAAAATCTCAATTAAAACCATGCTTAAATGGTAAATTATTTMATATTAGATRTGCATGTYACATCTTAAATTTATGTATTCAAGATGCCTTGAATATTATTTCAAATCATATTTCAAAAATTAGAAATTGTATTTTATATATAAAAAGTTCAGGGGCAAGAAAACAAGAATTTAAATATTTATGATAAAATTATGGTTTAAAATATAAACATTTTATATTAGATGTAAAGCATAGGTGGAGTTCTACCTATGCTATGTTAGAAAATTGTATATCTCATAAACAAATTCTTTCTGATTTTTCTAATTTAAAAAGGCCTAATGATATGATATTTGAGGAAGACTAGGAAATGACAATCTGTATAAGAGATTTTTTAAAACATTTTTATGATGCAATAAATGAATTATCTAGAACTTATTATCCAATTAGTTGTAATTTATCGTATCAATTAATGGTGATTAGTGATTGTTTTGCCAAATATAGAAATAATCCACAATTTCAATGTATTGTTGAAATTATGGAAAATAAATTTAAAAAATATTGGGAGAACATTTCTCCCCTTTATTGCTTAGCTACAATATTAGACCCTAGGATTAGGAAAGATGGTTTAGATATTTTACTTGAAACATATTATGAAAATATGAATATTGATATAGGAAATTAAAATGTATAATTTGTATCAATCTGAAATTGTAGGAAGTATTCCTACAACTTGTTCATCATCTTCTTCTTCTCCTTTTGACTTTGAGCCCAATAGTAAAAGAGAAAAGCTTTTTTATTTAATAAGTAGAAGGCAAAAATCTGCTAGTTCTACAACAAGTTCATTTACTAAATTTAATTTTTATTTACAAGCAAAATTTTCTAATTTAGGTGAAGTATCAAATAATTTTGTTATTTTAGCTTGGTGGAGTGAACACTCGAAAAATTATCCGATTCTCACCACCATGGCACGTGATCTACTAACCCCCCCGGTGTCTTCAATTCCATCGGAGTCTTGTTTTAGTGTAGGTATTAGGGTGTTGGATGACAAAAGAAACTGCATGAACGATGAGAGCATAGGGATATGTATTTGCTTCAAGGATTGGCTAGATGCAGAAGTAGATTACAAGACAAGGGAGGGCATGATACAACACCGGACATTTCACCCGAAGCAGATGATGAAAGTCATGAATTTGACTACTTGTAGAATTTTTCATTATTTTCAAATTATTGTAAAATTTTTAAATTTTATTTAATTTATTTGATATATATATTTTTTAAATTTTTAACGATGTAATTTTGTATTTTCAATTTGTAACCATATTTTATTTTTTATATTTTATTAATTTATTCCATTTTTATATTTCATTCATCCAAGTATGCAATGATCAAATCGTTGTATTTGTAATTCACTAATTTGTACCATTCAAATTTAAATGAAATAAAATTCCTATTTTTCTTCCAATTTGTTATTCCATCATTCTTATTTCAATTTGGTTAAGTATTTTTTTTTCATTCCCAAGGCCCACCTTGTGGCCCAGCCCGGCACTGTCCAAGCCCGCGACACAGCCCAGGCCCGCATGCTGGTACGACATGGCAAGGGCCCACTTGGGCCTAAGCGGTGCCGGGCCGACCCCCAAAATTTTCACTGGAGATGACAACGTGGCCCATGGCAGCCCACGGGCCACCACGACATGGCTCACTATTGTACACCTCCACTTTTTGGGTAGCAAAAGCGCGTCGAACCCCATCTACATACAGTTCAGTTCTACGGTATTCGCAGGTTTCTACATGAATAAAAGAAGGCAACGTAATTATTTTATGAACTTAATTGACAATTATAATTTAAACTTTAAAAACCAATGAAAGAGTATAGCGGCTGATGGGCGGGGTTCAAGTAAAGGTAATTTAAGAAAACGAAAAGAAAGAATAAAATAAAAGAATGGAATTTGTTAAGAACTAGTCTGTTGTATCTGTGCAATGTTGTGAAAAAAAGGCTTTGGACTTCAGCATTAATAGTTAAGACTTAAAAGATATGACCCATGTCAGGAGATCATTGGTCCAAGCCTAGCTTAGCAAGTGGATAGGTGAAGAGGAAATATTCACTCACTCCTACACTAATTCACCATTTCAGAGATGATAGAGACACTGAATAAGTTCTATTTGTTGTTTGCAAGGTTCAAAGTATCGGTTGATACGTATCATATTGAAAGCTTCTTGATACATTTTTATAGAGGGTGTATCGGGGTTTTAACCGATTCAGGGGTGGATGGTTCTTAAACCAGCCCCTCTGAACCGGATTTGAAAAAAACCTACCGATATTGTTTGATATGCTTCTATTGACATATCGAGTATATCGATATTTTGAACCCTGGCTGTTTGAGTTTCATCTAACAGGTCAATATAATACAAGCATATAAGGCGAAAAGATATGGTATGGGAAGAGTTTTGACCAATCAAAACCTATCAATCAAAATCCATCCATGAATTTTGATAAATAACACCTAGTTTGTTACCATGTTTATGATTCCAATTGACTGGTGATAAATTTTTCGATTATCATATCTTTTTCATATCATAGTCGAACTCATACTATATATGAAAGTGTAGATATAAAATGAATTTTGTAGACTTTTGTTTGAAAAAGAATATAATAATTATTTTATCATCTATATTTACTACGTACACACTTACTTAATATGGATTGAACTCATTTATTGACTGACAACGCTCTTGATGGCATTTGTGTAGAAGATGTGGTTAGTTCTTTCAAAAATATCTGTCCTAATTCTCACAAGTCACACCTTCAAAATATTATGATGTCCTATCTCCTATGTAAAGAAATATAAATATCAGACGTACAGGAATTTATAATCACAAACCCCTGTTTGTCATTGATAATTAATGAAGTTATTGAAGTACGTAAGGGTTAACCTGGGTCGTCTGGTGGATCTGTGGTGTTAAACCGATGAATTTATTGAAGTTTTTGGTGTCCCGAGTAACTGAGTTTGAGAGGTGGCTGTGGGGAAATAACGTAGTTTCTCTTGGATTGCAAAGCCAAAGAATTAATTAATCTAATGCATAATAGTGACAAGGTAGGGGCGTATTGAATGAATCGATACATATTTTTATTGCGTTTTTTTTTTTTAATTTTTTTTTCAACTGGTTCAAGGGGCTTGGTTTAGGTCTCTTCTACCCCCTAAACCGGTCAGACCTCCGATACACCCACTGTAGGGGCATATTGCAGGGGTCCTAGAGTGATACATATCGGTTGATATGTGTCGATACTTTGAATATTGAATAGTTATATATTTAGCCGGTAAATATCATCTTTAGGGGGGCGTTCTTTTTTTGGATTTTGAGAGGGAAAATGTTAGTTAATTGGATTCTGATTCCCATTGATAAAGAAACCTATGTTCTTTTTTTTTTTCAGATTTATGTGAGGAGCAGGGAAACTTTATTTTCTTGGTTATCACTTACTCGGGTAAGTGATACCCATCTTATGGGTGAGTAAATAACTTTCCCACATGGGGGGAAGTCACTAATACTTAAATAATACAAAAATACCTCTTTTAATAATGAATTTTTATGGCTAAAATGGTCATTGTCTTGTTTACCTGAGAAATAAAAGAACATGAGTAAATACATTTAACCAGATAAATAATTTACAGAAAAGCAAACAAGGCCTTAAAAGGATTCTGATACTCTATTGAGCGACAATAAAAGCTTCACATGTAAGTATGTAATAGTAATCCAATTCAAACACATGTTATTCTCCTTCTAATTAGTCCATGCTCAAACAACACTGTAAGTCTTCTACCGGCTCTCCCATAGAACTCATCCTTCTGGCTTCTGCCATATTCCTAGGCTTTTTCCATTGGATTGAAACTTGCTGCCAAAGTAACCTTTGAGTTGTGGCCTTGTGGGATGGGTTGATACGGTTTCTATAAACCTATCCACATTTAATCTGGATCACAGAGTGCTTTAGACGAGTCCAGATCTCCTGCCTATAAGAATTCTGTCCACATTTATCGTAGTCACATATGGAGAACATCTCATACTCCGCATAGTATTATGCAGGGAGAGATATTCCCAATTCACGGGATAATGTATTATAAGTAGACATGAGCAGGGTTCCAGAGTAGCTTTAGATTTTTAGAATTTAGAAGAGAAATTAGAAGCTGGGCCAGGCCTGGTTTGGTCCAGACAAGATTGGGCTTGGGCCTAAAAACAGCCAATCCAATCTAAGTGTGACTTGGGCAGTTGGGCCTGAGGCCTTGGTAAATCCGAGGCAGAGGATGGAAGTGAGTTTAGGTCATTGGTGGGCCAGTGGCCTAGTGGGGGGTAATTGTATATAGAAGAAGGTTAAGGGCTGGAGTCTGTATTCGTGCCAATTGCCAAACCTGACCTAACCTGAGCAAATCCCAGTCAACTCGACCTAACCACGATAGACGAGACGATACCCTCAGTCTTCTGTTACCAATCGGACGGCTACGTAGAAAGTCAAAAGTGAGGCTACAGCCGCATGTATTAGTGATGTTGTCAAGTTACTTGTTATAAAAGCAGAGTCTGAGTAGTGGTAAGTGGACTTCCATTAATTTTGGTCAACATGATTTGAAACTTGAAGCATGGGGTTGCTTATTGCTGAATGCTGACCGCTAAATACAAAATTCCAAGTTAGGCTGGTAATTGCCAACGGCCTCCCCCCCTCCCCTCTCTCTCTCTCTCTCTCTCTCTGTTTCTGGGTCAATCACAACATTCACTTGTTCTATGTACACTGACTACTGCCTTAACTCATGCCCAATTTTTCAACCAGAATATAGTGTTTATCATCCATCGATCCGATTTGGTGATTTAACTGAAGATTGGTAAAAGATACGAGGACAAGACCAGGAGTCAGAAAAAAACTGATTGAAGGAAGGGAAAAAGAACGATCGATGACTGAGACCAGAAGAAAAACCATTAAACAAGGATGGTGGACAGAAAGTATCTAAATTTTCTTGAAAAGGGTCATTGAGGGCAAGGGGATGTTTCTTCCGATGTGAATTGTTTTTTTTGTTATGAGTTCAAAAAACAAAACAAAACCAGCTTGCTTTGAATACCAATTGGTTCTTAAAACAAAAACACAAAAAAATATCTTCTTGATTATATATTTGTTTTTTTTTTTTTTCTTTCAAAACTGAAATAAAAAAACATATAATTGAATTCCTTGTTTAAAGAACATGTTTTCATGTGGTTAGTTAATGTTATGTTCCATAATGCAATTCCTCGACCAGTTTTAAATTGTTTTCAAAACCATTAATTTGACAGTTTCAGAAACATGTACGCATGTGAGTTTTTTTTTTTTAAACAAAAATTCAAGTGGGTCCTTTACCATTACCAAGTTTAGGGCTGACCTGTAAAATCCACACCATGATCCATCCCATACTTGAAATTTCGATCCTGATAAGGAGTCTGGATCTATTATTCCTCACACCAACCTCACAGAATGTTCTAGCGGTGTGAATAGCAGATCCCAACTGAAGGAAAAATTAGATTCTTCCATTTAATTTGATTTTGTTTTATCCAATGTATTATACTCCTTTCCTCTAACATTTTTCTTTTATAACATTATATGTAAGTAAGGTTCAAAATATCGATACAGTCGATACGACCGTAGGCATGTATCAGATGAATCAATGCTATTTTTTTTACTTTTTTTTTTTTTTTCTGAAACCGGTTCAGGGGACCTAGTTTAGGGCTCCTCCACCCCTTGAACCGGTCAGACCCCCGATACGCCCACTGTTGGGGTGTATCAAAGGGGCCCTGGAACGATACGTATCGACCGATATATGTTGATACTTTGAACCTTGCATGTAAGTAAGGTTTTTAAAACCAAACCGGACATGGAAAACAGCCAAAAATCATTGTCCAACTTGATGATTTGAAAATCCGGGTCAATGGTTTTCTGACAAAATCAACAGGTTTTGGCCAAACAGCGGTTTTGGGTGAAACGGAACCGGTCAGGTGACTGGTTCCTGATTTTCTGGTCCGACCATCCGATCGGGTTTTGAAAACACTGCATGTAAGTGAAGAAGAATTGGGAAGCTTAGATCAATTCCATCTTACTGAACAATACAATAATTGGATGAACGAAAACAAATTGTGTATAAAACAGTTACAGAAAAAAAAGATTAATTATAAAAAACAGCAAGGACGGAAGGGTGAAGGTGGCTTTCACAGTAGGCCACCACTGTAAGGCACTATGGTGGCGGGTAACCAACTATCCCCTAATATGAAATTAGAAACTGTGAAATTGGCTGCATCCGTAGCATTTATCAGGTGGTAGCCTGGCCATGAAACCCTGTCTGTAGTCACTGATCCGGGTCCTGTGTTGTTATACTCAGCGTAATAGAGTGTGCTAAGCGCAAAGTTTCCGGACCATTCCTTCCAACCGGCGGGATCTATCAAGCTATCAATGATGGATTGCATATACACAGTCCTAGAATACTCCTTCCATGGTCGTCCGAGGTAGGATTTAGTAGTGCCGCTGCTGGAAGCCAAGTCTGGGGCCGCTCTGATGTTGCAATTATGTATTGAAATGCCGGTGTTCTGGTTCGGGTCTGTTCTACCTTGGGCGGTTAGGGCATTGAACTGTCCCTGCATCGGCAGCCTCGCATAGATATTGCAGTTTTGGAAAACAGCGGCAGCATTCCCAAATATAAAGTCGACGGTGCCATATATGTCGCATTCCCTGTAAAACTGCCGGAGAGAATGTGCGTATAAGGTATCTTGGTAACCTTCAAAGCTGCAACTGTAGAAGGTCGACAGGTCTGCTCCATTCCGGACGGCCACTGCCTGGTGTTTGATTGCCCCCGCTGTGTTGCGAACTGTTATATTTATTGCGACGAACCCTTGTCCAACAACAGCTGCAACCAAGAATGAATCCAGTCAATGTCGTTAATGAAAAATATTAAACCATTAATACGAAATAGTTCTGCATATCTAAGAATATTGCAATTAGTCAGCTAGCTTACCCAAGGTTGCAGAGTTGAATGTAGTCCACCCATCAACCACGCTTCGGTTGCCTGTGATCACGGTCTGGTTAATTCCGTCACCGATCATCATCAAATTCTTCTTATTTTTAGCAATGGATACATATTCCTCGTAGACCCCAGCAGCAATGTATATCACGAAGTAGCCCTTGCTTGCTTTGGTGTTGTTTGGAGCTGCTGCTACAGCGTCGTTGATGGTGGTGAAATTTCCACTTCCATCTTGGCTCACCACCACCAAATCACTGACTAGGACATTAGGTATGGTTGTCTGAACAAGCTTCCTTCTGCTCGCCGACTCGTACATCTTCTGGATACGACTCGACATCATCAGAGGTAGGCGACCGTCTCGAACTTCTTCCGTGTCGGAGAACATGAGCTTCCTCCCCTTGGCTTTGTTCTTTTTATGAACCCAACCACGAGTAAACAGCGCCAGAGAGACACTATAGAGTTTGTTTCCATCGGAGAGAGGGGTGTAAATACCATTCTTGACACTCCAAGCTGATGCAGTTGCCAGGAGGCCATCTAAACAAGTCTGTTGGTTAGTCATTATGGCGCTAAGCAAGGTCTGGACGTCATCGGCCTGCAAGCTGGGGAGAGCTTTGTCAGAACCGATCGTATTGATTGTAGTTGACAAGAAATCCAAATTTAGTCCCGTAAGGAGTCGACAGTCTTCCAGGGCCCGAATGGCAGTTGCGGACAGTTTTGACCGGCCTCGGAGATACCGATCAATCAGAGACGAGAACTTGGTTGCCGCGGATATAGAGCGCCGAACAGAAAACCGACCGTAGTCGTAGATGTTGCCCGACTGGTTGCGTGGAAGAAGAGACTTGCAGAGGTAAGGATAAAGGGTGGAGTTACAAGCATTTTCAGGTGCAACTGGGGTGGACGAGGGATCTTGGGCAAGTGATGAGGAGGAAAAGAGAAAGAGAATGACAATGCAGAGAGGGAGGGAATAGAGATAGGAGGAAGCCATGGTGTATTGGTGTTGAGTCTTGACTTGAGAAGGCTGTCACGGGATTAATTTGATGAATTGGGGTAGGAGTTAAGCCAATATATATAGAGAGAGATATGCAAAGAGGTGGTTGCATTAAGCCATACGCATATGTATGCAAATGTCAATTTGTTTTATATTTCAGGTCAAACTTTACTTAGGACCACGCAGAAGCGCGTCGATCTCCATCTACATTCTACATTAATTCTCTAACAGCACAGAATGCATTCATCTGGTCTTTCTCATTTTTGCAGAAGCCAAAGCGCTATTTATTTTGGCCCATTGTATAGTATAGCCCCGTCGATCTCCAATTTTTTTTTTGGTTCAGGTTTCAAGTGAACCTGTTCTGGCTGGACCATGCAAAATTTTGTTTTGGGATGACCGTATGACATATGGATGTGCTAGAGAACGTACGGGCCGGGCCTTAGTAGAAGTTTCTAATGAAGTTTAAAATTAACAAGCCTACAAATTATATATGATTAATAATGACCATTCCAGCTGGCTATTAACATAGTGATTGTTAAGTCCCATCAGATGCTGATTTTTCCTACTCTTGAGTCTTGAGTCTTGAGACATGTCACAGGTGGCAAGTCGTCTAATGAATACAAAATTGAAAACTCTACTGGCTTAGAAGAAAGTGATGGAAAAAAAGAAAAACTAGTATACCGCCAGGTATACTAGTCTAATAAAGAAAAGAAATTTTTTAGGCGAGTCAAAATCTAAGTCTCATATCAAATCCTCCTCGTCGAATTCAAACTACAGGCTGGGGGGAGAGCTAAGCCCCTATCTAGTATAGCTAAAAAGATTTAAAAGATAATAAGAATGGAAAAAAGAACAAATGAAAAACTAACAAGGCCAAAAACTTAAAACTGGGCGCCGGTGCCAATAAATAAAATAAAATAGAACCAGGACGGTGAACTCCCAGCATGCCAAAATTAAGTTGACAATAACAAGCGTCTGCGTTTCTACTCTGTCCATTCTACATCTCCCTGTTTAAAGTCTAGTAGTGTGTAGACTGGCTAACGCGGTTTCCATAAATCAATCCACAACTCATGCCCGCCATTGGTGGGGTCCCATCAAATAGAAGAAGCTAATAGAGCCTGCACCAGAACCAGAACCAGAAGCATCAGCATTATCATAAATGAGTTTCACGGACGGAACACCCATTTTCCATTTTTTTTTTCAATAAACCACAACTCATCCCCATGATGATGATGATATTCATTCAATGGTTAATTTGTGCAGAGTTGATTGTTGCTCTCGATTGGGTCTCAACGTACCAAGTGTGGCAAATCACAGGGTGAGAGGGTGGTGTCATCCTGTGGCCTTAGAGTTAGAGCTAGCACCATGCGTAAGACACACAAGGCGCAGCAACGGGGGCGGGCGGTGGGAATATTGAACTCAAAGCTATATCGAGTCAGCCAACTCAACACTGAAAAGTGAACAGACCATCCCATCCCATCCCATCCCTAACCTAACAGGAGCACAGCCGTATGTTGTGATAACGATACAGAAAGCGCGTCTTTTTGGTTTCTGAATTCTGATAGCGATAGCGATACATACATACATACTACTACTGAATATTAATAATATAGAATATGCGAAAATTCTCAAAACGCTCGTCTGTCAGTCACCATTTAGACTTTCCTTTCGTCAATGATTTGACTTCCACCGTCGTTCCTAACAATAACCGTATCCGTATGTTGGAGAATTGGCAGCGTATGCCTTCACTCCAGAGTACAGGCATCAACATGGAGCCAAAGCTGAATTTCCGCTATGGAAGTTGACCAAGTTCGGCCCAACTAAGGCTAAGATAGCCTGTAAAAAGGCCCGGCCCAGGTAAGTGTACCCCTAAATGTGGGCCGGACGGGACAACCAGGTAGGAGTAGGACTGCACAAGTATCTATCTGATTGTCCCAACTCCCAATTCGAATTCAAATACTATCCCATTGAGGGCGATTTATAAATTGATTCAATTTGTTTTATGAATTATAATATCAGCCAATTTTAATTCAATTTATTAATAGGGTAAATCTCTTAAACTACCTTTATTATTCATGAAATCATCAAACTGTACCTTTACTGTGTATAAATATTGTCTTGCGGTACTCTTAATTTTTTTTGACAATTTTTTCAAATTTGTCAAATTTGCCTTTCATTATTTATCGAATTTTCAAAATAAAACCAGCTGATGAAAACCCAAAAAAGAAATCAGTGCCTCTTTGTTCTGGAGTGATTGTTCATCCTACACCTCGCCCAACGTCGGAGCAATGGCGAATTTGGTGGAAGATAAAGAGTCTATGGGTAAGCGGGGTTCGTCGAGAAATGCAACAGTTCTTGCCTCAAATTCATGGGCAGAGAACAAACTGGTAACAGGCTCAGCCCGCTCAGCCCTGTTTCTGTTGCTTCCGGCACGGAGAGCACGACTTTGGAGAAGCCATCGGTTTCGCTAGATTTTCTCGCTCTCTGATACCGCATGAAAAAATTCCATGCAAGCTCATCTGTAAGACTTTAATCTCTCACAACGTCCGTCTCTTCCGCTTCGCGTTGCCGTCGAAGGATCAAGTCTTGGGATTACCAATATGGAAGTGGGCTACCAGAGACTCACTACGTCTCTTTTGCAAGGCTTCAATCTATCTGATATCACGTTGTCGTCTCACGACGTCTCTTCTGCTACCATAGACAATAAGCTCTGAATTCGTGCTTACACCCCACCAAGTTCAATCGGCTTACATCCATCAACTCCAACAGATGGCGAAAGACCCAAAAAGAAAATATATGTTGATGATTTATGTTATCCTAGTATTTAGGAGTTTGTTTCAGTTTGCTAATCACATATTGTTTTACCTATTCTTTAGGATTTAGTTGTTGCAG